>CAHIKZ030001880.1:360000-391078 GCA_903632075.3 Acanthosepion pharaonis
TTTGCGATTCTTGTGTGTGTAATTGACAATAAAACTATTTGTTAAATACTATTACTGTTTTCATTTACATGTAAAATT
The DNA here is from genome assembly GCA_903632075.3 of Acanthosepion pharaonis. NCBI lineage: Eukaryota > Metazoa > Mollusca > Cephalopoda > Sepiida > Sepiidae > Acanthosepion > Acanthosepion pharaonis. The sequence goes on from CAHIKZ030001880.1 coordinate 360,079, forward strand.
AATATCTTAATACAGTGTAACACGGATATAAGAAACCCGGATATAAGAGAGATTTTCTCTTGTCCCAAATTAGAGCCTGTGTTAATGTATATAAAATAGACCAAACCCAGATATAAGAGAAACCCGGATATAAGGAACTTCTTCTTCGGTCCCGACAACTCTCTTATATCCGGGTTACATTGTATAACAAAATTTAATTTTGTTACATTTTGAAGCAACATGCAGCATTAATTTATTTGAACACTTATGTCTAAAGTAAACTTTAAACCAGCTTTTATTGCATTAATGCAAAATTATGTTATATTCAGCAAATATTTATGTATAAATTTCATAAGCATTTATAAGAGGGTCCCTAAGGTAAAGCCTGAAATATAAAGGGGTCCCCAAGTCAAAAAGTTTGAAAACCCCTGTGTTAGATGATAATTAATAAAAACAAAATTGATAAAACTGTATCTAACACTATGATACTGCTGGAAACAAATTAAGGTAAAATGTTTTAAATGTACATTATTTATTGAAAATCGCACTAAAGCTCAAACACCGTATAACATATTACAGTATAATATAGTTAAAATGTTCAGTATAATTTACCTTTGAACCAAATAAAGGTATTACAATGTTTTAGTAATAATGTGCTTGTGCCATGCATTTCTTCCATATAAAATTTGTAATGTTTCAGAAAATTATAAACTTTATAAGGCTGTGTTATAATGCTTATCACCAGAATGTAATTGCGATGCTATTATTTTAAACCTAAAGTTAATCTTTAATTGGTTCCCTAAAAAAATGGTAATGATTTGGAAAAAAATATGATATACCTTTATTTATGATGTCCCAGCGAAACTTTCAAATCCAGTGCGATACCACAGTTCCAAAATCGGCCTGCCCTATCGCAATAAATGCGGACGTATTAAAATCAAACAATATTTAAGAATAAAATCAGAATTATACTAACCTTAAAGAGGTAAATCGAAACATTAAAACGAGAAAAAGAAATAATCAGTTTTCGTTCATCTAGGATTGAAAAATGTGCACAGCGCAAAAATAGGAAACAAGAGAGATGTTAGAAAAGTTAAGTTGTTGTATATAGTAAATATATAATCATTAAAGGCTAAAATACTTTAGATCTAAAACCCTGTTACAGAGGGATGGTTGGAAAGACTTAATATGCATAGGTCCAAAAATCTTTAAATTGAAATCCTGATAAATCTTTCTGCATGTATTGTTGAGGGAATAGGCACACCTATGGGTGTTTAACAAAATTTATTGAGCAGCATCTGGGTCGACGATTACTGAATATTTAATATCCAGCTGTCGCCGAACCAGATGTATTCATGCATCTATGTAAATTATCTAAATTTCCTTTTCGAATAATCGCTGGTGTATGCCAATTAATTCTTTATGCCAACCACTTACACTTAAGGTAAGGTTTCAAGAACACCAGAAAGCTGTAACACGGGAGAAGTGGAAAAATCAAGCGTGGCTGACCACGTATGGAGAGAAAAACACCATTGAGAAATTCGTAAACTTAAGGAATCAGCACATATGTTAGGCCATAGAAATCTCCTGAGCCGACCAAGCATAGAAATGAATACAATATGGGAACCAGTAATAAGGAGTGCCAGAGAAAAGCGACGATAACAGTAAAAAAAAATGCAATATAAGCTCTGGTAAAAACATATGTGATAACAGCAAAAATTGCAATATGGGCACTGGTAAAAACTATTTTTTAGATGAAAATCAAAACAATCCTCGAATAAAAGAAGAGTAATGAAGGACAGTTAATTAATGAAATAATTCTTTTTTAAAATCAATATGTAAATTAGTTAAACCTGAAGAGTGATATTCCCTAGAAATAGATAATATATAATTCAGATATTGAGCTTTTGGTACGTTAATTGCAATGAAGGAGAGGTGAGCCTGTCGGAATTCGTGGGAGAATTTAGCTCCAATTTGTCTATTTATTCATATAGATTTCGTAATATAGGTCTTACTTAATTAGCTATTATGTTTCTCTAACTCTTCGAATACTGAATATATAATTATTTCTATTTTCCCATCATTACACTATATTAATTTTATCTTATAAATTGTCCTCTGTTCTCTCATCCATGAAATAAAAATAATTGTTTGTACAGAAAATAAGGATCTACGTACATCAAATTATTTTAAATTAAGTAGAAGCAGAAGAAATATCGTTGAACTTTTAAAAGGAAAGGTCAAACATTAATACTTAAATCAATTTTGAGTTCTATAGTTTATTGTTTATTGTATAGGGCGGCTTGTAGGCTAGGTTAAAATTTTAAGCTAGCTGCAATTTTAGATGAAAAAAAGAAAATAAGAGTTACTCCCCTTGAAACATGAAAGCAACGATACTGGCTAGTATAATATATTAATATATATTTTTAACCTCGCATAATCTGGCAACCCTGAATCTGAGCTCAACGAAAATCGTTTCCTGTGTCTACCTATTCTAGGGGTTTTGGATGAGCCATGAATCATTGAAATCGGACCAGTGGGACAGGAGAAGTTGCTTGGACACATACAGCTAGCACGCACACACAAACACTGTACATTATATATATATATATATATATATATATATATATATAAAAAAGCATTTTCGAAAGACAGTCTGTGTGTGCATATGTGTGCAACTTTATGGAAAGTATTATGTTGAAAACACTTTGAAAATAGTAATGAAAAATGAATCTTTAGTTTTAATTGATTTAATTAAATTACATATGCTCCCAATTTCTTTAACAAAATCAAAATTGTTGTTCATTTAGGGGTAAATTTCTTCAAGTCTCTTCAAGTTTCTATGCCAAAAAACACTCAATATGAGTTTTACAAATAATAAACAGATTTTCCCTCCAAAAAATGTTGCAAACATTTAGAGTGATGCCAGTCAGATGAAGCAAGGTCTAGAGCGTAAGGAGGACAAAATAGAACTTACATATTTGCTACCATAACTATTTCCTCAATAAGTCGGACAATATGTGGTACTGCATAATTGTGTATGAAATACACGACTTTCCAACATATCCTACGATAAGCGCTGTTTTCTGCCAATCATTGCGCAAACCTTCCACTTCACATCTAACCAAAACAGAGCGTAACACTTATTTAGGTACCTCCACTTTTTCACTGAAAAACAGCATGGCATTATGACAAAGTTTTATCGTCAAAATCTTTGTTATTGTTAAAAAAAGACCAAATTATGTTTTTTTTTTTTCTTAAATATTTTATGAAAGCTTTTTAATCATTTCTAGCACGTTCGAAATTTTGTTTAAAAATCTTGTTTTTTTTTTTTGAGGTCAACGTAATATTTACAAATAGTATTTTAGCGCCTTTTTCCATTGTAAAACACACTGATTTGGAAATTCTTGCAAAAATCAAATAATTGACGTTTTTAATGAAACTTTCAGGACTTATTCATAAATGAATGAAATTATTTTTAGTTCGTTTTTTTAGAAAATCTTGGTATCTTTTTACATGTTACTCCAACTTTGTTAATTTCATGAAATTTCGAGAAATGAAAATCAATGTTTTGTTTTCAAATTGCTACTCATTGCTCCGAATCGTAAAATAAAAAAATGCAATAAAACTGATGTTACTTACTTAGAAAAGCTTTCAAATGCTTTTATAAATATAATTTATTAAGAACAATATTGTCGTTAAAAAATTTTCCATGAATAACGAATTTTTACAAGAATTGTTTTCATTTTTATAAACATTTTAATTATAATTTATTATAATTTTTTTTTTTAATTCTATATTAGTTTTATCTCGTTATTTGAATTTGTTATGAGAAGACTATACTTACTAATCAAGAATTGGAAAGCTTAATGCAAATCATTTTGCACCAAGATTTTTAAAATATTTTAAAATTTTTTTATGTATATAGAATATTATGTAACATAACTATTTCTGAAAGTATATTCACAAAATTATCAGAAAAGTAGAGTAAATTTAAAGTTAACATTCCTCAAATTAGATTACGGAGAAAGTTTTCCAAAATTTTTAAGATTACTGAGTAATTAAAAATTATATAAAAAGGCGCTCACGTCATTTTCTTAAATTATGTTTTACAGATAAAGTCTACGTAGAACAACAATCATTATGGCATAACCTGTCATCTCGTCAATTAAACATGGCAATGTCGGTTAAAAACACAGCAATTGTTTTTTTTCTAAAAATACATTTTTGTGTTATTTTAAACTTAAAGTAAATATTTTTTGAATCAGATTAATTCTAGTTTTAATCAGATAATATTTCTCAAATAGAGTTTCAGAAAAGTATATTTTATTTTTAGAAGATTTTTATACAGAGAATTGCATTCTATTATATTATAATAAGGTATTTCAGAAAAGAAAATATCAATTCCAATCAGTTTCTGTTTGAAATACACCAAGGTATTTTGGTGACTGGGAATAGTAAATTTAGTCATTAAATTTTCAATTGAAGCGAAAATGAAATCTTCAAGGAAGCTTAATTTTAATGCAAGCGATCTGGGATTGCAAAGGAAATGTTTGTCGCAGATTATTTCCACGTCACAGAGAATAAATCACTAAGTTCAGACTCGAACATCGGGGGCAAAAAGAAATGCCGAAAACTCGATTCGCAGGTACTATCTCACAAATCACAATGCACGTAACCAGTAAGAAAAAATAACTTTTACAACAAACGCGGTAGCCAAAATGCCCGAATTTCTTCCCTTAAATTCGAGAACACCAACTGCTTTTATCGGACGAACATTTTTTTTCATTCGTCGACAGCTGGGAGAGGAGGTTCAGTAATCTGCATATCAAAATACTTTTATAGCGACTCCTGCGACGGACTTGTTTTGTTTTTTTTTTAATTCAAATATTCCATCTTCAGCATGTCACGCGGAATACGTGCCCTTTTGTTTGGTAAGTAATTTTCTTTTTCGCCACATTTTCCGTCGTAGAATTCACGCCAAGCGCTGTTGCTTGGTTTGACGAGATAAGTCGCCGTTTTCTTCGCTATATTTAAACACTAGGTATCGTGAATAAGTGAAGATATCTACATTTATTGGATGTTGTTCTGGTGTGGGGCTAGAATTTTCTTTTATCGTTTTCGTTGGACGTGATTACTTAGAAGCAACCGCATCATCTGTGCTATTTCTACCCAGGATAAGTTCGATAGCCAGTCTATACTTCAATAAGAAGCAAAAGATAACTCATTGATTACATTGAGAAACACATTCATATGGGAATGGACTCATTGCCCAAGTTGATACGCGTGTGTTTCAATATCGAAGTATCAATGAAGGTGTTTCAATATCGAAGTATAAATGTATTTAAATGTTTGACTAATAATCATGCAATTTGCTTCGGATTTTTCCTCAGCTCCAGTTGGCAATAATTTAGGTATTGACAGAACTTAATCGTCAAAAATCGCGACAACTATTTGAAGGAAACATTCCCGATCGAAACTGATCAAACAGTCGTTAACATGTATTGCCACATAAAGCTTCATTTCCATTGACAGAGTATATATCCTTTGAGTCTTTCGTTGCTGAAAAGCTTCTTTTTGTTTTTAATCCATGTAGCATACAATGTCCAGTACAAGCTTGGACCAAATTCATCGTTACAGAGTTTCCTGTCTTTGATATGAAGCAATCGGCAATGAATAAATAAACGCTAACACCAATGATTATTTTACTGCAAGAACTGAAAAAGAAACCCCAATGTGATCACGCCCAAAATAGAACAGGTCGTTCCTTCCAACTCATATGTTATATTTTCTCTTTTAATCAATTCACGCCAGGCTACAAACATTGAAATGGTTTAAAATTACGGATAATGGTTTCATTTCACTGAAATAATTTTGCTAAATTTTGTCTGAAGTATTTCTCCTATGGCGTCTTCGTTTTTCTTCCACAAAGTTTTGAGCCGATTACAAGCTACTTAATTGAAAATCCATCGAAGTTGTTTGCTAGACGCATAGATAAGAGACACTTTGACGTGGCGCAATCGTTAGAGAGCTTGTTTTGCTAGAGGGCTGAGTAGTGAGTTCGATCCCCACTGGATGCTTCCTCTTTTCAGCCTTGTGCCAAAACTAAGCTACGCTTACTAAATCGTTGGGCACTTTGACGTGGGAAATCGTTAGAGAGCTTGTCTCGCTAAACGGCTGGGTAATGAGTGCTCACTGGGTGCTCTATCCTTTCAGCCTTGTGCAACACCTAAGCTACGCTTAGTAAATCGTTGGGCATTTCGACGTGGTGCAATCGTTAGAGAGTTTGTCTCGCAAAACGGCTGACTAGTGAGTTCGATCCTCACTGGGTGCTCTATCCTTTCAGCCTTGTGCCACACCTGAGCTACGCTTAGTAAATCGTTGGACATGTCGACGTGGTGCAATCGTTAGAGAACTTGTCTCGCTAGACTGCTGAGTAGTGAGTTCGATCCTCAGTGGGTTGTCCCTCCTTTTAATTCTTGTGCCTAACACTTAATAAATCGCCAACTTGGTTTAATCATTAGCAAGCTTGATTACTAAATAAATTACGACTGAGTAGCGAGTTCGATCCTCACTGGGTGCTCACTATTTTCGGTCTCGTTCCATATCTAAGCCAAGCTGCATATTTAGATGATAGATATATATATATATATATATATATATATATATATATATATATATATAATATCATTAAATCTTCATGTTTTTTTTTCTCGCTGTTGAAATTTTCTAAACAAAACATGAAAGGTTTCGAAGGCTCATCCCATATTGCTCTAACAAATATTTACGCTGGATAAAAATGTTAAAACGGCACTCTCTGATCTGACACCGGAGATAGAAATCCAGACCTTTTCGACTGCAGACTAAAGCCGACGGAGTAATAAGAGTTATTTCTTCTTTTTAGCTTTCCTTTCCTTTTTTTTTTTAATGCTGGTTTTTGATGTTGTAGCATTTACTTACTAAAGAAAAGGAGCAGGCCATTCGAAACAGAAGAAAGCGACAATCGAGCTTTCACTTGCTTCAGGGCAATTGCTCGAAACTAATTTCCTGATTGTGGTTGGGATTCGAGAATCTGTGAAGAGAAGTTTGGCGCCATTATGCCAGCAGGCGTCGCTGTAGCAAACACGCCTTTCAAATCTCTCGGAAGTTTTCAGTCGTCATATCCTTTTGTGCCGCGTCCAGATTATGACCGGAAGTATGCGTGGCATTCTTCCATAATTTAACTGCGGGAAAAGAAATCGAACGAAGCTGTGGCGTTTTGTGTTCGAGCGATGAATAATTACTCGTTGTCCGACTTTTCACGTGCTTCGCTTACGGAAACACAGAGAGAAAGTGTGTGTGTGTGTGTGTGTGTGTGTGTGTGTGTGTGTGAGAGAGAGAGAGAGAGAGCGAGAGAGCGAGAGTGATAGAGAGAGAGTAGATAAAATCCAGCCAAGAAAAGAGCAGAGATATTCATGATCTTCCTCGACGCGAACTAATGATTCTACAATTGACAAATATATAGCCACGAGCGAAAAGGATTTATACGCCCACCCACACAAAGACACATATGCGTTATTGTCGACTCGCTAATCGAGTATGACTGTTTCGAACACATGAACATATAAATTAATTCAACTAGTACACCGAACATTTACACTGTTACACAAATTACACAAATTTTAAACAAAATCATGTGTGCGTGTCACAAAAAAAAAACCAATTGATTAAAAGTACGCACGACAATTGAAATTTGTATTCACTCCCCCCCCCACGATGTCAACTTGCGAAAACAAGGTCGATTTAATGTGGGGAGCACGAGCGTGTACATCCGGGCTAGGAACAAAAATTACCTTCAGACTCCGCAACCGTCGACTTCTCTGGCCTCCCTGCGATCACCGATCCATGAGACGGTGCGGGTCGGGCAGCTGTTCTCCAGGGTTCGGCACCTGTCAGTATAATTTTCCTCAGTTGCAAACCTGACCTCTGACGCAGTCTCCCCTGAGTGCACTATGCCCAAAGACAGAGAGGCAAATGAGAGATAATAAATAGGGTGTTATAAACCACTCGAGAGAGTAATTTACACGATTATGTACAAATTGAAATATTATGCTGCAAAATAAAAAAAAATGTTACAAGTAAAAACTGCACAAAATAAATAAAATTAGTGAAATCTGTACAATTTACTGATTAATTGTTTAATCTATAATTGCCTTTAAAACTTGCAAGGGATTTACACTCATTTCCACCAAAAAATACACAAAATCTACTCGTAGGATTGATTATTAGACTGGACATTGATATTGTAAGATCGCAAACGCCTAGCTAATTCAGATATTTTTTGTAAATACGTTATAAAGAATTGGATAGGATAAATCTGTATAAATTATTTCCGTGTCGTCAATTGGAGATCTTGCTGCATGTCTAAGTGTATGGCTCGACAAGCCAGTTTTATTTTATCATACAAGCATAAACAAAGTCTTTGAATTTCGTTATAGCTTAGCTTGCGTTGCCATAATCGGATCGATTCAGTGGTTGCACGATACATGAAGTCGACTTATACACGCGTATATACGGTAAATATCAAGAAATAAAAATAAATGTGCTGAAATAGCGAAAGAAAGAGTATCACGGTAGGATCGTTTCTGGAGTCACACTATAGATGAAGTCGACTTATACACGAGTATATACGGTAAATATCTAGCGATAAAATAAACGGTCTGAACAGAAAAACAAATAGTAACTATCATGGTAGGATCGTTTCTGGGGTCACAATTAGATGAAGTCGGCTTATACACGAGTATATACGGTAAATATCTAGAGATAAACGGTCTGAACAGAAAAACAAATAGTAACTATCATAATAGGATCGTTTCTGGGGTCACACTATAGAGGAAGTCGACTTATACACGAGTATATACGGTAGATATCTACAATTAGAATAAATGTGTTGAAATAGAGAAAAAGAGAGTATCATGGTAGGATCGTTTCTGCGGTCACACTATAGATGGAGTCGACTTATACACGAGTATATACGGTAAATATCTAGAGATAAACGGTCTGAACAGAAAAACAAATAGTAACTATCATAATAGGATCGTTTCTGCGGTCACACTATAGAGGAAGTCGACTTATACACGAGTATATACGGTAGATATCTACAATTAGAATAAATGTGTTGAAATAGAGAAAAAGAGAGTATCATGGTAGGATCGTTTCTGCGGTCACACTATAGATGGAGTCGACTTATACACGAGTATATACGGTAAATATCTAGAGATAAACGGTCTGAACAGAAAAACAAATAGTAACTATCATAATAGGATCGTTTCTGGGGTCACACTATAGATGAAGAAATATCTACAATTAGAATAAATACACGAAATGAAAAATATACGGTAAATATAGATGGAGATAAAATAAATGCGCAAATAGAAATCGTTTCAGAGCAGAAAGTCGACTTAAATAGTATATCTATCCTAAAATCGATTCTATACGTAAAGTCGTTTCTGCGGTCACACTATAGATGGAGTATATACATTAACTTAGAGCAGTAATTTTTTTAAAAATGAAGCTTTGTCTATACTTATCTAGAGATTTGTTTTACATTTATCCTTATCTGTGTTCCATATTTTCCATCTTAGCATATTTTTTTAGCTTTGTTTTCCGATTTGTTTTCTATATCTGTGTTCCATATTTTCCATCTTATTATATTTTCACGTCTAATCATTTCTTTTTTCTCTTCTTTTTAAATCATGACTAAATTTACTCTGTGTTTAGGATACCTGCGACTAGAAGGTGTTTCTCTTTACTGTTTCCTTGTTTCGTAAGACTGAGTACATTTTTATATGCTCCACAAGTTTTCCATTTCCTATCCACTCCAGTTAATCTGTCTTAATGACAAAATCAATCGCATAGTCTTCACATTCCAATGTGCATTCTTCTCTTTTCAAATATCTGATTAATTTCGACTCGGCACATCCCGAGAGTTGTGTCTATCAGAATTTGTTTTAGGAAATTCTCTTGTTATTTTATAGGGTGATTGAAAAGTAACTTCACATGTTATGTATGATGGACTCTCCGGCCAAACTACAATTTTTAAAAGATTGGAGAGTCCATCAGTCATAAAATAGGGAGTTACTTTTCAATCTCCATGTATATCAACCCACATGGACTCTTGTAACATTGTCACGATACCACATGCTGCACGGACCGGTCTTTGACAACTATGGTAGATGTTCTGTAGTAGGTTGTTTTGGTTGTATCGCTACGTTAGTCTCCATGGCTTTATTGAGGCCAAGACATCAACGACGCAATGTTTCTGTTTTTAATCAGGAGAAAGGTTTTATTGTAATTAACGCATATGGTCTGCATTGGCTATTTTATTGCCCTGAAAGATTTTTCGACTGCTTGTCAATGACGGAGTGGGTATAGTATGTGAGAAAAAACTCCCCTACGTCAGCAATGCAAGTACATCGTTTTACAGATGAGGTGGTTAGATATAGCCATACATTATATGAAAATATTCTCTTCAATCGCACTTCTCGCTTAAGGTCTCTTTTCTGGCTTCATCATTCTCAATTAACTTTGGTCTTCAAAAACTTAGTGTACAAGGTCATTCGTTATTGTCTGTTTTCTTAATTCCTGTACTTTTATTATTCTCTTTCCTTAACAGTGTCTTTTTTCTTATATTCTCTAAAACTCAGCCCTGCTTGGAATGAAATGATTCAAAATAATATATTACGCGGCGAAGATTCTCTCTGAAGAATTTTGGAGAGGAAAATCCCTTTTTTTTCAACTGAAAATCTTGCGAATCACACAAGAGATAGTAATCGCGAAATGTTCCTATTTTTGTTATCAATGCTAGTAGCGACTTATATATATATATATATATATATATATATATATATAAATAAACAAATCCTTAGAGGTACAAAATCTGTATACTGTTTTAAAAACAACGAATGTATTAATGTTAATAATCCCTAAGGCTCTTTCGACCAACATCTCATCAGGAGAAAATCGTTGGAAAGATTGAAAAATTAAACGAAAAGAACAACGAAAATGAAGAGCAAAAAAAGGGGGAAATCCGCTAAATTCAATAACATATAAGTATATATACTTATAACGAGGGGAGGGGGGATCGCGTGTAAATAATTGCCGAAGGACAGTTAAAATAACAAATTACCAAGCATAGAAGGTTAAAATAATCCTATAAAGATTCCAAAATCTTCAAATGTTTTGTTAGAACCGGATATGTGAATATATATATAATATTTATATATATATATATATATATAAATATATATTATATATATTTATATATATAAATGTTTAGAATATATACCATATATTTATATATTTATATATATATATTATATTTATATATATATAATATATATATATATATATTATATATATATATATATATATATATATATATATATATATTATATATATATAATAAATTTATATATATTCATTTATATATATATATATATATATATTTATATATATAATTTATATATATATATATATATATATATATATTATATATATATATATATATATATATATATATATATATATATATATATATATATATTTATATATATATATATTATATATATTTATTATAATTCATATATATATATTTTAACATATATATATATATATCAATTTAGTTATAAATATATATATATATTTTTATTAAATTTTTTTATTTTTTAATGTGGTCAAAATGTTTATTTTATTTTTTTATTTTTATTTTTTTTAAGTATTACACTCCGAGCAAGGCGTGAAGCCACTAGGATGCAGGGGGTTGCAGAAGATTTGGAGCAAGAGCAGATAGGAGTGATAGAAGAAAGGATGAGAAAAGGGATAGTGGATAGATCAAGGTAACTGGAGGTGTCGATTGACATTACATTTGAATAGTTGGAGATTATAGCTCTCAGGGAAACAGTAATCGGGAAGGGTGTTCCACAGGTGAGAGGTGCGAGGTATGAAGCTGCTGGAATAGAAGAGACGGCTACATTTAAAAGTTTCTATAGTGTAAGGGTGAGAGCGGGATGCCAGCCTCGTAGGTCGCTTGCATTCATGGAGTCGGGTAACCAGTGAAAGCAGCTCATCAGAGCAATTACCACGGAAGTATTTGTAGAAAAGACAGAGAGAGGCGATGGCGCATCTGTGAGAGAGTGACTGTAGTTGAGACGCCAGATCAGGGCCAATTATATTACATATCCGTCTCTGGATAAAGGATATAAAAACTAATGTAAATGAGCCATTGATAAAAGCTTTCCGAATTTGATTGTTTTGAATTTCTTCGGCGTTTATTGGCCGAAAGTTACAGTCCTTGCTTAGGGTTCTTAATTCTTTTAAGTTCTTCTCCAGCGATTCACCATTTAGTTGACGTCGGGCAGCCAATGTTGCAAGAATATCTCATTCTTTGGTTTCAGGTAAGTAGCTTATAGTATGTCCATGCCCTTCTCATAAGTGCGACAGTCCAGGGTTATTTCATGTACTGTGTGGGATGTATAATTACATAAGACTTGTTCAATGGCCGATGTGGGGGTTTCTGCATGTACAGCTTTTAGGAAGTTTCCGAACGTCATCCGCCAATGCGTCCAGTGCTTTTCAAAGTGTGTAGTATCAGATTCTACGTCGAACCACTGGGGGTGCATTAATTGTTCTATGATGGACAGATTCTTAGTTGAATAAATTGATAAAAGTACGCAGGTGTAGGCTTTAAGAAAGCTTTATTCAACTAAGAATACAAGGTTTGCGTATAGTGTCCTTTTATAGTCCCAGTAAATAGAAGTAGATCTCTCAAAGAGGAGAGTAACAAAACAAGGAGAAACCATTCTTGATTATTCGCAACAGTAAGTTAAATGTGTTTTATCAATATTCATCAATAATATGATTGCCCTCATTTTCAACGATTTGTATCCACCACACGTTGAAAAACCGGTTCCGGTAGGATCACCGAAGTCAAGCAAAGGTGGTCCCGGTCATTTCCAGGTGTTTTAAGCTTGTGGGTCGGGTAACGGCTCGGAAATGTTAGTCGGAGAGTCAAGTTCCAATTTCAGTTGGGTTCGTTATATTAACTTGCACATGCTCTTCGAATCGGTATGAGTACATCTGTTCTCTCTCCAGCTATGGATTAATTAGTAAGATTTGTATAATTCAAACCATTATTATCTTCAAAAGAATTCTTACAGTCTAAAATATTTTCTGGCTTTAATAAACTTTTCAATGATTGTAGCCTAACGGGATGTAATTTTTTCGATTCCATGTTTCAAACTTCTGTTCCTGGTTTCTGCCATTCATGAAATGTTCGAAAAGTATGAAAATTGGTTACTGCGGACAACTGGTGAATATGAAGAATTTGGAAGAACCTTTCATCCAAAGATGGTATTTTCTCGTTGGTTTTAGAGTGTCACTAAGCAAACTAACACCATTTTCTGTCGACAATGCCAATACTTTCGATGCAATACTTCGTTTTACTCGATAAACTTTCTGGTTATAAAGGCCTGCAGCGATGACACTTTCATGTTTCAGTAGCTCGTAATTGACGACAAATTTCCTATGCCACCAGACACAAATCAAGGATTTCAGGAGATGGGGGTCTTGGTCTGATGTTCACAATATTTTCTCATTTTGTAATAACCACTTTTATTTTTCTGTTGAGATGCTGCTGTGGCCTTGTTAGGACCAGAAATAAAGACACAATTAGAAGAATTATATATTGACAGAAACGGTAATACAAACATATACAAATGAGAGTGTTACAGCAAGAATGTTCGGTCCCATTGTCAGAGTTGACTGCTGGAAACTTCCCCAGACAAAACGCAGTACCTGCTCCTATTTATAGCTGGGAGAGTGTATACGTGCGTGGGTAAATTACCTTAAAAGATGCAAAACTCATTTTTCATCACCGGTAACAATTCGATGCAAAAAAGGAAATTTTAGCATTCCATTAAAAAAAAAAATCCCGCAAAAATCCTTCTCGGTGTCTTTAACTGAAATTCCCAAATAAATTTTGAAATACATTCTAAATGTCATATCGTTGTATAGACGATATGATAAACTAATACCAGACGTGGCTTATTATCATTATCAATTGTAGTTCTGCATCGGTTGGTTTTCGCAATTTCAATTGGGTAAAATATGTAATTACCAATCGTCTTCCATAATACCATGAGAAACCAAGCTTTAGGTGACGTCTACGGTGTTTTTCTTTCACTTTTGTTTTCGAATGCTATTTTTCTGAAAGTTTTAAAAACCCAGCAGATGTTATAATCACAGAGTAGAATATATACCTGTTTATTTTCAGTTGAGATATTTTAATACATTTCTACTGCGAAAGTGTGCATTGTTCAACAAACCTGTTGAACTGTACGTTAATACGAACAGCTTCACTTATGACTTCACGTTTATACTCGCCAAGTTATTATATAATACGGATAGTTCATGCAACTAGAATGGAAACTAATGATGTTGTCGAGCTATTAACTCACCGCAGAAAGGTAGGAAAAAAACTCCTCTCATTATTAGAAACAGCGATAATACTTAGGGAGCTTGAGAAACATATTTTTCTGAAAGAACTGTTTTAAGAGAAATATTTTGATAAATTCCAACCAAAACTAATGCTAAATATTCAGTCAATAAAAAATCTTTTTGATATGGAAACGGTCAATCAATTCTAATTATGTATATAATTATCACCATTAAAATATAATCTTCACCATTATCATCTAATTTTAATTTTCTTTTTGATTACCATACACACACACACACACACATATATATATATATATATATATATATATATATATATATATATATATATATATATAAGCAAAATATGGATATAGATCCGACAGTATGAAGAAAAATATATACGGAAAAAACAAACAAAAATCCTTATATACAATTATGCTGTTTTAATGTTAATATGTCAACGTCGGACGTTTCGGTCTAATAAACCATCTTCAGGACATATTCATAAATATAACATTATCAATACAACATGACAAAGACGATGTACATAAGAACAAGACTTATCCAAACAAATAACTAAAATAAATTAATATAAATGAAGAATCATCGCTTGCCTAAAATATTATAATACGGCGAGCTCACGACTGGCTCTCGCAGCAGAGGGTCACCAAAGTAGTGATTCAAAGACTGCCTGAAAAAATCCTTTGGTGCCTGTCACATTAACCATTGCTAATGGTCATCCCTAGCTGAGAACTTGACGCCTGGCGTCTCACCACCAACCATGCTGTCTCCTTCTTTGAAAATACAATAAAAGGTTCGCTATCAAGGACAAGAGGCAAAGGAGGAAGTACTGAAACGCTATGCCGTCAGAATTTCAGCTGCAACTGCTGCGACCATGCATGCCTTTCCCGCATTGGATTTATCATAAACGTGCCTGCAAGTGACGTGTACATACACCCTCTTCGTTTTGCGAAGCCAAACCATGGTTATCTATCTATCTATCTATATATATATATATATATATATATATATATATATATATATATTGATAGTGTGAATATGGGAACGGTCGCTTTATTGTGACTGTCAGTTTTACTCACAAATCGACTTTGATTTGATTGCTTGATACATTTT
Source organism: Acanthosepion pharaonis (assembly GCA_903632075.3). Lineage (NCBI taxonomy): Eukaryota > Metazoa > Mollusca > Cephalopoda > Sepiida > Sepiidae > Acanthosepion > Acanthosepion pharaonis. Next base: position 375,670 of record CAHIKZ030001880.1, read on the forward strand.
GACGGCTTATTAACACTTTGCAGGCTATTTAAAGCCAGTAAAATCTTTAGATTGTCAGATTTTTTTTTTGAGATAATAATCATTTAGTGATACAAGACGTACTGATTAACCCATAGCTGTGGGGATCCATGCCTTTCTCAAGGTTATTTGTGCATAAGTAAATACAACGAAACAGACTGGAACTGAATCTCAGATCTCCGTTATCCATTACACCACCCGCACTTCCAATATTACAGCTCGTATTATCCCCAAGGGGTCACTCATCTAGGCACTGACCAAGCTCGATGTTGCTTAACTTCGATGATCGTACAAGAACCAGTGTTTCAACGTGATATGGCCGTTACAATTAGATTTTGATTTGTGGGTAGTGTAAATGAGACATACAACGTTAATTCCTGTTTTATATATATACAAATTTATATATTATAAATTAACCGATTTAGAATGTTTTTTTCGCTACACTGTAATAACCATGTTTCAAAAATGGAATCTCCGTTTCATCCTCAAGCGAATTTTGGAGACTACAAAATTCGCTTGAAATGGAACTAATGTTTTTAATTTAATTACAAAATTAAATTTGAAGCTTTTAGCTTCCATTTTTGAAACATGGTTATTAATGTGTAACGAAAATACATACATATATATATATATATATATAAATGAATGAGTGAAACTATATTCATATGTTGCGGTCACATGTATATCGTCACTCTTACCGTCTAAAGATTTCAGGGAAAAGAACATCAACATTAATGTGTCCACATGAGATCAGAAGTCGCTGAAAATAGAAACATATGTGTATTGTTTTGCTTATCTTTTATATTGGATCTGTTTTGCTTATCTTTTATTCTTTTACATACTGTCTTTCTATCGTCTCTGTGCTTATTATACAAAATATATCGAATTAATAGAAATACAAGTTTTGTTATATAGCTGATTGATGTTACTTTTAGTAGCCCGACTCCAGAGTCCCGTAGACGAACCCTTCGAGAATTACTCTGTCTACTCGTCAGGAGGTAGCAACAATCGACTGCTTATACATCTCGATTTTTTTAATGTACTTTTCATTGGGGCAAGTTTCTTTTGATAGTGTATGCGTGCGTTCTCGCACGTGCGCCCATATGCCCATCTGTGAGGACAATAATCATGACATTCTACACGCACGCACATCGTGCGTGTAGCATGTCATGATTATTGTCTTTTTCGCTGTTTCTTTTTTACTTTACACTCACTTAACCTTTTCTCTCTTTCCCTTCTGCTGTTACCATTTGTCTTCAATTTTTGCTTGATATGACTTTATTATTAATTTTTTGCCAACTATCACACACACACACACACACATATATATATATATATATATATATATATATATATATATATATATATATATATATATATATATACATTAGAAAAGGTTACTGAATGAGGAATAACAAAAACGGCGTGAAGTAGGTTAAATTAAACTGCTTGTGGTGGACTAATTAGACAGCATATTACTCCACTTACAATAGTATCCAACGTATGTATGAGGATTAGAAACATACCCGTTAGTGTTCACAATAGGGTATATATATATATATATATATATATATATATATATATATATATATATATGAGCACACAGTGCGCCAAACGAATATTCGTACACATTTTATTGTATTTGCAAATTATTAAAATACACCTTTAAATGCCGAATCTAGATGCGTCGTCAGTGTTATTTGCTCCCATGTCACTAGAAGTTTCGGGTCTAAATAAACAACAGACTTCTTCGATGGGCGACCCGACCGAATATGATCAGTATTAACCGCACCAGAACAAAAATTTGCCACTAGCTTTAGGACGTGAATTATATGTCAAATACAGTAGACAACAACCAATCAAGACTTTACTTGGGCTATTAGAAATTATAGATTAGGTATGCATGGTTGTATTGATCCTTCTACATTCTTTTGGAAGATTAGAAGAAAACAAACCAATAAATATACTAATAAATATACTTTTCATATAATTAACTGTACACAGATGCATAATAAATAAATATGCATACAAAACAGAAAAAAAAAGTTTGATTTAATAGAAATAAATCCTATTTATCCATTTTAATGGGTGAAAAAATATTTGTACAATATAAAAAATGTCTTCAATTAATAGTTTCGAGAATAGCCATTATTCACTGCTACAGCAATTCTTGTAATTCTCAATTAATGATTTGCAAATTTTAGTTGGTATTTTGTTCCATTCTTCTACGCATATCATCTTCAGATCCGGAATATTTGTTGGAGTTCTCGATTGGACGAGAATTTTCAAATAACGCCACAGATTCTAGATTGGTTTTAAATCTGGGGACTGACTTGGCCATTTCAAGATATTTACATTATTTTCAGCAAGCGATTTCTTCGTAGATGTTGCAATCTGCTTAGGATCATTACCTTGTTGGAAGATCCAATTTCAAGCTTATCAACTGAAATCATTAAATTTGATCCCAAAATATATTGATATGCTTCAGTATTCATTCTACCATCTATAACTAATATATTACCAGCATTTCTTGTAGAAAAATATCACCAAACCATGATTCTGTCACCACCAAATTTCAAATTTTGGAACTGTGTACTTTTATTTGAAAATATCGCCATCTTTCCTCCATACATGATGTCTAGAATTACGTCCAGACAACTCGGTTTTGATCTCCTCTGTCCATAATACTCTTTACCAATACGATTTTTTCTTTTCCTTATGTCCACGAACGAATTTGAACTTGGCATCGTTCTTTTTGCGAATTTGTCAATTCTTGACCTCTTGCCATGAAGATAACCTTCTTGCACGAATATCAATTACAGAATGTTTTGTTTGTATATTTTTAGGCTAAAAACAACTACTGATATCATTATTGGAACATTCTAGAATATTCCACTTGAAAAATCTAGAGTATTAAAGCAATTGAAAATTTTTAAAATCTGAAATTTACAATGTCCGATTACATTTTTTTATACATTAAAATGAATAAATCGTATTTATTTCTATTAAATCAATTTTTTGTGTTTTCTATTACTTATTTATTTATTATGCATCTGTGTACAGTTAGCTATATGAAAAATATATTTATTCATTCTTTGGAAATACCATAAATTAAAAATTTCTATCTGTACGAATATTTGTTTTTCCCCACTGCGTATAAACACTCCATAACCAAAACAGAACTTACTTCTCATATATATATATATATATATATATATATATATATATATATATATATATATGTATGAAATTTTTTCTGATTTAACCAGTAGAGAAGACAATATTTATGAATAAAATTACCCAAATATTAATCTACGCCCAGGTTTTTTCATCATTTCACCTTTCTTAACAAAATTACTGCTCTTACAAACAAATATACACAACAGATTCATAAAATCAAAAGAAAATGGTTGAATACATCAACACAGATATAATGACAATATTCTCCACACGTGACAATCTCTGACGTTATTTTTCAGTTAAAAATATGAAAATACCGTCTCTCTACATTCCAGTTGCTAGGTACATTCTGTTTTTGTTTTTATTAGTTACTTTATTCAATTAATTTCATTTTCGTATTTTGCTTTGATAAAGTCCACATTGGACGAAACGCGTCAGCAATTACCAGTTTTCCTATTGTCATTTTTTATTCATAAATATATATATATATATATATATATATATATATATATATATAAGATCTGACTGTAATTTCAATTTAACGCGTTTAGGTTTAATTAAAAGAGAAAGGCATTTTGAAAGTGCCATAATTTCAGAATGATCTCAGGTAAATTGACGTTCACGATGATAAAACACGCAACTACTAATTTTAATAATTAAACACGGTAACAATTAAAAATAAAATAAGAACAAATGAACTATAATGAGATCGACTATATTAAACATCTAGTTTCACCTTCTTTTATGTTCCGTGTCAGAACTTAGGCGATCATAGCCCTCCACATCTTCCTGTCTCTTACAGGTGTTAATAAGTTTGTCTTTTTCTTATTTCTCCCAAACCCTGTTCCACTATCCATTTACTCAAGTGCATCAAGTATGTTACGTGCTGCTTTCATCTGTCCCTCTTTCCCTCAATCTGTCCTGTAAGTATCCGATTTTCTAAGCCTTCTTTCCTCATTTACCTCCCCCCAGAAATTTCAACTTCCTGTTCCTGACTTTGTTTCCTTTTCGTTTCCATTTTCTCTAAAATCTCGTCGTTGCTCACATATTCGGTCCATGGTATCCTCAGCATCTTTCTGTAGAACGACACTTCTGTCGCTTCAGGTCTCTTCTTCCTCTTTGAGCAGATTGCCCAGCATTCGCCGTCATACAGGAAGACCGATATCACGTAACTGCTCAGTACTCTTTTTTTTTTTTTCGTTTGTAACGAAATTTTTCCGTCAAAGTTTAAAATCAAGCGCCCCTGAATTCTTTCGATGTGAAATTATAACCGAATTTTGCTGAATTTCACTCGCAGCCCCAATATCAACTCTGTTAATAAAATCACTATTAGGCTGAACGTGTTAGTTCTGGGTAATGTTTTGCAGGTAAAGTGGAGTGGCTGAAAGACGCAGACAAACAGTTTGAACATTTAAGGGATTATGTTTGTTATTGGTATCATATTATCGGCATGTATGTGTAATCATTACAATACGTTTTATACGCACGTTTTGTTTTTCAATTTTGTATAACTACTTTTGCAAACCCTGTATAATCTTTATAGTCTTTAAACTAAATTATACATATATATATATATATATATATATATATATATATATATATATATATATATATATATTGTCTTAAAATAATTGTTTGACATTGTCCATTTTCATAATGTGTCTATGTCATTTGTTTATATATATATATATATATATATATATATATATATATATATATATATATATATATATATATATATGTATGTATATTTCAAAAGTCTTTATATATATATATATATATATATATATATATATATATATAAAAAAAAGTATTTATATATAGATATATTTCCAAAAAGTCTTTTATATATATATATATATATATATATATATATATATTTCAAAAAGTATTTTATATATATATATATATATATATATATATATATATATATATTTAAAAAAGTCTTTTTATATATAGATTTCAAAAAGTCTTTATATATATATAGATGTCTGACGATCGCTAAAGCGTGAAACACAGGGTCACAAACTCACATCTATCCAACCAAATATATTATCTCTATCTCTGATATTGAGCGCTTTCTAAAAAGTACCGCGCATATGATATATAAATAATTATACATACATATATTTATTTATTTATTTATATTTATATACTGGTTTTCACACACACACACATATATATATATATATATATATATATATATATATATATATATAAAAAATTTCTTTATATATGTATATATATATATATATTAAAAAAGTCTTTATATATGTATATATATATATATTTCAAAAAGACTTTATATATATATATATATATATATATATATATATTTCAAAAAGTCTTTCGTAGTGCGTCATTTTCATACTTGACTTCAGCTGCATCCAAATTAGTTTTTAAATCCGAGTCTCAAAATATTCACCGAAATACATTTCGTTGATAATATTCATAATAAGGATGAAAGAAAGAAGAATGAAAGAAAAAACCAAAAAAAAAAAATTAACGTGGCTAGTCGGGCTGCATAGCTCCGAGGTCTATCAGTCTGGAGATATACTTAATAGGCAACGTATTTATTGCTTTAATTTTATAAATAACCATTTCAAAATCTCTAATGACTTGAATGCACTTTTTTCCAAAAAACATTTTTATTTTTTTCAAATGTTTATTTTTAATAACTTATTCAGTAGAGTATAAGGATTTTTAGCGGAATGTATCAATTGAATAAAAAGCAAATTAAATTTATCCCAACTTAAATTCGGCAAAAAAAAAAAGAAAGTGGCAGCCCTAACTCTTCGACTGGAGGTTTGAGTGAGGAGTATGACTGATGTAGTATTGAGGAAATATGATATCAGTCAGTAGTACGGATCATAAACGTACAATAAATTAAACTAAAAATTCACATACAAAAAGATACATAAACACACTAACGCATAGACCTATATAAAAACACACACTCGAGATAGATGCATATACAGTGAGTCCACCTTATTCGCCGGAGTTAGGGACCAGACCCGGCCGGGAATAGTCAGTTTGCGAATACTTGTAATCCCATAAAAATTGCTTATAAATACCTATTTTGATTGTTAAAACCCCATATGCCTTAAACTTTCATCCTAAACAATGGAGAAACATTTGGGAACCTTTTAAAAACATTTTTGAAAAATAGTATTGGTGACCATACACTTAGCGTAAATTTGTTTTCCTACGTACAATAAATGTTTTTAGTTACGCATAGATCGATACAAACATTGAAAATACTGTATAAAATATGTGTAACATGACAAAATATTAAGTTTAAAACATTTACTAAAAAAAGAACTGTTATGATACCCTCAAACCTTGCATAAGCCACTTCTAAGGTCCCAGCCACAAACCCTAACAAAGAACAAAGCCCAAGCACTACGCATGTTTTGCGTTTGTTCTTTTACACTAACGATGTACACTTCTGCCAATTGTTACCATAAAAATGGAATGTTATAATTTTTAATTTACTTAAATAATAGGACAATAATAGAGGAATATTTTAAAAATGTTCTATCAAAAACATACGCGAATCAAGGAAATTCTCAGCGAATAATTTGTACATATGTTCTTCAGAAAAACCCGAATATTTGGGGGGTTCCATGAATAAGAAGTGCATACGTTCTAAAGAAAAATCAGCGAATGTATGAAGCCGTGTGTACTGAAACAGGGATAGGCAGAGGATCACTGTATAAAAACACATATCTGGCTAATACTTTCCGATTCTGCTTTCATTTTATTACTAAAAAGAGTGAATTTATATTGTAAGTAAATACTGAATACAGGAATATGAGAGATGATATACCATTATCAGCTGTCAAAATATTATCTAATGCGATGCTTCAATCAATGATAAAAGACGATAACTAATTATTATTTTTCTTGAGAATTTTGATTTTGCTCATCAATGGTTAGTAAGAATTTTTATTGAAAACTTTTTTGTTAACGGATACGTACGCAATTATTTGTTTCTCTGAGAATTTAAATCACCATTACCGTGTAACTTTTAATTTTTATTCAAAGCTTCACTTAACTTAGAGTGTAAAGAACTTAAAATATAAAAAATATTTTGGACATATTCCTTTCAGTTCAGCGTTTTTTATCATTATTATTATTATTATTATTATTATTATTATTATTTTCCATTATAAATGCCGCTTGTTATAAAATATGCCAATTTCATTTACGCTTGAGGAATGTACCTAACTGTTATGGAGTAGCTGCACACCCCCACGAGATGGACTAAGACTATTTAAACATCACACTCTCTTACTGAGGAAGATGAATTAACGATTAGTCATTGCTCTGCTTGTCGACTCTGCCTTTGGGCGGTGAGGAACTCAGGCGAAGCTATGCCTACGGACAGTCTCGTCTAGGAAGGTAAACAGCTGCCCGACCCCATGTATGCGGTGTCTACGGTTTTTTTAAGAGCGTACGCTCTAAGAAAGCCTCACGTTAAAAACTGTCCTTGTGCCGCACCCGGTCTTATGCAGAGGTCTAGGGAAAATACCGAGGAGTTACCGATTTACTGTATATTACAATAGTGGACCATATTATTCTCCGGAATAAACTACTTTTTATTTTCTATATGTGTGCCAACCTTTCCTATTTACGACACAACACTAAGCATTACTTAAACCTTCAATTAATGGCTGAAATCATCACAATAGAATGATTTTAAAAGTTTATGCATTCTTATGAAGATATAAACTTGTAAAAACAGCTAGACTAATTTACTAGTAATGGAGAATACTGTTAGATCTTAAAGCAAATACATTTGGGTAGAGGAATATTGCGAAAAAGCAAGAAATGATTAAATTAGGCCGACCGTCTCCTTCGCTGAAAACTAAAAACGGCACAAGTTCTTTTCAAAATTGATGCTATCAACAGATTGATTGGTTGTATGCAATATCAAAGACTTTGTCCCGACTCTCTTTTCTAACATGTCTGGAAATGTTTTTAAAAATAAATGTTTATTTTTATAGAATTATTACAATTAATATTAAAATACAAAAATGTGTTTCATACATAGACATTTTTAAAATTATATATTTTAGGTAGATTAAAGGAATCATTTTGGTATCTTAGTTATCCGAATAATATATTTTTGAAAGTTTGTTATGAGCCCGACAAACACTGATGACCTAAGTAGCCATATTGGTTGATTATTTTGTTTATCTGCATATTATCCTCTATGGGTTACTTAATACCGGCATCTGAATATTTTGATCTCAATTTTATGGTTTAATTTTCACATAAAATGTATTTTTCGTTATTTTGCTATAAAATTATTGGTGGTAATTCAACTATAAAATGTACTGATGGTCATCTTGCTTAAAATATGTATTGTTAATTTTATTATAAATATTTATTGGTAATCTTTTTTTTATATATATATAAACATGTATTGCTGGAATGTGCACCATAAAATGTATTTATATATATATTCATAGTGTTGTTTTTGTTTTGGTGGGGTTCACTCTTTGCCCATAGATGGGGGAACTAACAGACCGGGTAAGGGTAGACCTGGAGACAACAGCAATTAAAAGGTGATTCCCGCTCCTCAAAACATCCAGTCTCCCGCCGATTAGATACACTGAACCGGGTGTAGTTTATCAATACCTAGGACTAATATATATATATATATATATATATATATATATATATATATATATATATATATATGTACCGAGTGTAACAGCAAAATTGTCCACATCGCAACTATTTTTTACTAGTGTTTATATTGCAATTTTTGCTGTTATCAATCATGTTTTTACCAGAGCTCATATTGCAATTTTTGTTGTTATTATCGCTTTTCTCTGGCACTCCTTATTACTGGTTCCCATATTGTATTCATTTCTATGATTTGTTCGTCTCAGGAGATTTTGTGGCCTGGAACTATGTGCTGATTCCTTAATGAGCGAATTTCCCAATGTTGTTCTTTGTCTATGATCTCAACCTGATCCCACAGAGGGCAGTGATCTCCCTTCTCTCTCCATATGTGGTCAGCCATGCCTGATTTTTTCCACTTCCCCTCGTGTCGTAGATTTCTGGTGTTCTTGAAGCCTTATCTCAGGGCGGTCTGTCTCCCCTTCAAATTTATTTCCGCAGCTGCACGGGATCCTCTTCTACACACTCTTTTGTCATTTTCTCCTCAAATTGAGAGGTTTTAAACATGGCAAGAACTGGAACATAACATCGGACCCTAACAATTTAGCAAAATGAAAATATTCAGTTCGACATTCCAACCTAAAAAAAAAAGGGGAGAAGATATCTATACAACGGCTGAAACGTTGTAATAACTATGGGACAAAGATGAGAAAATAGTGTTGAATAAAGTAAATAATGATAGATAAAATAATTAAGATTCATTTTTCCAACTGTTTTTCAGATAGGACGTTTAGCAATGTTGATACCATTTGTCGATAAGAACCACTGGAGCATATATATATATATATATATATATATATATTTTTCACATCACGCCAGTAAATGCCCTTCAGTAAAAGATTCCCCACTCCATCTCTCTCCGGACCCTTTTCTTGCAAGAAAATAAAAATCCTTCCCTCTTCTGTGGATCTTTAAATTAGATCGTCTATTGTGTGTGTATGTCACCACGAAATGTATCTTTACCGGTTAAAATCACAAAATGCCAAAAAACATTCATATGATCTCACTTAAACCTCTTCAACAAAGAGGAAAAACTTCTCTCTGTTGAGGTTTAATCTCCACATTCTCTCGTCTGTTACCCCCTCTTTAGCTCTAACAATTTCGAAAGAAGTGGGAAATAAATTAATCTCTAAATTCTATTTTATTTAAAAGTTGTTTTTTTCTGGAATTTTTGAACAAGGTCTGATGAATTGGATTAATTTACGATTCCAATGGAATAAATTATGATCATGGTTTATTAGTGTTTCTTTTTTTTATATGAATTTATATATATATATATATATATATATATATATATAAAAAAAGAGAGAGAGAGATTTTAATTTTTTCTATATCATGCTCTTGATAAGAATCTTAAGCTCTAGCTGTGGCTCTAGAAGGCGTTTGACAGGAATTGACATACAGGTCTTCTGTTTACTCTTCAGGGCTACGTTATTATATGATGACAATTTGATTCAATCCAATCATTCCTTTCAAATAGTGAAATGAACGGCATCCTGAACGGGCACGCTTCCAGATCCTTTCTTATGAATTTTCGATAAGGTTCTGTCCTGGGTCCAAATTGTTTCCATCTTCTTCGTGATGTGAATTCCCAACCGCATCTATGCAAATGAGTTAAATTTGAAAACAAATATCTCAAATGTCTTCAAACTGCTGCATGACAGTTAACCAAGCTGATGCTCTATAAAAGGATCTTCAATCATTGGTTAACTAATATATAGAAATGGCTTGTAAATTTTAATGCTTCAAAAACGAAATTTTTCTCATTTAGCCACCATAGAGATATATAAATGATTGAATTATTATGGTGGGTTGAATTTTTGTGTGTATATATATTTCTTGGCCTTATATTTTCGAATGTTTAATTAAAAACGACAACGTACATTAAAGCAAAAGCTTTCTATTCCAATTTTTCTTGTGTTCTGACAACTGCTTTCTTGCGGGACAAAGGTTTTCTTCGTCTGAGATCATTTTACATATGACGAGATGTGGCTTCCCTCTGTCTTTTCTACAAATATTAAAAAAAAAATATTTATCATTTTATATTCGCTTTTTTTTGTTTGTTTGTTTGTTTTTTTTTTCTTTTTTTGTAAAAGTCACTTATTTTTCTTTTCATTTTAGTACGGTTGGGAAAAAATTAGTGTTCATAGTTGCATACTCTTTTTCTTTAGATGTAGCTCGAACATTAGAATATTTTTAGTCTTTTTTTGCAAAACCTACAGTTAACATATTTGTGTTGTGTATGTATGCATTATGTATGTATGTATCTATGTAAATGTGATGTATGTGTGTTTAAATATGTTCTGATAATAAGATCAGATAGGTATGTATAAGACGTCTGGATAAACATTGGTTGTGATATTGGTATAATATATATATATATATATATATATATATATAAAACATATATATATATATATATATACACACTTTGTCAAAAAAAAAACTTGTCAGAACACAAGAAAAATTACACGCGAAAAGACCAAATATAGTAAGTGTGTGTATGTTTTTAATGTGTATCTGTTCAAAAAGGTGTAACCTATTTCTTAAATATTACAACTATATATATATATATATATATATATATAAATGATTTAATTATTATGCCTTCAATATACGTATATATATACGGATATATATAAAATATATAAATATATTATATATAAGAACACGTACAAAACATTAAAAAAAGATAAGAATATAGATATTTTCGTTTCCATTTCTAGAACAAGTTTTCTTGATTCAGATGCCCTTCATCGAGAAAAAATCGTCAACTTTTTAAGGAAGATAATTGTTTGATTAAATACAACTAAAGAATGTTTAATATCGAGATAATTTAACATCTAAAAATTTTAAGATACTATTAATTCAATTTTTAAAAATATGGGAAATATCCATCTCTTGGCCTTTTGAAGGTAACGAATGACGGGAAGAACGATAGTAAAATTTGGAAAATAAAGCATAATATTTTTTAAAAAAATTTATATACAAGCTAAAACGTTTGCGGTTTTGTCTCTTCTTTATATATATATATATATTTCTCTCATTGGAACTAATATAACCTCTTCCTTTTATATAAAAATAAAATTTCGTGATATTTCGAATGAATAATTTCAGATCGGTTAATGGGAAACCGACAGCGATTTGATTATAGTGTCTGCTGCAGGACCAGGGATATTTTTCTGGGGCCGAAAACAGAGACCTGGTGCACGAGTCATAAAAAGTGTTAAACAATGTTCAGAATATCAATCTATATTCGGTTATCTTTTCTTCAAGACCATATATATCCACTCTATCTTTAGAATCTACACTGTCGTCCAAATTATTTTTTTAACCCATAGGTCGGAGGGAGAACATTTTTCACTGTTTGATCCCAATCATTTTAGAAATTGAATGTAATGTTTTGAATCTGAGGTTATAGTTGAGTTTTCAATTCAGCGATATCCATTGAACCAAATTTTACCCCCCTATCTATTTTCACTAAATTCTGACTCTATTTATAATATATATATATATATCAAATCAGCATTTGATAGGACAAATATTTACCAGTTTGTTTTACATACCGTAAATATATATAAAATTTCGCTGAAGGAACAGGTAATATATATAAATTGAATATAAAATTTTCCATCAATTTAATTAAATGGATGTTTTTGAAATATTTAGAAAAATATAAATCAATATAATAATTATACATTTAATTCATATACTTTTCTTTTTCTTTAGGCTCTTAGCCAAGGCTATTTTCCTTTTCTACCCATTTGGAGATTTTATAGATCCATGTCTTTTTCTGGATATTTCATCTAAGTGAATTAACTCTGACTGGAACTCGAACTCAGCGATGTCTTTTATGCAAACTGAACTGCTATTCCATTCTACTTAACGATTAACGTGCATCTGAAAATAGTTCAATTAAATATTATATCCCAAACCAACATTGTAAAAAATAGAAGATTTAATCATAAAATCAAACAGCGCAGAATCAATAAAATGTTATGAAATTTAAGGATAAATATACCAATTATATAACATTAAAATTAAACGGAGACGATAAAAGGAATTGTCGCATGAAGACGGGAAATGATGAAAATAATCACAGGGAACAAAATAAATCTTTTGGGACTCAAGGAAAATGAATCTAGAACTAAAAATTGAATAACTTATTTAAAATATTTACGAGAAAAGTTCAACAAACGTATAGAAAAATGTATAGACAAAATAATTAAAAATTCCTTACCAAAACATCTGAAAAAGTTTCATATTAGATTTAGAAGGGGATCATATTGGTCCGGAAACTTGAGATTTTTTTCGAAATTTCAGTCGTATATCATTATTCTCCAAGAACATATTATTTCCTTGGGAACTTTAAATTAATCCTCTTCATCACTGAACCATGGGTTAAATTTTTTTTGTAGGACAGATTGAAACGTTCTATGCCTTTCAATAACTGGTTAAAGAGAAGGAAGATTTAAATTCAAAACCAACGAAGGGTCGTTTGGGATTGGAAGAGAAACCAATGCACCAGGTTTCTGTATTCTAAGCGATCAAAACAATGGTTGGTTTTACAAAATGTTTGACTATCATCAAATCATATATTCTGCTTTTGATTAAATACATTGACCCTAAATGTTTAATACGACGGAAGAGTCACTATATATATATATATATATATATAGCCATATATATATATAACAATGTGTTTGTGTGTGTGAATATGTGTGGCACCATGCATCCTGACGATTTGAAAGAAATATTTATAGATATATGATTTGTTTTTTACGGTTTATCAACCATTTGATAATTATTTAAGGCCGAAAAATATTTTAGGTTTTAAGAATAATTCTTTCTTTGCATTCAAGCGATTTGGGAGAAAGAAAAGAAAACGAAGAAGAAAGAAAAAAAAATAATACGAGACGGGTCATAGGCGAACAACACACACACACACGGCTTAAGAGACGGAAAGGAGGAGAAAAAAAGGTTATTGTTGATAGGTATCAGATGTCGAAAATATCTAGGTCACCTACGAACAAGCGTTGACCGATTTCCGCTTGTCCACGAAAAATGGAATTTTGTTATCAAATGGATGTCACCCAAAAGAAAAAATTCATTGTTGAACATTGACGAAACACAGACAGTCTAACTGGGTGTGGAAAAAAAATCCCACACAAGACAGTTTTTCACTGGCTAAAGCCACACAAGATTTTGACAGAATAAACGTTTGCCCTGTGATAATAAAGATTTTTGTTATCAACCATGGGCCGAAAGGAAAATGAAATATTTTTATTTTTGCTTTAGAGACGCCAGGTAGGCTAGGAAAATTTCTTTCTTAGATCATGTCCAATTAGCGATAAACTGCTTGACAAACGCCACGTGTTAAAACCAAGAGTGTCACATTGGCCGCTCATGATAAGGGCGATTTAATTAATTTTTTTAGTTAAGCAAGGTATTTCTTTCCCAAAACAAAGCCACGGGTTGTTCACGCCCGACTAAAGACGTCATTGGCCAAAGTGGATCACATGACGCACGAAGGAGGAGGAAAGATACCCGACCAGGACCTCATTGGCCGAGAGCGGTCACGTGACGCACGAAGAAAATCAGTCGACGCCTCTATCAGAGTGTAAGTGTGAGAAGCCGATACGAAGAAAGGGGAAAGCGGGTATACGCCCTCAGAAGCACGGTAAGAAGTGGGAGTGAGAAAAGAGTTACCAAAATGGAAAAAGTGGAAAATCCCTAACCAGAAATAAGAAGGGTGGATACGTATTTAGAATTATCGAAGAAACCCCAAACGCCAAACAGACCCACCCAAGTTTTTTTGTTGCGTCAATAAAAGCGAGACCCCAACCGACAGAAATCAGTTTTCGCGGACAAGCGTCAGGCCAGTTCGTTTAAAAGTTCGTTCGCCCCAAGCGGGCGAGAAGAAGTTGGTTCGACCCAAGCTGAAGAGAAAAGTTAGTTCGCGCACCGGACGGCAGAGATGAGGACCAATAGTTCAGCCGCGGATGGCAGAGACGGCAGCCGCGGACCCTGGCGAGAAGTTTTGAGCCCTGGACGACAAGCAGAGCCCCGGACGACAAGCAGAGATGAGCGCCCAGTGTTGAAACCGCATCAAGATAGCTGACCAAGATTCACGCACACTTTTGGACTCTTCTTCAACCAAGAACAAGTAGTTTGAAGAGCGACTTAGAATCAGACCACAGAAATAAGTTTTTTCGACTTTCGTCCAAAGACACACCGAAACACAAATTTCTTAGAGAGCAGACAACTTGAAGCCTTAAAGTTTGCCTAGCGAAAGCGTCGTGCCACAATCCACAGAACGGGTCGGGAAGTAGACATAGTCCTATGTACCGAACAAATAGACATAAAAAAGTTTGTTACCTTTTTCTTTGATACTTTGGACTTTGTGAGTTTTCATTTTATTTTTTTTTTATACATATTTGTGTGTTATCACCCCCGTTGAACTCAGCTTGCATTACGGCCCTAACCCCTGTTGATCTCGTCTGTCTAAGATCAATTC
>CAHIKZ030001881.1:0-300000 GCA_903632075.3 Acanthosepion pharaonis
TTTTTTTTCTTCAACTGGTGAAATTTAAAGCTCTATGCAAGTTCTCCATTGTTATATCTATATAATGTATGTATTTATGCCTTTTTTTAATCTGCAAACTGCATTTCCATGACTTTTTTTTTTTTTTTTTTTTTAAGATGGTGGAGTGATTTCTCATTGCATTTTCTACAATTTTGAATTCAGAGTTATCTTTTTCTAAAGTGGTTGCCAAAAGCAAAGAGGGCCCAGTCTCCCCTGGTATTCTACTCATGACTGGGGTGAAGAGCTGGAGTCATGCCTTTGCTAAGGCTTTTTAGCGTAAAGTGAGCACAAATTGTTGCAGCTGGAAATTTAAGCTCAGGTCAACAATTCTCTCTTCCATGCTGTTAACTGCAAATGTGTCTGTATACTCATGCACGCACACACACACACACACAAATTTGTGTGACTGTTCTAAAATGATGAATTATATCCGACAGCAAGGCTCTGGTTGTGAGGTTTTGAGGAGCATGGAACCAACTCATAATTGGTTTTTTTCCAAAGTCCACCCCTGATCTGTGGCTAGGGTCCCAGCTATAGGCAAATAGTGACCCCACCCCCACCTCCGCCAACAGAAACAAAACACTATAAAAGTATAAAAATACATTTTTATATAAGAAATTACCAAACAATATGCATACTAACAAATTATAGCGACTTCACCCAAATCCATTTAAATATTACTAAACAACCACTTGGGAACATCAAGTATGTAGCAACCTTCTACAACCGAATATATATTTTGGCTTTAAATAACCTACAAAGGGTTCATAAGTCAAAAAAAATGGCACTAAAAGTCATATGTGTGCATTCCCCACAGATATTGAGTGCATAAGGCTTCCTTTGTACTTTTGACTGGCTACCATGATGGTGATATTCCATATGTAACTATTCTCTTCATTTTTTTATTTTTACACAAAATTAAAGTGTTTAAAAACAACAAAATGAAAAAAAAAGTTCTCAAAAATGTATGGAATAATTCAGATCATTGAAGAATGGATTCACCAAAACATCTATGAAATAAAGCTGTTACAAATAAGTGTTTTATTATAGCCAGACTTCATATTTAAAGAGGCTTCTGTTATTGATTCATTCATTTTCTATGATTTAACAACCTTTTGCAGGTTATTTATTTAAACAGAAATGTTTTTAGATTTTAAGAAAATTTTTTTTTTTTTTGATAGTAATATAATAATGGTTTAGTAATACAATCTTACTAATTAACCCATATCTGTAAGAAGAAGAGATAGATTCATACCTTTCCCAGGAGTAGTTGCACTTGCAGATAAGTGAATATGATGGATCCAATGGGAATTGGGACTCGGCTATCTGATTAACAATTCCAAGCCATTTTCAATTATACCGCCCACACAGTTAAGCAACATCAAGCTTGGTCAATACCTAGATAGGTGACCACTTTGGAATACCAGGTGCCGTAAGCTTGGAAGTGCAGGTGTTGTAGATAGATAACGGCTCAGAATTGGATATCAAGCTGAGTTCAATTCCAGTCAGGTTCATTATATTCATTTACATGCATATACCCTTGGGAAGTGTATGAATCCATCTTTTCCCCCAGTCTATGGATTAATTAGTAGAACTTGTACCAGTAAATCATTATCTCCAAAAAAAAAAAAACATTCTTAGAATCTAAAAATTTTTTCTGGCTTTAAATGAACTGCAAAAGGTTGATAAGCCGTTTTAATCAATCAATCCCCACCCCCATTTATAGGAGAGAGTCACTTTTGTTTATAATGAAATAATGTAGAAGAAAGGGAATAAACAACGAAATAATAAAATTAATATTTTTTGTTTGATAATGGAATATCAATGGTACAGACAATGTCTAGGAAATTATTCCATGTAAAGAATTTGCTCCAAACAGATGGTCTTTGCGTCAGAAACTAAGTTTTGTACACATGTATGTAAAAGTATTCAAGTCCTTGATTATTTTTCCAACTAATCATTCAACATTTGATTTGATATTTATCCACACCATTATTTTACCCCCCACCCCACTGACAAAAATCATAAGCCTGGGGTTACTCTAACTCCACCAGTTCTGACCTTCACAGCTAAGACCTGCCATGCCACATACACTGAAATGAACTATCCTCATTCTATTTGTATAATAAGAAAGAAGTTCCATTCAGACAGCTTATTAAAAAACACAACAGACTCCCAAGAGGATGCTAGCCTAATCGATACAATTTTAACGTTTTCAAATCTAGGGTTAACAATCATCTTTTCTACATATCTTTATAAACTGAACTTTTACCTCCTCTTCTTACGTGCATTAACCTCATTCAGTAAACCTCTAACTTGAATGACACCTGGGCCGAACAATTAGTTAAAAAACAAAAAAAACCCCTTTTTTTCTAACACTGATTAAGTGAATTGATAATAAATGCAAAAGAATTAATATTTTAATTGCATCATTCTCCAGACTTTATTTGAATAACTTTGGCATAATTATTTGACCCCCCCTCAACTCATTTTCATTCAGATTCCTTTTAGCACCAATCATTGCTAATAAATGTTTTCTCTAGTCGTCAATAAATCTTCCACATCTCTCTACTGATATTTTTTACCATTCCTCTCTGCCGAATCAGTTTTAATTATTCAGATTTGATGGCTTCTATTCGTAAGTCTTAATTTTCAAATCATCTCAAATATTCAACTGTATTGAGGCCAGGCTATTGAAAAACTTGTTCTTAAACTAAGTGGTTTTCAAAGCATATAGGGGGGGGTCATTGTCTTTTTAGAAGACAAATCCCCTAGCTGGATAACAGACGCTAAAAGATTTTTCAAAAGCACTGGTTGATATTTTTAAGGCATTATTTTTCTCTAACTCCCTCAAGCAATTCTGGTGGGTTTCTTATTTCCTATTGTATTAAACAACCCTCCTCTCATAAATTATGTTCACCTAATCATTATGCATCACTGTTGTGATGTTTTGTTTTTATCTGATTAATTAACTATTCTGCTAAGCATTTTATTGAAAATGCTTTAATGAACAGTTTTATATTCCTTCAATAGTGATATTTTTTATGTAGCCTATCCATGGAATTTTGATAATTCTACTGAAACTTTCCTTGTGATTTTGTTGAAATTTTTTCAGAAAACACAATTTTGAAAGCATTGATACAATACCAATTTTGTTCTATTGAAACAGAGGTGACAAACTGCTTGGAAATTTTCTCATTTCTTAAATTCAGTTCCTGAGGACCTGAAACAATAAATTCAAGTTCTTCATTAAGACATATATACAGGTCAGCACTGATAAACCATGGTAGTTGGGGTCCAAAACTTCTATCACAGTTTAGATGGTCTGCAGTTTAGATCAAAATGAGCTGTGAGTCAGGATTGCCATCTTAGGAAAACAAAGCTTGAGAGTCCATGGAGTTATCCACAAAAATGGGTAACACAGTAGGTTAACATGAAAAATGTATTCAATACTAAAAGTTGAATATTGGTGGTTTTGAAAAACATTTATTCAAATTATCCATTAATTTCACATAAAAATTTGCACCAATGTGAATAAATTTGAAAAATGATGGCCTAAAATGATTCCAATTATAAATTGCCATGTCAATAGATCCATCATCGATGACAGCAAAAGATGGTGGAAATCTCATACACACAAGATTTTAATATTTTAATAAGAAAAAAATAAAATTAATTTTTTTATAGTTTTATTAAGATTTTGAATAAAAACATTACAATACATTGTATTGTAATATATTAATAAAAATAATATAACAATACAATGTAGTAACATCTATGTAGAAGCACAGGTTTCTATGCAATGTAATGATACGATACAAATTGTATGAAATTAATACAAAACAACATTTTTAATAAATTAACATGTATGTAATAGAAAATAAAAATAAAGTTTGTAATAACACTTTATTTAAGAAAGTCAGTAATGGAGAGTTGCTGCTTGTTGTTTTCTC
Organism: Acanthosepion pharaonis; assembly: GCA_903632075.3. Classification (NCBI taxonomy): domain Eukaryota; kingdom Metazoa; phylum Mollusca; class Cephalopoda; order Sepiida; family Sepiidae; genus Acanthosepion; species Acanthosepion pharaonis. The sequence continues at coordinate 3,975 of CAHIKZ030001881.1, forward strand.
TTTTCTTGGCATCTCTGAGCATAGTCTATAGTTGTAAAACCTTTACCAACACTCATAAAATTCCAGACTGTACTGCAGACATTCTACAAATGTCAATGAAGTGCTAACCCAAAGTACTTCACAGTCGTGAGTGTGAAATGCCAAAGCCTAAACAATAGTAAATGCCTGGGAAAATATGGATATACTGAAGTTTTTTAAAACTCAATTTAATGAATTTATTAAAATAAAAGATTATACAGAAACAGACTTTAAAAAGTGTCACAATCAAGCTTAAATTTGTTTCAAATTGTGATCCACTGATGATTATGATTCTAATATGAGTGAGACAAAAAATTTTGTGGTCCATCGTGCATGTGTGGCTTAAAAAATGTGTGACATCGTGGTTTATTGGTGTGTGGCTTAATGGCATTAACCTGTATAAAAAAATATCAAACCAAAACTTTTCAATATACTCTAAAACATGAAACTTGAAATAGTTTTTACATAGACCTAAATTGTCTTAAACATCTCTACTCCACTCTTTTTCCCTCATTCTTGATTTTCCTAGTATTCTCAGATATATTTTGTTACTATGAAATTTTTAAAGTCAATACTTATGCCAAAGATTATTATGAAATTCAATTATTATAAATTTGCTGGTATTATTTATAAACTTAAAACCGAGAAAAAAGTGGCATCTTCATCAAATTAAAAGTTGAAATTCTTTACCAGTGCTACCTTAAAAAATCATCAAAAATTTCAACATTAAAAAATATTTACCAAATGTCAAAGCTAAAAAACCTCCTTTCACCAATTCTGCTTTTTAGTGTTGTAAAATATTGGGAATAATATTCATTTGAACAAATTGCCTAAGTCACTGAAATTTTCTTTAATGTCAGCCTGATAAATGTTTTTAAAATATGAAACAATCAGTAAATTTAGGTAAAGAAAATAATTTATTAGTTACATTTTCTGAGCACATGTAGAAGTAATTTTTAGTTAATAAACATTGTAGTTAATTAGAAGAAAAAGAAATTAAAAAAACCCCAAAAAACAAACTCTTATTATGAAGTATAAATGGGTCTTATTTTTAGTTTTAAAACTTTATGGATATGGATTTTAAAATTTAATTTTTTCTACCAGAGGTGTGGATATATGCTGAAGTTTGTGATTTCACAAGATTTATCTCACAAAACTTTTAAATCTTCTATACTCAAGAAAGAAAAGACCTTTTCAAGTGGCTCTTTAATTTTTTTTACTTTCTTATTTTTAGATTTGTATGATATGTTCAGCAGGTTATCATGTTTTCTACTGCCATTCGCCACAAGCAAATGTACGATGGTTGGCATTTGATCTCTCTGGCATTGTAGTTGGTTTAATGGGCTGCTACATTCCTGGCGTGCACTATGCTTTTTATTGTGTATCGGTAGGTATAATAAAGAACTTTTATGTTTTATTCTGGTATAAGGCCATATTTATAGTGTACCAAGTAACTAATGTTTGTATAATATTCTTTCTTTCTCTCTCCCTTTTGTATAATTTTTGTTTTGTGTGTTTAATTTTCATGCTTGTTTTTTCTTATGAAAAACTCTTAGAACTGACAAAGATTTCTACCTAAACAGAAGAACTTGGAATAATTTCAATTAAAACCTGTAGACATTGAAAAACACCAAATAAAGAGCAATTAACTCATGCTGAAAGCAAAGAATGATAAGAACAAAGGTGGGATGCTGAACAAGAATACTCTCTCAGGGGCCAATATTAATAATATCTCTGCCTTAACTAAGCAGTGGCTCACTTTTTTTTTTTTTTTATCTCTGAAGAAATCGGTTCTCATCTTTGTTGCCACATTTATTACAATGTTTCAGCCATTGTATGATCTGGCCTTCTTCTGTGCCATGTGTCGTCAAGGACACATGGCACAGTGGATAAAGGCATTGCTTAGATCCAGTGACAGGACCCAAAGAGTGTGAGTTCAATACCCGGTTAAGACAGTGGAGAACTTTCAGAGGGGAATTAACAGGAGATAACTGACATTCATTAAACATGGCATGTGGAACTAGAACAGTCTACCCCAGTGAGTGAAATAAAGGGTTCAGTTCGACTTTCCAACCACCTGAAGAAGACCGGAGCATACAATGGCCAAAGCGTTGTAATAAATATGGCAACAAAGATGAGGACAAAAGTCCAAATAATGTAAATAGTGTATTTATTATGTTAGTATGAAGATAGTTTTTATTATCAAATTCATTTAGCATTGAAATTAAATAAAAAAAAAATCATAAATATGCATGGAGAGGAAGTCTTCAGTTTTGGTTTTATTGCAAATTTCAGGTTTTACACATATTTGCTGCTTCTAAAAATAAAAGTACTTTGACATTAAGAACCTGGACTGAGAAATTATACTAGACATTTTAGAAGTATTTATAAAATGATGGGGACAAAAACAGTCATGGTGTTTAAATTTGCATGTAGATATTAAAAAGTCTTGTGAATTTTGTGTGAGAACAATTTGAAATCCAGCTAACCCTAATCCCTGACACTTATAACATCATCTCCAATACAATTAGAGATCTAGTTACCAAAAAACAGAACCAACACCACATCAGATGCTGGGATATATAATATTAAATATCTGCAAATGCCATGAGAGCAAAACTTTCAGAACTAGCCTGCATCTATGAACACAAGGGAGACCTCTGTTGGGACAACCCACTGAATTCTTTTGTAACAAACAAAAATGAAACTGGCCATAACTTTGATTTAAAAACAACCATCCTAATAAAAAAAAGAACATGTTTCACTATGAGGTAAATATTTAGAAGGAATATTAATACCTTTCCATTGATAAACAGATATCAGACACACTTTTTCATATCACCAACATTCATTAAACCCATACTTAAAGAATGTAAGATCCAGATACCTGCGGACAATGTAACCAAAGTCTTTCTCTCTGACACACCAAATATCTCCTGATTATACTCAAAAGTCATATATAATAACAATAATAATATCTATAATAGAATTAAACTAACACACACCCACACATTTCCTGATATATACAATTTTTTACTCAATAATAGAATTCACCCCAATATTAATAATGTACCTCTAACCAACAGTCAACACATATACAAACACCACCAACTTCTGCAAGACCAAGTAGAAATTTGATACACATATACAAGCACATCCTTCTCATCTTCCTCCCACTATCATCTTTGTAGAAGAGAAGATAACTTACCTCGTATGGCAAACTGAGCTTGTATATGCCTGTTGTGCAAAATGAGTGTAGGAATGGAAAAAGAAATATGGCCACCCTGACACCTTAATTTAAGAAATCTTGGAGCTAGGAGAATTTGAGTGAACATATGTAAATTTTTTGTGAGATCAGCTGGGCATAAAAATCACAACACAAGAAAGTATAGACAATTCATTCTTGAATGCAGTGCTGCTTGTATGGAGAGATTTTGTCAGTTGGAAAGAGATTACTTGGATCAGTTTGACACAGTCTTCAGGAATTAAATACATAGACAGATACAAAAATACTCACTAGAATCCATACACACACACACGCCACAAGACATAAACACATGAGATCTACCTGTTTAATAAAAAACAAACAATACAGAACTCAAATGTACAAAAAAATTCTTTCACAACTCATTTCCTAAAAATTTCTGAAGCTTAAATAAGAATGGAATGTGTTAAATTTATAAATGTTTCCTATTTGTTTCTTATTCTATCAATTTTGTGTGTATCTAGACTTAGAGTTAATTCAAGCAGCATCAGTTGCTTCTACAAAAAAATAAGAGAAAGCATTTAAAATTAGTATAAAAATACATTAATCACTAGTGGTGTACTTACAAAAGTAAGCAATATTTTTTCTCAATATTGAGAAAATATATTTTGCCATAATACTTGCAAATTTAATGAGGATAAATTATTTTTGTTTTTAATTTCAGAGATGGGAAAATATATACTTATTCAGTGTGATTGTCCTTTCTTTAATTATTTTAACTATCCAACTCAATCCTAAACGACTTTCTGATTCAATTGCCTTCACAATTTCACGAGTGTTGATGTACACATTTTTGGCTTGTTATGGAATCATTCCATCTGCTCATTGGTTCTATATGAATGGAGGATGGCAGACAGAAATTGTGCGTGTAAGTACAGTTTGGCATTTTTTCCTATTTGCTTTCTTTGCTTCTAGTTGCTATCTTATTACAGTGTTTATTTTATTTTGGTAAATATTTTAAACCGTTTTAATGTAATGCTTTAAACGAATCAAACATAGCACAATTAACTATAATTTTTCAATGTTGCCATTTCAATCTGTTTTTTGTCTAGATTTTCATGCAGCTTTTATCTTTGTGGTTTATGTTTCAACTTTAAAGTTGGTTTTCCTGTGTAGAATAAGCGGGCATGGTTATGTGGTATTGACAAAATTCTCAAACAATAAGAAGAGGAAAAAATATCAAAATAATGCAAGACATATATATTATTCATTTCACACCTAGCAAGGTGATGAAGCCACTAAAATACAGGAGGTTACTGCGTGAAAGAATCAGAAAGAAAACATTAAGGAAGGTGGCCAATAAAAGCAATAAAAGAACAGGAATTAAGGAGACAGAAGATGACGAGATATATATAAGTCAAAATCAAAGCAACTATAAGATAGTAAAAAAGTTTACAAAAGGGATGAGATCAAGGGATCATAGCCATTTAACTTCAAGGCAAGAACAAAACATGTGGAGATAAAACTGAGAATTGTCCATTTTTTTTATTGGCTAGGAAAAAATCCCAGCATACATCTGGAGGATTTGTCTATAAATTTGTGGATGGGAGGTCTTTAACAGTCAGGGTTAATCTTTGATTTTAAAAGTATATTTTTAGCCAATCTTTTCTTTGATTAGTTACTAGAAAGTACTCGTAAGCACCTCTTGTACATCCTTGTAACAAATGCAATTACTAAACCTCTATCTTGAGCGGCTTTTGGGCCATGTATTGGGTGAACTAAAAGTGAACATACAAGCCAACACTTAGAGCCGACAGTCTGTTTCATGCTAGATGCAATCGTCAGGCCATGAGTGCCATTATTTTTCTCGGCTATTTATATATATGGCTCAGTGGTGCATTGTGGATAGTCTATTTTGGCAGTTATTTTACCTGAAGTTGTTTATTTGTTTATTTATTTATTTGGGTTAAATTATTTTGCTTGTTTTATTTATTTTTATTTTTTTATTTCTTATCTTATATATTTATTTATTTATTTTTTTTATTTTAATCGGTGTTTTTATTAACATAGTAAAAATTTGTTTATATTGCTTATTTAATAATTTTGTTTTGGTTTGGGAAGATAATTAAAGCTATTTATTCAATTTTGGGGTTGATTGTTGTAGTTTATTCTAACTATTATTTTAGCGAGAACAGTTTTTAATTTGTTTATAACTTCATCTATTTATTTGGATTGATTATCTTTATTTGTTTTTCTAATGGTTAGTTTATCAGGATCAGTTTGTTAGTTTATTTATTTGGATGAATTTAACATCTTTCACAAATAGTAAATATGTAAAGATAATCAATCCAAATAAATACATGAAGTAATAAACAAATTAAAAACTGTTCCCGCCAAAATAATAGTTAGAATAACCTACAACAATCAACCCCAAAATTGAATAAATAGCTTTATCTTCCCAAACCAGATATCTCCCGGCCAGATACTGCCTGAAAAGGCTGCTTTAGATTTGAATTGCTGCTGTATAAGTGTGCATAGTAATAAAAGTAGACACAAAGCCCAAAAAACTCAAAATAATATAGTGTTACTTGTGTTAAAAAAAATTCTGCTGTCCAATTTTAAAGTGAGTATTTTGCTTATAAGAAAAACAAAAAGGGAACTACCTTGTTTTGGCGTTAGGGTCCTTTTTTTATTAGGGAGTGACCAAAAACTCACCATTTCTTTAGGGACTATTTTAGGGAGTGAACTAGACTGACCGTCACTACAGGAATTTGGAAAAGTACTGAAAAATAACTGGTGGCAGCCACAGTAGGGATTATTCCAAGGAGATCTTTTTAAGTTAAATCCATGATGAGATATACAATATAAATAATAATAAGAAAAATTCTTCATATAATCAATTACAAATTTATTTCAACAGATATACATATTTCATTGGATAAGGACATTATAAATTGCCAAATGTATTTTTCATGGAATTTAAAATTTGTAAAGTCTGTATCTTGAATTGCTTAAAGCATACAAAGAATTTCCTTCAACAATTCATTTAAGAATAGACACTGTCTTTGGGGTTGGAGCTTTATTTTTATCTAACAGTTCACAGAAAGAAGTAAATTGTGTAAGGCTTCAGTGGAAGTAACAATCTTTTCATAACAAGTTTTGGAAACAGTTACTTTCTAAAAAAAGATTTAGTTTGATTTCTTTGTCTCATTTGGATGTTGCTCGTGAGTAAACTCACCTTGAAAAAAGAAAAAAAAATCACTAAAGGTTTTGTTTGTAATAAATAAAGTGTTTTGTCTGAGACTTTGCAGGTCAGGAACTAAAGACATAAACTCAATTTAAAAGAGCTTCATGGCAATTTATTATATTAAAATGTCTTTGTATTCTATTGTTGTTAGAGTTTCTTTGTTGGTAAAAGTAATTCATTTTTCTCTTTTTAGGTTTTCATTCCCAAATTGGTTTATATGTATTTAATTGGACTTGGTGCTATTTTTTTCTACCTTTTCCATTTTCCAGAGAGATTGTCTCCTGGTAAGTTATCACATTTTTGCTGTAACTATTAAAAAAGATTGTGTTTGTATTAACATTTTCCTTTTTAATGCTCCACATTAAATATTAATTGCTTTAAGATTGTTGTCATTTAGTTGTGTGAAATGCAAATAGGAAGTCATCTTTGGTTAATTGATTTTTTTTGTTTCTATTTCAGGTTATTTTGACATTGTGGGAGCAAGTCACCAAATTTGGCACATTTTCATCTTTTTATCTTTAATTTGGTGGCGAAAATCCTACCTAGAAGTTCTTGAATATCGAACATCCAATGTTTGCAAATGACCCAGTGTTGGCTGTTGGCCGCCCGTGAACAAATTTCTTTATTCTTGATTATATTATGTAATTTTAAAATTTTCTTTCTCACATAAAATGGTAGTTTTACTTTCTCTCAAGGTGAATCACCAAAACACATAATATGGATTTAAGAAAAAATTATTGGAGAAACTAGAAAATGCCTCCATTTGTTAATGATGTACTTTTTTCATGTGTTAACTTTCCCACCATTTTTGGGCTCAGTTTTGTTTCATTGAACCAAACTTTTACAGAAATGAATATCAAACACTTCAAATGTTAACAATTCAAATTTGATATTTAAATAAGAAAAATTAAAGATACTAAAACTTAAAAAATATCTTTTTTAATTATAAACTTATTGACTTTACTAATATATTTAATTTATAAAGAATTTTTTCTCCTTCTATCACCTACTTAAATATTTTTAAATGTCTTATAAATGGCTTTAATTGGTCAATATTTCTGCACAATATGAAAATATGTGCAATATAATGCACAATATTAAAATATAGTTAAACTAGTTTGTTGTCAAGTAAAAATCTTCAAAGCTTTACCAAATTGTAGACATTTTAATTTACTATGTCAATGATATTGAGCAATAGTATTGATAAAATGTGAATTGTAATTTTTTATTCAGTAATAATGTATTGTGTATGAAGAGTGACTTCCTACACATGAGTTGCAATTGAATTGATTTCTGCATTTTCTTGGGGAAAAGGAATCTTCCATTTTATGGTAGGGAAATCCGGTAATTCCAAAGTGAAATAAAAGAAAATTATTTATAAAAAAAAATGAGTGAAAAAAAAAAAAAAAAATGAAAAATCTTTGGTTGTAAGATTTTTCCTTTTTGTTTTCTTTCATTGTTTGATGAGTTGTTGGAACCGATATCCTCATCCTTACTATTTTTGTTGCTATGTTTCTACTGAAGTGTGGTTCAGTCTTTTTGAGGGGTAGAATTCATTTTTAATATTTTTTCTATTTTTTGTAGATGGTTCTTGATCTGAGTGTCAAAGATTTCTGCAGGCAGCAAAATAAAAAAAAAAATTGTCCTCAATAGACCAATATGTTTTTGGCACCCAGATCTTGAATTCTCTAAGAAGGACTTTATTCGATGAATTATACATTTCAGGAACATCAAAGAACACATTGGTTGAAACATATTGACAGAAACAGCAGTGGGGAGAAGACTAGTCTAAATTTTATAATTTCTTAATTTCAAATTTCAACTGTGATACATCTGACACAATACAGACTTGTTTTTGTTAAAAGACTATTTTTTTTTGTTTAGTATCATTCCAAAAGGTGTAAGAAGCCATGTTTTGTGACAGTTTTGATTTTACAATGATTGCATAAATGTTGTGTAATTTGAACCCCCGAATCATGATGACGTCTCAAGTAGAAGAGTCAGTAAGTCATTCTTTATGAACAGATTAAATGCATAAAAAGACTTTTTGTCATTTCAGTGAAGAATTAGGATTTTGGTATTTATAAATATTTATTTAAAGACATTGCACACATTTTTAATTTCAAATAATTCACATTCACTTTAACGTAAGAAAAGACTGATAAATTATCAAATATCTTGATTAGGAATGTTTTACCCACAAATCTTTCATTTTCTCTTTATAACTTTTCTTAACTCCTAAATTTGGTAGCTCTAAATTGAGTGGCTTCTGTGTGTATAACAACAAATAGATAAATGAGTTTGTGTCTGTGTGTATATATTGAAGAGAGGCGAGGGACAATATGTAAATAGAAATTAACACTGTTTGACTGGTGATCTTCAGACAAACACTATCTCTAATATAGGAGAAGCATTCTTCCCCTATAAATATAGCAAATTTTAAATATATATATATATATATATATATATATATATATATATACACGCACGCGCACTAACTTGTCTATCTGCTTTTATATAAAAGACTATATGTGAAGATTTTTAAAATGAAGATTTTGCAAAAAGATTTAATTTCTGTCCCAATTTTAATTTATTTACATGAAAGAATCAAAGAAATTTTTTCCAATCATAAAAGAAAAATGGATGCGTTGCCCAATGAAATTTATATTGAAATATTTATTCTCAAATAAGAAATTGTCTAGAAATTGTTCCATTTTATTTCTTTTAAGTTATTTCACAATAAGGATTTAAAGTTACCTCCCCTGGATTATTTAGAATTTTGATTTAATGCTAGTTTTTAAAAAATATCAATTTTCAAGTAAAAATCAAATTTATTAAAAAATCTATTTGACTTTTCCAAGTTAACAAACCTTATCTGATTCATCAAAATCTATGTTGGCAGTGATTGTGTTGTATTCAATTAGATACAGGCAGCATTTTTCTGTATGAAGTAATCGTTTTATATAGCCAGTTATTTCCAAATTCAGATTTAATAGGATATTTCGGTTGTGAATTTTTCATGATGTCAAGGCCAAAAGCCTGAAATGTTTGTTTTCATACAAAATAATATATATACTGATGTATAAAGTCACAACTGAATTGTTAATTCCAGTATGTCTGAATAGTTGATCCTCCACCTTTCTGGAAATACAGAAGCACCCCTCTCATCAGACGATTAGTCTCAAATTCTCTAAATAGATGACTATGACTTAAGAGAAAACATTTTGAAAGTTTTAAAAGATTTTCTATTATTTGCAGCTTTTTATTTTTTCTAACTTCTAATCCAATTATTTCTTGTTCTTAACAAATATTTACACTACATTCATTTTTAGCCTTGTAGGCTAAATCTTTACTAAAATTTATAATAAACCTGAGTTGTAAGGCTTTTCTTTTGACTGACATTCTACTTTGTTTCATTTACAGATCCTAATCATTTGTTTTATATTTATTTATTTGAAAATTTCCAAGAAGAAAACATTAACAAAGAGATTAAGATTTGTGTGTAGAATTCTCTGGAATCATTCTTTCAAATTCAAAGTCTCGTACTTTCATTGTTCATGAATCTAAGCTGAAACAAGCAAATTGTAGATTTCTTTCACTGAAGTGCAAATTTTCAAGCTCCATTATTTTCACTAATGTCAAATAAATTTTTTTCTCACAAATAAAAAATGTTTTAAATGAAACATAACATTTTTGAAATGATAAACAATATTCCTAATGTATTGTTTCAATTTTCTTTCACCATAAAAAGATTGTTTTGTAAAATTATTTTTTATCTTAAGCAGACTCTGTAAAAAGGCCATCCAATTTACTTTGGACTCTTTCATTGTTTAATTAACATCTGTTTATCAATCTTTTTTATTTTTTTTAATAGCTAATTATTTGTCAGTGAGAATTTTTTAAAAATTTCTTATCCTTGTATGTGGCATGCAGAGAAGGGTGGGGTCTCCATATGTTCCATGATTCTGAGGTGGGGGTTCATATTTCTTACCGGTGCCAGTAATTGGTAGTTGTGACCAGAAAAAAGCTGTAATTTTGAATTATGATTTTCCAGGTAGGAAGGCTGAAACTCCCCAGTTACAAGATTGGTGAAACATTCTTCCAAAATTTCTATCTTAAACTTTTTTTTTTCTTTATAGAAATCTGATCAATATGTTAAACAGTCTATATTTATATTGATCTGTATATCCAACTTGGTTTATAATTCTTCAGTAAAAATCAGTCCATTTAATATAAACCATCCACTGTTTAAAAAAAAAAATCACCTGCCATTGTTTGTTTGTTTTTTTTTTCCATCTAATAAAAAGTTTTCGCTTTATTGGTGAAGTTTTTTATTAGTGTTAAATGTCATTCACCAATCAATTTCTGTAATGACCTTAAATGTAATTTTTATTTCCGGGGATAATTCATGTATTATTTATTATATGAGCAATCCCAACAGATTTTGTTTCTTATGGGTAAAAGTATGCATTGAAAAAGCAAACACACAGAATTGTGGAAAGGAATTAGTTTTAAATTCTCATCATTTAAGTTATTCTCTCAAAAAGCATGTTCTTTTTTAAATGCTGAATCAGTGACACTTTGAAGAAAAGTCTTATTTTCAATTTTTGCAAAAAGCCTTTGCTTTTAGCAAAGCAGTTTAATATTTGTAAACTATATGAACTCTTGTGAAAGATATTTCTGTGTTCTCATTAATCTTTTTAATCCAAATGTGAGTATCTACAACATAAATAATTTAGCTTGGATTGTTCACAGCTACCAGTTGTTTTGACTGCTAAGCTTTAAATCATTTTGAATTGATAATGTTTGACTCACAGCTGAAATTATCAGCATCTTGGGACATTTGGAATTATAAAACATCTTTTTTGGTTAATGAACTTCCTTCATTTCATTTTCAGTGAAAACTTCAAACTTATAAGAATAATTAGTGACTATTTTTTTCTCTTAAAAAAACAAAAAAACAATTGCCAATTATATAAGAGTAATTTGCCTGATTCATTGGCAAATCAATGTGATTGACATATTTTTCATTACTATAGCTGACATGACATTTTACGGTTACAATTTAAAATTAAGCAAACTTGATCTTATCTATTTTTTCTGGACTATGCATAAAAATAACCCATGTAGGGGTTGTAATATGAATTGGTGCAGTTGTAAATAGCTTTGAAAAATGAAACTGATAATCAGGGTTCTTTTCAGTGCCTGGTTGTGACTGCTGATGTCTAGGACACATCAGTACAAATGAATCTTCCCTGGTTGGAACCTAAGACTCCTACACTCAGTCCTGTGTTCTAACCAACTGGTTCATGATATGAGGTTCACTTGAATCCCACTACCTCACTGGGTTCAAGATTTGGCCTGGAGAGGAATTTCTCTTGAATGTAACATCAAGATGGAATTCTGATTTTTAATAAGTTTTGTTGTTTCCTTCTGCCAAGAGGCACAGAGTGGCTCACAATTGGTAGCAACTTGAAATTGGTTGAGTCAAAATTCTGATTTTAGCTTTTTGATGTCACTTTTACTGTTTCCTAGGCAAAGGCATAAATCCACTTGTCCCTATACTGTGAATCATCTTGACTAAGGTCTTGTTACTGGCATGACATGATGGCAGACTGTGACATGAGAGTGATACTGTGCAAGTCTGTCTCTCTATAATCCTCAGTAATGACTGATTGGACACCTGACAAAAAAGTTTTTTGTTAGCTTATCTCCAAATGCTTGTGCACCAAATCATCTCCAAAATTTCCAATTTAAATTCTTTAGTCTGGAATTGTTTGAATCATGTTGGAAATTGAAATAAACTTTTACTTTCTATAATTTAGTTTTGTTGGTGAAAAGTTGTGACCTTTGAGTTTGACCTTTAAAGAATCAGTAATAGGCATCTGTCTATCTGAAAAAAAAGCCTGATTAACAACTAAACTCTTTAAGGATTTTAATCAAAGCTGTCTTATTAAATGTTTAATAAATTGTCAAGAAATTGTGTACTTTAGAAAACTGATAATATTTCAAATGGATTGATTTCTCACAGGGTTCAAGTCATGTTTGTTATGGGGCCCTTGCCACAAAATGTCACACATTTCAAGTAATTTGGCATTCTGCACAAATGTGGACCAAATAGAAGACTTAATCTTGATTCTTTTTAAATATTTGCAACAGTTAAATGTTTTGCTACTGTCATTATTTATAATAAGACTTATTAGCTGTGGAACAATTTAAGCTTTTATGACTCAATTGCATTTTTTTTTTTTTTTTTTAAATTAGAAAAACGTTGAATGATAACATTTTCTTAAAAATAATATCTTTTCATGTGTGTGTGTGTGTGTGTGAGAGAGAGAGAGAGAATGAAACAGACTCTGTTTTCCAAGTCAATGCTCATCTTCAAATATTAAGCAAATCTGGCTTAGGGCCTATTTGTGTTTGTGTAAGGAAGAAAATTTTATTGTATGATTATCAAAAAACTTACTTCCTTTGAGGTACAAATGGTCAAGAGAATTTCATCCATTTGTCTCAAATATGAACCTAAACATTTTATGAATGTTGAACTCTGATCAGTAAAATCTGTTCAAGCCATTTTGTAAGGATTTTGGGGCAGCTGATTTCAGCCACCTACATTTCGGGATCTGGTCTCAAAAGATGTTTTGCTTGACAAATCATTACCTGACCATGTTGTATCAAATTTATGATCATCAGTTAGAGGTGAATCTTGATTGTAAAGGATTTATTGGTGGATGGAAAGTAAAAAAAAAAAAAAGAAGCATATCAAAATCTTGTTTTTTTTTGTGTTGTATAATATAAGCCTTTGGAAATTAATAATTCTGTTGAACAATTCTAAAAAATTATAAGACCATAAAACATTTGTGCATAATTGAATATTTGCTAGAACAAACAAACAAACAAAACAATTTTTTTGTTAATGTTTCTGTGTTTATTTCCAGAATATGAAAACTGTGTGACTTGGTTATTTGTAAGAATAAAATGACAGTCAATTCTAGTTTTGATCTTCTGAAGATTAAGAACACGATGCTCAATCTTTGTTTGGCAATCAAATATTTGATTATATGTGAAAATATTTTGGGTGTCAGTTTTCTTTTTTATGAACTATTATTTCTGAATCTTATAAACAAATTTTTACAAGTCAAAACCCTTTTAGTGGATTATACAAATATATGTAAATGCCACACGCACACACACACACACAAGATTCAATGGCTACTTAAACTCATTTCTAAGATGTAAGATGTAAGGTGTTCTAACTGTTAAATATTCTTGAAAAAAAAAAATCATCACAAATTGGGTAAGTTAATCTACTATGTAGTTTGGGAAAAATAGTTTCATCTCAGAATAAAGCTTTCTAAAAAAATAAAAAGGAAGGCTCTTAAAGAAAAAAGTTTTTGGTAGTTTTACTTCTGTAAATATCACCCAAACTTCAATTCTAATGAATAAAAAAACTTAATTATTCTTACTTATTAAATGCTGTTAAAATGATGTTTCAATTTTGTGATCACATTGAAAAACCACTTTATTCATTTTGAGAGCAGCTAATTATTTTTTCTTAGTTTGACTTTTATTCATTGTGAATGACATTTACTTTCTACAATGTCAAAAATATTGGGCATTTTATCTCTCATCAAATCAAACTGTGTGTGTGTGGCACTGACAATTGAGTACTGTACACATAAAATAACTTTTTCATTTTCTTCAAGTCAAGAAAAAAAAAAGTTGTGTTGTGAAAAGCTTCAAAAGCCTTTTTGCAAGATTTGAATATTTTTTTTTGTTTTTGTTGCTGGAAGGATGGGGAGTGGGTAGGGGGATGATGTGAATAGACAAAATTTTTATCAATTTTAATTGTGTAATTTTTGTAATTTACATAATAAAATCAAATATTAAGAAAATCAAAATGTCTTTTATTGTCTTATTTTATCTAACCTCTTTATAATTGTAGCATCTGAATTGCTTTCTCTGTCAACATTAATGGTAACAATGTCAAGATTTGTTAAGAGATAAGTTGATGGAACAAAGTATAAATATAGAGAAATAGTTTTATACTTTTAATAAAAAAGGGTTAGTGTCAAGTGAACACAGTTTGAATTCTTGTCAATTCCATCATCTGGCCTGATTACTACTCCTCACCTCAATTGCTCTGTGTAACTTTTAATAACTTACTAAGAAATGAACATAATTCAATTTAAATATGAATTTTATTTTTGTTAAATGAATTTAATTTGACGAATAATTTGTGTTAATTTAAAACAAATTATGCGGAATTGTGTTTGTGCGTGAATATTAAAAATGTAAAGCTTTATATTTTTGATTGGGATAAAAATTTAAAATTTTCCTGCCAACATTGTGGCAATGAAATGGTTATTTTGAATGTTTGTTGAACCAAAGGAAAACAAAGCAGAGGTAAATATTCATGTTTAAGCATGAATTGCAATATACAGACTTTAGAAAGGCAAAGTGGAAGTATTAAAATGCAGGAAGATTGTGTTGCACCAATACCCTAAAAGAAGAGAGCCAACTTTAAAAAAAGCTATCTGGCCTTCATTAAGGCTCACTTCCTTTTGTTAATAGGAGAGTGAAATTTTCAAGACTGGGACACTGTGTGGATTGAATGTAATACACTGTCAATGGTCTGTGAGACTTGCACCCAAGTAGATATTTTATTTAAATATAGAGCTATAAAAGGTAAGAATTTGTTGTGTCACTCTTACCAATGGAGCAGAGCTCTTCTTTGAAAGATCAACATTTTCCGCCAGACAGGTCTTTTTTTCTCTTCAATTAATGATGTGTCTTTTGAGATGAATTTTAAAAAATTCAACATTATTTCTTATTCCTATAAATGTTTTGATTTTTATAGTGTACACGTGTTTGAGTTGACATTCTTGCTTTTTATTTAAAATTTTTTTAAACAGTGAAATTAATGTCAATCGGTCTAGCTCAAAGTGAAAAGAAAGGAATAAAAACTATTCCTTTTTTTTCCATCAGAGAAACCACTCTCTGGTACAAAAATAAAGCTAGCAGATATAGATTTGAAAAAGTTCTTGTGATGCAATTGCATTTTGCTTCGTCAGGACAGTGACCCATGGCCTAATTAGTAAGGAGTGGTTTCCCTGGTGGTAAAAGGGAATACAGGTTTGATTCCTGTCGGGAGGAACATTTTTCATTAGTAGGAATTCTTGACATTAATTTCACTGTTTAACCCCTTCCCTGCCAATTATTTTGGGAAAAATGTTTCATTTACAGACAAATTTTTTTATTTGTTTTAATGTAGTAACTAAGAAACTGAGGCATCTTGAAGTACCTGAGCAGTGGCTAACACCTCTAACAGACATACAAGTTGACAATTGGACTTGTTTCAGGCCCAGAAGTGCATGAAAAGGATCAAGATCAACATATAAACGCATCTGTAGCTGGTTTTTGAATGTTATGTTTTGGATGTATTTATTTATCTGTGTTTGAAAAAGACACATTTGGTAAAAACATATATACACATCTATGCCTGGAAAGGGGTTAAGAAAAAAAAAAAGGAAGTCAAATTAAGCTTGTGCATCCGCTAAAAATAACTGTCATATATATATATATATATATTAAAGTGGAAAAAGTTTTTGTGTGATCTGTTTTGTCCTTTAGGACTTCAGCGGAATAAGTTTGTTTACGTTGGTGTGACTATGCATGTACACAAATGAGATGCTGGCATGTATTTTCTTTTCTTTCTGGTCGCATCCAAAATATTTTACATAAACAGTCAACATACTTCTGATATATTTATGATGCTCTATTATATCCCCATGATACTGATTTACCTGATCTTGTATATAAACGAAACAAAGTCAAACACAATAGAATTTATATATAAAATAGAAGAAAACAATACTTTACCTTTCCTAGATATGTTACACTACACATTAACAATAACTTAAAACTTAGTGTCCACCAAAAATTAACTAATAAAAATGATCTAATAAATTTCTATTCCCATCATAACAAAATAAGATCTGGAATACTCATCGAATTCTGCGTAAGAGAACTCAGGATTTGAAATCTCAATATTTACTTGAAGTGGGGAAATACATTTAAAATATTTTTAAATTAATTTAAATATATATATATATATATATATATATATATATCCATGTAAAATGAGATGCACAATATTGTAGCCATTTACATATGCTTGTATGTTGCATCTGGATGCTGTCTATGAAATCTGTTGGTCATGACTCTTTACGAACGACTGCTTCTTTTGCTTCTCCCCTTATTTAAACTTAGCGTAGATCATTTTGATTGGTTGATCTGAGTAAAACCAAACAAACCCTACAACTTTCTCCTCTCCTTTCTTTATTACTCTTTTTCTTTTTCTTCCTTTTCTTGTGAAAAGAGGGTGTATCTTGCTTTTAAATCTCAATAAATTTTCTACTCAACAGTTATTTACTAACTCCTGATGAGATGTGTTGATTTGCATTGAAACATGCAATTGTGTAGCGTTTTTTTTGTAATGTCCTAAAAGTGTGTGTGTGTGTATATATATGTCTGTGCATGAACTGACATAATGAGGCACCATGTAGCATCTAACAAATTTGGTCCTTGTGACTATTGCTGGCTTTGTAATAATGTGTTAAATTGAATAAGTCTTCTATCCTCTCTTCACTCAGTCTGAGGTGTTATCATTTGCTGATAAATTCTTATCCAATTCTACTCTTGACTGACCTGTGTATTTTTGCCTGTGATATGCATCTAACTCTATCCATGCTTTCTGCTATCATCTCTAAAATGGATCCTTACAAAGTATGTGAAGTTGATGGTATTCCGGAAATAGTCCTTAAGAATTGTGCTCCTGAACTGGATCCTGTTCTCTCTAAACTCTACGATAAATGCCTTGCTACTTCTTGCGTTTCTGCTTGTTGGAAATCCTCTTCTGTAGTTCTAGTTTTAAGAACTCAGTTCTAGTTAAACGTTTTAAGAACTCAGATGGACTATCTGATCCTTCTTACTACTGACCTATTAGTCTTCTACCTTTTTTTTGATAATGTACAAGAGGCTCTAACGAATTACAAATTTGTTAAGCATCTCACCTCACAGGCAAGCACTATTGCTTTCACTTCTCTAGAGCAACTGCCGATGTGTTAATGATTATTGTTGAAAAAGTCTAGATAGATAAATTTAGATAATGGTGAAGTTCAGATTGTTGCTTTAGATATCTTGAAAGCTTTTGACTGGGTTTTGGTATGCTGAAGGCACAACTATTTATTCCTGTCTTAATAGTAAGTCTGATTGATTCAATAAGGTCAAATTGGCAGCTGATCTTAATGACCTTCAGTCTGTTGTTGACTAGAGCAAGAAATGGTGTTTAATTTTAACACCTCCAAAATGAAACTACCCTATTAGAGAACCTTTTTTTGCCTTCCATTGCTGATGGTAACCCCCAGTAGAGTGACCCATTGCACCGTTTTGGGCTAACATTTCCTGCTGACATAAAATGGAAAGATGTTTAATCAATTACTAGGTTTGCTGTTAGGGAAATTTGTTCACTGTGTCATGCTAGACAATTTTTCTTGCCGGAATCTATCTTACCCATTTATACATATATAAATATTATGTATTTAGATATTCTTGAAAAAATTCAAAGACGAATCTGTAAGGTCACTGTTCCTGACTTGGTATCTTGACTGCAGTCATTTTCCTACTTCCCTAATTTTTGTGTGTGTGTATCGCCGTCGTCGTTGGTGGTGCTCATCGACATTTCCTTCTGTGTCCTATGCTGGATCTGAAGAGTCCTATGCTGGATCTGAAGAGACGTCTGCAGCCACCACATGGTAGCATAGGAAGATCCAGGAGATGGAGAGCTCTGACTTTTCTTTGGTCTCTAATCGTCACTTCTGTTTGTCTTCTGGGGTTTTGTAAGTATGTTAGTTTTTCGTGGATTGTTCTTCTCTAATTGGTTCTTTCTGCAGCTTCTGTCTCCCAATTAACCGGATCGATTTCTGCAAGGTGTTTTTGAGCTGATCCTTGAACCGACGACGTAGGGCGGAAGAGAAGTTTGGAGAAGAAGAAAAATCTTTAGGTACGAAAACCTTGTCTGCAAATTGTTTGAGGTGGCCCATGGTCGCCGCTCCATGGCACACACACTTCGGCTAACATCATGTGCTGCGACAAACCTGGGCTTTACAGGCAAGTTCATGATGATAACTTGGATCGTGCTACCGACTTCTCATATTTAGAACGTTGCTTTCCCACCGGGCGTCGGATTGTGCTTAGTCTGGACCCGTCTCCGAACCTAAATATACAAAATCATGAGTTCAAACATTATGCCTTATAAAGTGTTAGTCCTCCATGTGCTCATAAAAATGCTCGTATCCAATCAGACATAGACTCTACCTCTAATGATGTCATTTAGGATCTGATATCATGATGTTAACAACAGGTCTTTTAACTCCTCTAATTTACATGGTAGATCTTTTGTAGAGTGAACTTGTTTTCCTGAATGTCCTGTAAGTGTTCACTGAAGGTTTAGTGACCAGAACAATACAATAAAGACATTTTCATGTTCCCGAAACCGTTTCCATACAACTCGAGGGCATTTTGTCCTGCTACAAGATGTCACAGCCATTGTAGAACATTTGCCATGAAAAGATGTGCCTGATTTTCAATGGTGCATGCAACAAAGCGCCTTTGACACGAATGATAAGAACTAGTGTTTTACGGTGGAAATCTTATTCATTATGGTGATAGCAATATAAAATAATCTGCTATTCATCTTATTCAAAAGAGAAACTTATTGAATTAGGCGACCATTTTCAAAGTCCAGTTCAGCCACTCACAGACTTACTGAAAATTAATGGATATTGGTTAAGATGGGCACTCTGACTAGTTTGTGGCTACGTAGCCCCGTATGCAATAAGAATCGAGGTACGGTGTGTTATATATTCCTCCATTCACTTTGATTAGAGATATCTGTAGTTTGTGCCTATTTCACTCAAAAGAAGAATTTTTATTTTCAGTTCTTGATTTCGGTTGATACACTTATTACGGAATTTAAAAAATTGCCATTTTATGACTCCTGGGATCAATTGTTCTGCGAACAATATTTGGCAGACTCATGCGAATTCGGTTAAAAAGAACAAAAAAGTCATGGAATTTAAACAAGCAACAATTAATAAATGCATAAACAAATCATGTTACAGAACAGTAAAGAAAAAAAATGAATTTCTTCGTTGAAATTAGTGATAGTTCTAGATCATCTTTAGTTGATGTCTCTGAATGTTGTTTTATCGGAAAGAGAGGAAACCATAAGACCGGAAAAGCCAACAGTCGGCTGTAATTCAACATTTTTCTGTTTTCTTTCTTTTATCTTCTTTTTTCTTGCTCTAAAACAGACATTAAAATTTTATCTGCATGATCTGAATGCAGACTCTACCAAAGAACAATTAATTAGGATTGAATGATTTTTTTACGGCTTATCAACCTTTTGCAGGTTATTTAAAGCCATAAAATATTTTTAGATTGTAAGAATCTTTTGGAGATAATAATTATTTAATGATATAAGTCCGACTAATTAACCAATAGTTAAGGGGAGAAGATGTGGATTCATACCTTTCCCAAAGATATTTGCATGCCAGTGAATATAACAAACCCGATTAGAATTGGAAATCAGTTTTCCGCAATTATGGAATTGATCGGAAAATGGATCGGCTCCTTCATTTTTGTCAGGTTTTGTTTGTAACTATTTTTGAGTTAGTTTTCATGTAAAGACACAACTCTAACCAACACACCAGAGAGCGAATGTACATTTTTACATGGATAGTACAGAGTTTTCTAAACAGGATACTTTCTCTAGTTGAAAGATTGACGCAATATCTTTTCTCTATCTCCTCTTCAAGCTTAGTAAATATCGATATCAATAAACAAGAAACAGCATTGAAAAGTTTGTCACTGTTATTATGTAGCAGATAATCTTCATTTCTTTATAATCTGATAAAATCTATCTTCAATTCAACTCGTCTTTTTAGCCTTTGAGCCCAGAGCAGTCAATTAACCCATTTGGCAATTGAAAACTGCACATAGTTTTACTCTAACCATCAATTGCTTTGTACTGTGGTAGAATGCAAAATTGGAGGTCTAAGGGCACCTCTTTAATTATAAGACTTGTGAGTAGAGAGAATTAGTGTATATAAGCTTGTAATTTAATGTATGTAATGTGTATGACTTGGCTAAATGCTAAAGTTTTTACCAATAACAATGTCTGTTTTTCTTTTACAAAATAATCTTTCAGCTACTCCCACCCTACTCACGGATTTTTTTTTTCATTTGTATTTTTTATTTTATTTTTTTCCTTCGGTAAGATAATGAGATTTGTTCCAACTTGCATTAAATTGAACTTTGTTTCTCGATAAGAAAAGTTTCAATATTTTATGTGCTGTCACTTCGCTTCAGACAGAAGTGAACTTCTTGAAAATAAAAGGTAAATATGTTTCTCATAAAGATACTATTTTAGTACATAGATCATTTTAAAAAAAATGATTTTCTATATTAATAATAATAATAATATACAACCATTGTTTATGCTGCATTTCGAAATTGCAACGTTTCACCGTGGGATTTCCGTTGATTCTGATATGATGTAATTGCCTTCAAGTCAAATTCAACCCTATATTTAATTTATTTTATTTTAATTGGCGTTCATCAGTTATTAATAAAACTTATTGACGTTTCTAATATTTAATCCAAACGACATTTTCTTTTGTTTAAAAATAGTAAATGCATAAAATGTCTTCAAGCGAGATGGTGGGAAAACAGCGAAAAAGGATCGTGGAACCCTATACCTAAAAAAGCCCCCCCCCCAAAAAAAAACAATTTTTAATCAGCTACAAAATTCAAGAGCATCCAGTGAGATTCACACTCAAAGCTTGTTAACTGTTACTCTACGGCAGGTGATACACACAAGAATGTTCACCTATAAAATTGTGGGAATATATGTGTGCCTGAAATACTTCAAGGATAAAGTGTTTCCATTTATCAAAATCAAAAACAAAACAGATAAAGACACGAAAGTTAAACTTGAAGACAATGGCAAATGATTTGTAATGGATTCAATGGATTATTCATATTTCGTTTTTTATTTGTCTGTAAACTTTCTTTTTCTCCACTTCACTTTATTTCCTCGTGACCGATATACATACACAAAACGATATATATACTAAAGGAGTAATGATATTTGGTCACACAAAACGGTATATATACTAAAGGAGTAATGATATTTGGTCTGAAGATCGCATTGAAGCGTGAAACTATCATCATCCAGTGTTGTTTCCTGTGTCAAACCATCTATATCTATAAACGCTCTCACTTTGATATTGAGTACTCTCCCGCTAAAAATACAGCAAATTTTAAACTATATAGAAATATATAATGATAAATATTGATTTTGGTCAAGATAAACTTATGAGTAAACTCTATTTTACAAGAAGCGATTATATATGCAGGAATAGATGGAAAAACCAGTTATATATAAAACATCACATTTTGTTGGAATGTTTTAGTCTCTTCGACATTTAAAAGCTTTCTGAAGTATTCATTTGGAGTTCTACTGATATTTTAAGAAAACTTTATCCATCTTCAGGATTAAAAGAAGCGCCAATCATAGAATTTTGTTGTCTTATCTTAGCGTCGCCAGGAAAGCGAGATTAGTGACGTATACGTGATGGAAGAAGCTACAGTTTCGGAGCGCTGTGACTCACGGCCACTTTTTCACTATGATGAACTTACGGGAAATGTTTGTTGTCTGTGTGGTTTGTTTTTTAGAACAAATATTTCGTTAAAAATATGAAGCCAGTAAAGCGACAGAGCGATGTAGAATTTGCGGTCTCCTTTGTATCCGGATGTAGTTTATCGTCATACTCAAGACTAACAAGCGAATATTAGAAGCAAATAAAAATCATTCAGTTGCACTTGATTGCGGTCTAGATACATTAGAATATAAAATTCATAATTTCCTAAATTTCATTTATTACAATAGTAAAAGCTGCCTGAAAAAGTTCCAACTCAGAACGAAACACACACACACACACGTATGTATATATATAAGGTAAACCAAAATGTCCTTGCCGTGAAGAAGTGATCACTGATAGGCAAATGAGTGCGTCACGTACTGGGAAAGCTGTGGGGTGATGTAGGTTCTGGTAGGTGCTTTGCGCATACATATTCGTCATAGGTCGAGCAGCGGCGAGGAAACATAGCAGTGTCGAAGCAGCTCGTTTGAGGTTGTCTGTTTTATGATTTTATGGTGGACTTCTCCGCAGGCGCATCATGTTGCGAATACGGCCTTTGAGCATAATGCTCTGAGTGAACGCACTGCCAGGCATTAGTTCCTGAAGTTCAGGTCTGGAGATCCCCAAAGTAGTCAGCCACAGGTCCTGGATGTTTGATGCCCTGAAGGCGGCCATAGAGGACAGCAGCCAAATCGGTTGTGAGCTTGCCGAACGCTTCCAGGTTTGTGATGAAGTCTGATTGTTTTATCACAAACGTGGAAGCGTTCGGCACCGCATAAGGAAGGCGTACAAGTTGACCAAGTGAATACTCCACACATTGTCGGAAGCCAACAAGCGACAACGAATTAAAGCCTGTTTTTCGTTGACTTCTTGGCGCCGCAACGTACCCATATTTGACCGAGTGATCACTATTGATGAAAAGTGGATTCTGTATGAACTCACAAGTGTGCCATACATTATCACAGGGACCCTGTGCCTCGCACCACAGGACCACCTTTATACCCAGACAAGATCATACTCTGTATCTAGTAGACTAGTCGACAAGTAGGGCATTATCTAACATCTCTACGGACCTGTTTTCGCAGCAGTTGGAACATGTGCAACAGGTACTGAAGCAGAAGGAGCGAGCTTTGGTTAATCGCAAGTGTGTACGGTTCCCTCATGATAATGCTAGGCCTCATGTGGCGCGGGTGGCCAGAATACCATATAGCGACTTGGCTGGGAAATACTGTGCCATTCACCTTATTCCTTAATTGACCTTGCGCGAACAGCTTATCACTTCTTCTATTCTCTGAACAACCACTTTTCGTGCAAAATGCTTTGCAAATGAAACAGACTTGTGGTAGGCATACCAAAACATCTAATTTTTACCGCAAGGGCACAGCACAGATGGAGACACGTCTAGTAAAAGGTTCTGGGTGCCGATGGTGCTTATTTCTTTGAAGACAAACTGTATGCCAAATTTTTTTTTGTAGTAAATACAAACAGTAAGGATATTTTGGTTACCTTATATATACATATATATATATATGGTATATATATATATATATATATATATATATATATATATATATATAATATATATAGAAAAAATTCAAAAACATTATAATGTTTTATTTTATGAAAGTATTTATTTATTTATATATATATTTGATATTTCAAATTGTCCTCAATTCTTCATCAGAAATAACTGTTTGTTACAAAAAAATTACGTATGACGTATTGTTTGTTTATGGTTATTGAAACGAAATTTTACGCCAAAACAACCCTTATTCCCCCATAGCTAAACACTACAATCAATCAGGACACACATTAGAAAACTGCAAATGTTTATTAATAGATTCCGATTTTACTTCCACATTCACACGCAGAAAAAAAGAAACATATTGGATTTTAAAATTAAATACACATAAACTAGTGTTGAATAGGGACTTAAGTGTTTTAAATCTTTATAAATATTTCAATAGTTAAGCAATTTATTTTAAAAATATTTATGACAGTTAGATTTAAGTTAGGAATATCCGAACAGTGACGTTCCATATCACGTGACGTCCGCGTCTCGAAGGACGCTACTTGCTAACAAACAGTAATTTTAATTTTTTTTGTAACAAACAGTTATTTCTGATGAAAAATTGAGGACAATTTGAAATATCAAATATATATATAAATAAATAAATACTTTCATAAAATTAAAACATTATAATTTTTAATTTGAAACTTTTTCTATATATACATATTAAGAAAGTATACGTGGCTTATCATTTTTATATATATATATATATATATATATATATATATATATATATATATGAATATTGAATTCAACACTCAGATAATAATTTCATGTTTCATGCTAGACGCAATCATCAGCTATATGTACCCGACAATTGCGTCTAGCATGAAAAACAGTCTGTCGCCTCTGAGTGTTGATTTCAATGTTCACTATTATATTTATATGTGGTCTATCTCTGATATTGAGCACTTTATCTCATAAATATACCACACCTTAAAACTATATATATATATATATATATATAGTACCGTCTAATGTACATTTCTAATAATTGGAAACTTATAAGTATTGGATATTCCGCATTGAAGTCATTTTCATATCTAATTATCAGATTTTGTAGCAGGGGTTCTGGATGGGAGAGGAAAATACTACTGTAAAATAGCCTTACAAATGTTTTGAGCCAATTTGCATAAACCAAATCAGATACAATGTTTAAAAACAGAATACCATTTATAATGAAATTGCATGAATAATGTTCCTTTTACGAAGTTATTGTACATTGCTTAATATTTAGAGTGGCCTGTCTTCGCTTGAATAATTGTTTCAATGTGTCAAGGAAATTATTCGTACAAATGCTCCATTGCCTTCACAGATATATGATGTATCCAATTCCATTATCCTTCAGATGAAAATGCATGGCTAGGAACGAATAAAATGTAACAGAAAACGTTGTAAATCAGTTTTCTTGGAACTAAACCCCTTCACACCGTTTGAAAATAACGGACACTTACAATCAGAAAGAGACATAAAGAGAAGCAGTGGGAAAATAGCGTGTCATCCACTTTAAGAGTTTGTGTGAGTGAATGACAGAATATTTGGGACAAACGGGGATGGTAAACAGTCGGTGTGTCTTTCTGTAAACGTAAACTTTGAAAAAGGTTTGAAGGTCTTCCTTATGTTCGTAAAATTCTTATCGCTTTTTAAGTTCATTTTGTAAAAATAATTGACCCTGATTATTTTCAAACGACACGGTTCTGTTTTTGATATGAGAGCAGCGATGAGATAGACCAGTTGGATGAACGAGGCACTTCGCTATCGAGTCTTTATCAAATAAAACAAACGACTTCACTTATGACTGTGACCCTTGGATTGTGGTAGAGGTTAGATATCTTTTGTTTCAGCGTCTCTTCCTCAAAGCAACAAGATTTTGACACCGGATCGAAAGGTAGGGACGTATTTTTGATTTATCAAAAACATTTTTCTTTTGATGATTACGGATCAAAAATTGATACAATCAAATCATATTTTCGTGATTTTCATTTGTTGACTTGGCCAGTGAAGCTCGGAAACAATTTATTTGAAAAAAAAGATAAAGAAAAAGTAAAAGAAAAACTTTAACAACAACAAAACTACTTATATAAGGTATACACACGTGCACACACACACACACACACATACACATACAAACGCACACACACATATAAACGCACACAAACATACACACACACATATGTAGAGTAGAGTAGAGAGAGAGAGAGAGAGAGGGGGGGAGCCAACTGAATTAATCGTAGTCTTTTAGCGAGTAACGATCTCATTCTTTTAAAGGATATAGCCTCGAGTACGATATTCTAATTTACAGAGAAAAAACTTTCGTAATATATTTGTCATTTTACTCTGCTATTTCCTATCTTGATTGTTGACAAAAGTGCCACCAAGAAGCTTTTTGCAGTTATAGAAATCATGTTCTGATACAATACCATTTTGAAGATCAAATTTTTTTCTTTTTAAACAACTCGCTTAAATCTGTTTTTAATTAACAGATTTAAGCGAGTTGTACATAAATTAATTGGATTTTACAAATATTGAAGTGGGAAGATAGTTCGATATGAAAGAGCATCGAGGAGGGAGATAATGCGTTAGTCACAATGTGAATGAGACTTCAAAAAGATTTGAGAGCATATAGAAAAAGTAAATTCTATTTGCACGAAATGGGAAAACTGATAACATTTAAGAGATTGTGAGAAAGATGGCGACTGATGAATGGAGAAATTCGAAAAGAGAATTTATAAAACTGACATCGGAAGTTGTAGTAGAAGGGAGACAGAGGGAAGAGAAAAAACCCTACTAGAAATGATGTTATTTGTTATCCTAGTCAATATTATCAATTTGGGATAATTCATGCCTCGACCATAAAAACTCATTTTTCTTTTAAATAAAATATGTCTGTTCACTCAGTATAACGACAATCATGGAAAAGCCTTGTCACAAGACCTGTTCGGCTTCACAACAGCACATACCAATTGTTGGCAAATTTTATTACAAAGTTGTAATTTAAAGATGTAATTCTATTCTTTCGCATATAAATTGTGCAACAGAAAGAAAAGATGAAATTATTCGGGAATTATTAAATATTACCGGAACAAAAAAAAATGATTTTTTTTTTAATCGCACCTACATATGAAAGAATTCAGCTAGGAGTGTCTTAGATCAAAATTTCAGTCCAAATTGTAACTGAATGACTAAAAGCAATTTCTTTTTTTTAATCACACGTTGTTCGTCTGTAGTTATTAATAGAAACCTGGTTCTATGGTGGCCATTAAATCTGTTTAAATTTTGGGATGAGGCGTTATCAAAACATTGTGGATTTTTTTAGTGCGTTGTTATGTTCTTATGTTGCTGATTTGAAAAAAACTTAGTTGGTCAAGATGATGTGACGTGCTCTCCAAATTAGCTATGGCCACAAATATGAAAAAGTGAAAACGTTGATTTTCATTTTCTTTAAAGTCTGCAATATTATTTTAGATTAGTAGATACGAATGTCACACATTTCCTGATGTAGAACTGATTTTTTTTATACTTTATATTAATTTTGTAAAAAATAAAAAAAAATAACTGTTTGACTGCTTTGAATTGAAGCAGAATTAATTGAAATGACAAGAAAAAAAGAACAAAAAATTCTGTCTTTCAGATGTGTATTCTTTGTTTATCCGTGTCTATATGGAAAATATTTAAAACTAAGGAAAGAATTTTGTACGAAGGAATTTCTTTAAAATATTAAATTTAGTCGGATATTGCTGGCAATTTTGGAAAATATAAAATATTATGCTTATAATCTTTGTGTCAATAAAAACAATCTTCCTATTCTCCGATTGTAGTGCAATGCAAATTAAACATTCAAACATGGAGTAGATGCAAAGAAAGAAATGATCTGGAGCTTTGGTGAGTTTTAGTGTCATTTCACCTGTAGCAATCCCGAGTAGAATAATAACATATATAAATCTTAAGGAACAATAGTTAAATCAATCGTCAAACACTCATGAGTAAAAGAGAAATTCAGAGATGAAATTCCTATTGTCTGAAAAGCAGTCAGGCCCAATAAACAAGTATAAACACCAGATACATTTAGAACTAAAATAATACTTTAATCCAAACTTCTTTATGTCAATAGTCAAACAAACGTTATATATCATTATCCCCATAATCTCCACCTTTTATCACCTCCTTTTTCATTTATATTACGCATCTCATTTATCATCACACTTTCTACCATAACGCTCTATTTTGATTATAGTTTCTATTGGGTGAAATTTAGTCAAAATATTATCCCCTTCTTTATAAAATTATTTAAAGTAATATAAGTCCGTTGCTTCGCCCTTCTTGTAATCTAAATATAATTTGATAAAAAAATGATTGATTGCTGTTTACTCTTTATATTTATGTCGTCACTTTGATCCTAAGGAAGCTCATCGTACCTTAGACTAAGTATAATTTATTTTTAGACATCGGCGCTGAATATTTTTTCAAAACGAGTCTTTCCGTAACAACTGATTATCTGTTACGAAGAAAAAAAATTGTGTTTTAAAATAACCATTTTAAAATGTATTTTAAAACTAATTTACTAAATAC
Organism: Acanthosepion pharaonis; assembly: GCA_903632075.3. Lineage (NCBI taxonomy): Eukaryota > Metazoa > Mollusca > Cephalopoda > Sepiida > Sepiidae > Acanthosepion > Acanthosepion pharaonis. The sequence continues at coordinate 32,351 of CAHIKZ030001881.1, forward strand.
CAGACGCTTTGATTAGAATCTCGATGAGACAAAAAGTGAATGTTAAAAAATCAAGTGTCATTATTTTATACGCATCTTGACTGACAGAATCATTTTACATAATTTATGAATAATTCAAAATAATTTCACTTTTTAATGAGAGTTCAGCTTAAACAATTATCTCTTATTTATTTTAAAAATTAAACTCGATAAGTATTCCTTTCGCTAATAGCTGATTTGTCGACGGCCTTAAAGCGAACTACATTCAGACATAATTAGAAAATATGACACCAAAACACAAAAGAATCTGTTTCGACTATTCTCGTCTTAAATAAGACAACTTGGCATGTGTATGATTTTTAAATATTTTTAATCATTTTTTACAGAACATTAGCAATTTTTTAGTCATAGTTGATTTTCTTTAACATATATTACTTACCATCACGGGCGTTTCTCAGATAATTTTCGAGTTGAAGGAATTCGATCATCACCGGGTGCATCATTATTATTATTATTAATTATTATTATTATTATTAATAATAATAATAATAATAAACTTAATAAATATCTACATTTATTATATTTTTGGTTGTGCTTTGTGGAGTACGAGTTCATCCCAAGTCTCAAACAGAGAATTCAAGACATAATGAATTATTTTATATCAAGATATGTAAACATGTAAATGAGTCATGCAATGCGAGAAAAATGTAATTCTGGTTAGTGGATGGAATGAAATCTATGCAAGATATGAGAAGTACCCAGGAGTATGATTTCTTTATAATTCATATATTTTAGGGTCACCAGGAATTTGATCCTCATATTTGTTTGCTTCTTTTGATATAATTCCCAATAGAACAGGTAATATTGTTGATTATTTTATTGAGGTATTATTATTGAGGTATTATTATTATTATTTTTGTATGTTATGTTTTCTGCTTTGTATCCTGTAAAACCGGGTCCAAAATATGGTCCTTAGCCCCTATTGGAGAATTTTAATTTAATTGATAGCACTTTTCTTAGTATATGGGATGTTCCTAGTAGGGCGATCTTCTGGGCAACTTGTATATTGATGTTACCTGGGACACTGTTAGTAAAATTGTCCATTCCTTTTCTTACGAGGTCCAGAGCTCGGTTTACTATTGGGACAACTTCAGTCTTCATTCCCAACATCCATTTAACTTCAATCTGTATGTCTTTGTATTTGGACAATTTCTCGATAAATTTTTATAGAGGTGTTTCTTTCGGATTGTACTGCTATGTCAATATCAGGTCTGTTGGCTTTTATTTCCCTGTCAGTTTGAATTGGCATGTCCCAGAGGATAGTTACATCGCTATTTTGGGTAACTGGGTCTGGTTGGTGGTCATACCATCTCTCAGTGGTTTCGATTTTGTGCTTCTTGCATATCTTCCAGTGTACATATGTCGCTACCTTGTTATGTCTGTGGGTATATTCATTTTTTGCCAGTTTCAGACATCCTGAGATAATATGGTCATATGTCATCATATTTTCCGCAGATCCTGAATTTCGGGTTAGTTCACTCCTTGATTATGTGACAGTGACAGGACCTGGTTGCAAGACTTTGGTCCTGAGCTGCAATAATTAGGCTTTCTGTCTCAGCTTTCAGCCTGGTGCTCCTCAGCCACTGATGTGTTTTCTCTTAGTCCACATCTGCTTCTTTCGTTCTTTTTATGCATTTGCTATGCAATGTCTGTCCTCCCAGTTTTTTTTGTAACTTCATTTGGCCAAGTTTTTTTGCTTTCTGCTTTACTCGTTTGGCATTCGCTTCGTTTTTGTTGGTAGGATTTCAGGTATATTAAGCTGTTTCTTGAAGAGTGCAGCTTCTTTGTTTATGGGGTGGATTTGGTGTTTTACTATTTATAGGAAAGGTGCATTGGTTTTTGTGAGGTACACTTCCAATATGATTGTTGTAGTTTTTAGATTTAATTCAAGTTGGATTAAACCTCAGCAATCTAAAACTCTTGTTACATACAGCCTATGAACATTTGATTTCGGGTGGTGCATCCTCATTTGCGTAAGCATTTTTTAAACTTGGCATTCAACTTTCATTTAATAAAATTAAAGCTATTTGTTACTACGGGTATAGCTAAGGGGTTGATATCCTTCATTTTATTGGCCCCATTAAGTTTGGTTTCTAGTATCAAACGCACTCACCTATAATATTCTTTTCGGATCTTTTTCTTCATAATTGAATGTTCTATTCCGTCTCCTTCATTAATTCCCAAGTATTTGTATGTACTATCTTGGTCTCGTTCCTTAATCTTGTTGTTGATATCAAGGTCTAAATCCGTAGTCTTCGTTAGTTTATCGCCTTTGAAGGTGGTTTGGCACATTTGTTGATCCCGAACTCCATCCTAATGTCTTCATTGAATGTTTTGACAAAGGTCAGTAGGTTTTTCTGCTGGTTGTCATCCTTGGCAAACATTTTAAGATCATCAATATATAATAGGTGATTCAGTTTGCCATTATATGACTTGTATCCGTAGCTACTGTTGTTCAGTAGGAAGTTGAGTGGCGCTAATGCAAGGCAAAAGAGTAGAGGTGACAATGAATCTCCTTGAAAGATCCTGCTTTTGATGTTGATCGGTCTCAATGTTAATGATCCGTTTGTATGGTCCAGATTTAGTGTAATCTTCCAGTTTTGCATGCTCTCCGTTATGAATTTGACCGTTATGGGGCATACTCTGTATATTTTTAGGCTCTTCTTTATCCATGAGTGTGAGACACTATGGAATGCCTTTCTGTTTATTATTATTCTGCTTATTATTATTATTATTATTATTATTATTATTATTATTATTATTATTATTATTAAACAAGCAGATTCAAGTTCAAAGCTCTCAAAGTGCGATGTTCTTTTGAAATAAAATTCTTCATTGCTTCTTTAAAGGAACGCCATACTTAGCTGAGAGCAAATATAATCAGTCGGATAATAGATACGTCAGAAATACATAATTTTGTTTCTTTTGTCACTATCGCCTGATGAACAAATGAAGACTTGTTTCTGTTCTCAAATAAATCTTCATTTTTCTCAAATTCTTTTGCAAGCTGAATACATTGATAAAAAAAATCAAACGTTTTTTATTCATTTTATATCGCCTGTTCTTGAGATTTCAGTGATTTCAAAATGTTTTCTTTGCAGACACGCCAGCAAGATGCCGAAATACCTCATGTTCAAACGACCAATCTTGTTGTTATTCATTTTTACCATCTCAAAAATGATTATTGCAGGTAAGTATCATTGAATCATTTTCATGTGCATATAGGATCATTTAGTCATTTTTTTATGAAAAAATATAAAAAAAAGCCAGCATTAATTAAAAAATTATAAATTAATTGGCAGATTGAACAGCAGAGTTCAATCAACAGTTCTTTCATATGCCTTAATGCTTAAACAGAGTCAAATATACCTATATATGGATATTTGAGTATGTATGGAAATAGATTTTCTAAGGCTTTCAGCGCTAAATGACTTGGCTGCGCTCTTTTCAAAAAGGTGTTCACTAGTTAAAAATATGCATATGAATCAATTCTCTTGTTTTACAATTGATGTTACTGTTGGAAAAAATAACGACACGAGGAGCCGTGGTACTTAAACCGCAGCTCACCAATTTTTTTTTCTTGTTTAATCTTCTCGTTGGCACACAGTAACAACTGACACCCCATGTGAACTGCATGAAGACTTTTACCATCAGAGGTAAATTGTGTCTTTCTTTTCTCTACCTTGTATTTGAATTTCGTCCATCAGAAGATAATCTGTACACGAACTCCAACAAAAGAACTTGTTACATGAACATATGCAATGTAAGAACTGTGTCATGAGGTTCATTGCACACACTAAATGTGCATTTATTTAAAAATGTTGCGGATTATTTTATTAGTCTAATGTTCATACTTTTTTTCAAATGCCATGTCCATGCTATTTAACCAATAACTGGGGATAGGCGGACTCATGCCTTTGGAAAAGTCATTTGTGTGAAAGTGAACACAACAGACTAGAGCAGTATTTGAGCACGGCTCACCATTTTCACTTCCCGCGTCGATATCCATTATGCTGTGGGACCGCGCAGGGATTCCACCTACTTTTACGTGCGCGCACGTATTGCACCCCTTCCTTTCATCTTCGGCTACATATAGTAGTAAACAGCCGTCTGCTGCCGACGTGAGGAAGTTGCTGGCTGCTGCTGATTCCAGCTAGAGCAGAATTTGAAGTTTTCCCGCGCATTCTCTGACGTCACTGAGGAACGGTGTTTTTCAAATCAGTCGCTGCCTAGTCTCCGAGCAAAAAGGTCGACTCATTTATTTCGTATTTATACCCATACGCGGGCCGAAATATCTTAACTACAAAAACTTCCTAGTAAACTCCTTGGCTCATCATGCCGAATCTCTTCATGTGGTTGCAACTTTCTGCGAACAACTTGTTTGAACTTTCCTCCATTTTCTACCAGAGAACGTAGAGTTTACGACACCGCCGCCATCACACTTTTACAATGACTAATTCCTCGTCCTGACGCGAACAACTTGTTCGAACTTTCCTCCGTTCACTACCAGGGAACGTAGAGTTTTTCGACACGGATGATTGATAAACTTCACAATAACCTTTTGAACTCTAACCTTACGAACCAGTTTAAAAAGAAAGAAAAATAACATTACACACACATGACAAAAAATCTCGCAAAAAAGTATTTTCCTTGTTGTGTAGGCATGTACCTTTTGCATAAGAAGACTCTGTTCCAGAATTTTCCTTCTGAGGGAACCTTTCCCGCCTTAGCCATTTTTATTTTCGTTTTGGCGCGGAACATTAACATTCTTTTATTGACTACTTGTCACTACCTTATACAACTTGCCTACTTGCTAAGAACTAGCTTTACTTTTCTGATAGTCTCCACTGTTCGAGACAAAATACTTTTTATTAAATAAAGTTTAATATTTGTTTTCCACCAGACTCGTTTTCGTCGTTCCTCCTGGCTAACTATTTTTTACCTTATTATGCATGTGTTGAATGACCCTTTTTCCTCACTAAGGAGACTTTAATAATGCTACGGTTAAAAGATCACACATTTATTATTTTTACTTATTTTTTTTTACTTTGCTAGTGAATTCGGTAGTCGTGAGTAGTGTCTGGCACAAGGCCACCTTTTCGTAGGCCAGCACTGCATGCTACCGGGAAGAAAAAACAATGCTATTGACACATCCTCTCAAGCTTTCCTCTTGCTAAAAACTTCGCTATCTTGTAAATATTGAATCCATTAAGTTTAAATGTTACTGTTGAATTGATATTTTTCCCTTGCGTATTTTTAAATCCTTAATCTCTTAGTTGCTATCTATTACATTGATAAATTACAATACTTTAAAAACGTTTATAACAGATAAATAAATCTGTAAGCGAACAATTGATTCAAAAGTTCTGATTGCAAATCTTGGATTGTCTTGTTATCGCCCATAATTACCATAATAGAAAGGAATAAAAAACGTCTATTACGCATTTAGGTAGTCACTATGGCGCTTTATTTTACAAACTATTAAAAAGATTCTATAAATATGGTCATGTGATGACTCTGGCTTAGCCTAGTAAATATGCATCTGGAATTCGAGGAAGTGCGTTATGTTTTGTTTAAACTCACTGCATGCAGGTCATACACACAATATTAGTAGTAATAAAGTTGTCGCAGAGGCGTGCTTGTCAGGTGGCGCTAGAGGGTTACTAAAATGACCCTAAAATTTTTATTATTTTTGAGTTGTTGGCTTAAAAATCGTAACAGACTAGCCGATTGGCACTGCACCATATGATATATAAGGCCAACAGAACAGCAGCAACAGAGTTGAGTCTGTAAGCGGAGAAAGCACTCTTGTTCATCTCGTCTCATGTCGATGGTCATTCGGTCTACACATCATCTGTGCACAAATATAAACGGATTCTGTCTTAACAATCTTTGGATGCATGGATTGGATGTACTTGAATTAAATCATGAATTTATGTGATAGGAGAAGAGATCATTTAAGAATACTTAATGAAAGATAGATAGACATAGAGAGGGGGGAGAGAGAGATGATGATGATGATGATGATGATGATGATGATGATGATGAAACACCGAATGTGTATTTTGGTAAATTTCACTTGTGTTCCAATTTATGTTTATTTTTCCATTTGTAGAGAAAAAAGCACCCCTGATCAGTATAAATAAATCTCATAAAGCAGAGATCGAAGCAACATATGTCACTGAAAAATATACAATGGCGATCAAAGAGTATTTCCAGGCCGGAAGTTCCAATCTACCCGAAAAATGTTCCATTTCACAAACAGTGGGAGGAAAAGACATGAAGATCGTTTTTGATTACACGACCGATAAATTATTTATTGTCGCAGGTAAGCATATCTATCTATCTATCTATCTATCTATCTATCTATCTATATAATTAATTTAATTAATTTTTGTTCTTTCAACTGTCTGTAGGATTAACTACTTAAGTTATTTGTTTTTTTACAACAAATCTGACACAATGATATAATAATATTTTGTTGATACTTTCTAAAAATAAACTAATCACTAGAAAAAGGTTTCTTCAATCATTTCATTATTGACCAAGATAGCCTTTTGTAATTGATTTGCAGTCAGTGGAATTGATTACTTAAACTGAGAAAGATTTGATTGACCTTGATAATACCTTTATCCACAGATTGATTGTAGTTACATTTCATCTTTTGTTTTTTTTTTATATTAGTAGACAGTTTACAAAACTCTCCGACCTTTGGTAGATGATGGTCTTCATTCCAGACATATGGCTTGACCAGTGTATATGTACCTTAGCCAGAGCCCGATTGACTTCTTTTACATCTCTTATATACTAGAATATATTCTGTGAAGGGCCAGTGTTTTAGTTAGAAATTCATTCTCGCTGTTTTGAATGTGTTTGTTTTCTTTATAATGAAATAGAATGTTAATGATGCATAATCCTTGTTCTGTGCAAATTACAAATAGATGTCCATTATCATTTCATTTTCCTACAATATTTTTTCCAAGAATTTTCTCTCAAGCATCAAATTCCCGGCCTAAAATCCCCAAAGGTGATTACTTTATAGTTTACTGGGATAGATAAAAAGTTACTAAGTTCAGAGTAAAACTATTTATCTTCTGGGTCGACTTGGAGGGTCAGGACAGAGACATTGAAGATCATGTTGGTGGTTGCATAGAAATGATACAGTGATTATTTAGTTGATTGATATGTTTTGAGGCAATAGAGTTTTTGCCATGAAACAAACACCACAAAGTTACTGTTGCTCTTGTTTTGGCTTGCCTGATAAATCTGGTCTAGTTTGTGGCTTGATTTTTTTCCATATCCATCTGCACAAGTTCAGTTCCAAGTAGAGCAAAACTCTATGTTCACACTGTCTTCTTTGTTCAGTTGTGTTTTACGTTCTTTTTTTCTTTGATTTTATTTAGCCGCTTTTAAATAATGTCCGTTGGTCGTGCGAGGCTAACAGGAAAGGAAATAGAAAACCCTTTTAGACTCTCTTTTCTAGATTCCTCTCTATCTGAGTGTTACTCTTCTTGGATAGTGTTGATCGCTCACACTTCTACCAAATGATGCATTCGATTATAGAATCAATATCAACCAACTCTATTTTCCGGCGACCTATTTTGTTTTTGCCGCACTCTAGGATCTGATAAGTAGAAAGTTTGCATATCTACGCTATGAAGTTTTAGGTTTGAGTGTAGATGAGTTTGGCCACCCGTCTCCATTTTGCGCTAAAGGTTTACTTGCCATGGCCCATCTTGGTGGGAGGATAGTTGCAATATTTCTGGGCTGTAGTCTTTTATTACAGTGTCCTTTCATAGACAGATGGGTATGTAACAGTGAAATGGTCTACTTTCCTTGAAAAGGCATAACTGGAATAAAGTTAGATTGGGAATAGATATGACGAGCTGATTCGTGTCGATTCGGACACTCGCCTAACTTTTAATTAACAACACATAAATGATTCAACGTATCATCGGTGGTAATGATAATGTAAGCAAAAAAGTCACATTATGTGTATTTCCTATACAAATGATGATTGGATGAATGACGGACTGCATAAACTGAGCCGAAAAGCGAAAGATGTAAACTGTACAAAAATAATTTGCAGTGCAAAATCAAGGTAAAAAAAAAATACGTGGAAACTATGGTATAATTTTGCTGGTAAGGAATATATTGTATATATTGTATAATTTGTATGAAACAAAGATCCTTATTTACTATTTTTATTTGTAGACTTCTGTGGAAAACAGCATTATCTTTCAAAGTAAAAAAAAAAAACTTACGAAAGACAAAATTCATTGAGATTAATAGTTCCCAGCCTCATTCTCTTTATTCGTCTAGATTGACTTTCTTAGGCTTTTACATATTCTCCAATGTCCCGACCACAGAAAAGATGACCACACTTTTGATAGGTAAATATTGGTCGTGATCAGCATGTCCCAACCTTATCGAAAGTATGTCCCTGGGTATTGTCATCTAGTTGCACTGATAATTCCTCGATTACAATAAAATCAAGATCCGTGGGTAGTGTGTTGCAAACGTTATGAGAACTTTGGCATAATTGGATTAATAAAAGTTAATACTAATTGCGACTCTGACAATTATCATAAATGGTTGTTTTAATAATGAGTATTTTGATTGCAGATAACAAATGCCATTTTAAAAATATTAGCGTCTACTTGGATGACATATTTTCTGAAAAGATCGATCCACTGGTCAAATTCCCCGTAATCACTTCGAAGGATGCAATGCGTTTAATACAAGATTTAAAAACGGTAATAATTTAATCTTTTGCAGTTCTCATTCTTTTCTATACTGAAGTTTTAAAAATGTATATGTATCAATGGAAATATTAGCAATAAGTTGCTTTTTGAAAATGTTTCTCGAAGTTAAATGAATCGATTCCAATGAATTAAGCTAAAAAAAGATTACATGTTGCAGAGGTCAGTAGTGGTTCCAGTTGATGTGTGCTGGTTTTACAGGTTGAGAAGACTTTTTTTTTAAGCATTTCACCCCAAGCAAGGCGGGAAGCCACTAGGACGCAAGGGGTTACAGAAAATTTAGAGCAAGATCAGATAGGAGTGATAGAAGAAAGGATGAGGGTAGTGGATAGATCAAGGTAGCTAGAGATGTCGATTGACATTACACTTGAATAGCTGGAGATTATAGCTCACAGGGAAACAGTCTATGTCTATGCTGTCAGAAATGCTATCAAGTATCTCACAGTCTTGAGAGGATGGAGAGCGGTAAAGGAAGAAGAGATAGCTTACCGCATTGAGGAAAGAGAGTCGGAGACACATGTATGATTGGTCAGGCGATTCGAGAGAGGACTCTCTGGCCAGAGGGAGAAGTTCTTTGACGTAGACACCAAGACCGTGCATGTGGGCTAGAGAGTCTTTTCTGAGGAGAGGGAATAGAGAGATCAGAAGAGGGGATAGATGAGACAAGGTTTGTCTCACAGAGAGCCAGTACATCCGGTCCGTTTGCAGTGAGGAAAGATTCCAGACTGCAGAAGTTTGTCCTAATGCCCCGGATGTTGGAGAACGAAATGTTGAGGGGTTTAGGTGGTTTTTGAGAGGCTGGTTTAGGGTTAATCTTTCGGTTTTTGTAACTCATGTTGAATTTTGTTTGTAAGATGAGAAGGTCCGAAGTAAAAGAAACAGACAGTTTCGATCGTGACGCGGGCAGAGAGGAGTTGGCAAAATCTGCATCATTATGTGGCCTCAGGGCTGCCCACCGGAGGTGACTGCAGGGACACCTTTCCATGCGCGACATGGCACTACAAACACCCCGGTATTATACAACTGTTTATCAGAGCGGCCGCTCAAGACGCTACGCAAGAGTTAGGGCTCCTAACTACCAGTCGGAAACAGCAACCAGAGAACTGTCAGCCGTGTACCCTCAGAATGAAGAGGTGATGCCACAGACTGCACACATCACGGGAGAAACAGAGCTGCACTAATACAGAGGCCGGAGGGAGAAACAGTACCGGGAACCCCTTCCTAGACAAGAAACAAGGTGTAAGCCTCTACTCATGTCCAATAGAAGTGGGAGGAGTGTTGACCGGGCGGTAGAAGAGACTACCTACTCCTATTACGGATAACACAAAAGAAACAACGACAAAAACAGAGGGAAGGATTGGGGTGGGGAGATAACAGGTAAGGAGTCCTGGATCACACTTGGCTATAACCTATCACATTATGTTTTAACTTAGTAAAAGTCCCATTGTCTATTCTAAAAAGAAATTGAAAATACGGTTAGCCGGATTTATTATCGCATCTAGTCAAAGACATTTAATTTTCCATTTTTCCCGTTCTTTTTTCTTTTCTTTTTTTAACTTTCGAACCGGGATTTCTTACTAAACTATCAAATAAGGAGAATCATTGGGACAAAATACCTTTGAGTGGGGGGGGGGAAAAAAATAGAAAAATTTAAAAAGACGAAAAGAACAACCCCCCCCAAAAAAAACAAAGAAAAATGTAAATGGGTTTCTGCTAGAGCGAAACTATACTCACATGGACCAGCAAGTGGTTGTCAGCCTTCTTATGATGGTGACTGAATATATGGCTTACCTTATGTCCAAGCATCGACCTGGTTTGGGGTGGGGGGAATCAACGGCCAATCCTCCGCCCTCACCAAGTACTGGGCTTGGGAGATATGCTTTCAATAAGATTTAGAAGCAGGAGATAGAAGCAGCTAAAACAATTCCAATTTCAGACAATATATCAAGCAAAAAGGTACTGTCACAACATCGTTAGAATACTGGCGAGACACCCTTCCATCTAGTCAAAGACATTTATAAAAAAAGAAAAAGTCAAAGCTAAACATTAATAAAATGAGCTACACTTTTAATATTTCAAAAATCACGTTCTTCATTCATAGAATTCAAACAAGTCATTTTTAAATAAATTACTAATTAATTCTTTAATTGCCTTTTTCTTTTCTACAAAGTTATTTTGAATATATTTTCATTTTTTTCCGTTTTCACAGTTGTTTTCTTTTAGTTGTTTTACTTTTGATGAAAACTTTTCTCTCTGTTTTTGTGTAAATCGCATCTTTTGATGTTTTGCAGACAATGGTTAATGAATCAGTTGTAATACGCGGAATTGAAACTTCTCATTGGCGATATCAACTGACCAAAGGCATCGCAAATTTGACTATCGATACATATTTTACAAGTAAGTTATTCTTTTTCACTTTATTAAATATTAACTTTCAACTAAATCTTCTCATTTTTTTTCATTCATGTTCCAAAATGAAATTTGTTTCTAAAATGTTCACATATTTGTAAAAATATGAACAATAATTTCTTCCTATTTTTTGGAAAATTTTAGTCCTAAATATTTACCAAACAAACAGGTTGCAGTTATACTGCCCTTTACCGCTGCCCATCCTCACTGGTGTAATCACGTTTAGTGGTCCGGTCCTCAGGGTCTTAGGCCGACGTTTTAACCAGAGTGCTAAGTCTGCACTGGATAATGCTGGTTGTTGATCGCTGGCTGCTTCAATCCACACCATTTCTGCCAACGTTGTGTTCTTGATCTCAGAATATTAGAAGATTGAATGTCGTAGTAATCGCAGCGTTGGTTCGAGCCATGGCAGGTGATATATTAAGGAAAAAATATATTCACAACGAAAAATAAAAACGAAAGATTCATTGGGTTAATTTTTAGCTGATTTATATAGTACATGCTACAACAAAAATTAACCCTTTCCGCATCAATCTCTATAGTGACACTGTGCTTTGCCTAATAATTCTAAGTTCAAAATTCTTTAGAATCAGGAAATCTGGTGGAAGCTGACGTGGATTCCAGAGGCACTTCCGCCTAAAACTGGCGTGGGACCGAAGGGTTCTTGGGATTCGTAGATTCTTTAATTTTCACATTAAATTCCGATTAGGGTTCTTTGTTCCCTATTTCTGCCTTCTTAATCAGCATTCCAAATTTGGAGAATTATCCACCTTCTCCTCACATAAAAATTCAACCCTCTTCACATCTCGCACCTCACTCAAACATAGGCGGCGCCAAATTCTCCTCTTCCTCCTTCCTTCTCCTTTATATTACATTTAATAAAAAGTTGAATATATATATATATATATATATATATATATATATATATATATATATATATATATAAAAGTAGACAATGATGTCAACACCCAGCGACGACAGTCCATAATATACGCTTTACATACGCTCTATCCCTGATTTTTAGCACTTTAGCCTATAAATATAGATATACCTTACAAGTATATTTTGTTATATATATATATATATACGCCAAAGTTTGGAGTAAGACTCTTGATTTTGAAGAATCGCCTAAAGATTGAAGTTTGCGTGTATTTTTCAAAGCTAATTTACTGTGTTAAATAGCCTCACCAACCTTTAATTGGCTAAACGTTCTGCAATATGAATAAAAAGACCCTGGATTTATAGTTTGGCATTTTGTCTCTGGAGAATTCGTGCAGGTGCGATTAGGTTGTTTTTGCTCACGCTCACTTAATTAATCTAAATAACCTGTTATTTTCATTGACTCGTAAATATTTTTCGGTAATGACCGGAAACGCTTACAAATTGTTGAAATGAAATTATGCTTTTATTCCCACTATCACCACCACAAAAAAAACTTGCAAAGAGACAATAAAAAAGAACGTTTCAATATGGAAGCAATGTGTGAAACCAAACGAATCTTTTTCCAAGGAATCAACAAGTCATAAATTAAAAACAGGCAATAAAAACAACAAAATCTGTTAAGGAATCAACTCCATCTTGAACTTATATTTTTCGAATTGCCTTCGTATTCTGATGACATTTAAATGCCGTAAATTGTATTTTGATAACTGACAGTGAAGACACCATTTTTAAAAAGTTATCACGAAACTTTTCTCGTGAATTATCCTAAACAATTTCAAGATGCGTTGTTTAACACTCATTAACATTTCGATTTTTCTGTCAGCCCCGTTTCAAAACTTATCGATATTTGTAATGACAGTTTTCTAGTAACCTTCCGTGAAGACTAATGCAAAAATCTTTCCGAATTGTTTTGCAGATGGATGGAACAGCGAAGCCGGAACGAAGCAAAATATTCCAGTGCGTTACGATGTTTTTGGCAAATTAAAAAACAATCCGTTCCATGTTATTTATGATTTTTACTTTTTCCAATATCGTGATCGATTTTGGTTTGAAGATGAAGTTGTTGAATTTGAGGTAAGAAACAGAAAAAAATATTATCGTATTTGAGGACATACGCAATGAATCCTCAGGAATAAATTTCTCACTATCAAATACTGGCGTATACAAGACCATAGTTAAAAAAATAAATTATTCTAGAAAAAATTGCACTCTATTTGTCGTCATATGTCATAAAAGTACGCCCTAAGGCCACAGACAGGCTACTTGTTAAAAACGCGCCCAGCCGACTGCTGGGAAATGCCGAAATATTGATAAAGAAAACATAATGAGAAATATCTCGACATTTTTTATAACCGTTAAATTGTCGAATTTTCTTTTGATAAGAAGAGATAAATGGTTCTGTTCGAAGGTTTACTAAAGATTAATCAATGCAATCTTTATTTTATCAGATAAACAACAAAAATAAATTATTAAAAGCAAAATGGATAATTCTATTGATAGCTACTAAATCTTGCTTAATTCAGGCACAAGATCACAAAGATAAACGCACGTATTCTAATAAATTATCGACCCAATGTTTAATATCACTGGGCTTGACCTATCAATATTTTTAGAAGAAATCAACACGATAAAAGCAGCTTTAAAAACTTCCGAAATTAAGATCAAACTCGTGTTAAGAATAGTGAGTTATTATGTCGAAGGGTCAAAGATAAAAACTTAAAATATCCTTTCGTCAGTTTTAAGCTGGTTAAAAATGAAAACAATTCTAACTTAGGAAACTAATTTTTAAAAGACTGGAAACTTTTCCAGATTTTAGTCAATTTTTTGGGTGGATGAAATTGATGCTGGAAGAAGAAAATCGGCTGAGAATTGGAATGGCAAATATTACGTCTAAATATGCGTTTACTTTTTTTTTTCAAGATGCCAACAACTGTGTTATGTGAAGGAGCAGACGTTTCGGCGAAGCTACCAGAAATTGCAGACACTTATTCTTATACCGTAGAAATCATCGACTCAAATTTATATAGTATTGAAATTTCAAAGGTAAGTTCAAAAAGTGATTTCTAGTATAAAGCCAAATTTTTAGTATATAGTTCAAATATTTTGATGAACTAAAGATTTTAGCGTATTATATGCTTTTATCAAGTCCTAATTGATTCGTTTTTGATCAACTATTTCATCTTGTTGAGATTATTAAGATGTTTGATGGACTTCATGCATTTATTAGCTTTTTGAAATGTGTCTACACAAAATATCATTATCTCGTTCTAATGATGTTTCGATATTGTTAACAATTTACGAACTAATGTTTGATATTTTCATACAGTGGACATTTTTGCCAATTTTTGTGAACATCTCAACCATCTTATGGATCGATGTAAATCCGTGTCTTTTATTAAACCTCATCAATGATACTTGCGAGAATAGGTTTTCAAATTATGGGATTATCAGTGAAACTATTAGCCAAAACATAATTTAATCTGGTGTCTTGGAATTATATGCAGATTAAAGAAGAACGAGGAAAATATGCGATTGTTAGAATTTTAGTATCGAACCATTTGTTTGTTCTGTACAATGAAGCGATGCTTTGTTAATATTTGATCGCATTGAGTTTTGTGCTGCTTTGTGCGTCATAAAAAAGTAAAGAATAGAAAGTGTCTCCTTGGAGAAAACTAACCCTGCCAATAAAAGTAAGGGAAATCAAATAAAATGTTATAGTAGCCTACTATTTCCAAAACTAGAAATCAATAAATGGAGCACGGAATTGGGACTTTATTTATTTTAAAATGTGCACGTGTCTTTCAGTCGATAGCCGCTCGCAAAACAGTTCAGCTGAATTTTGAGAATAAAGTGTCGTTGTTAAATTTTTCACACTCAATCAGTGGTTAAAAATAATCCAACAACTTTTGAATACATCACCCGATCAGCCCAACTTCAATTACAACAGAATTAGAAATAACATTCGTAGCAGATTTATTTTAGAAATTAAATTCAGTTCCAATTCTGGTTCAACGAGGTCATTAGGGTGCAATGCTGATTAACTATTCTTTATGACTTACCAATGCTCAGCACCTCTCCAACCAACATACAACAGGTTGTACTGTGTTACATGGTACTGACAGCTAGAATTTAGCCCTGACCTAACTCATTCTTGGGAAAAACATCGAAGTATCCTCCGCTGCCCTTATCAAACAGTAAATTAAAGTAAAAGATTAGTCAAAACTTAATAAAATACATCAAAATCAAAGAACGTAAATTTATTAGCCATTTAATGGAATCGAAATTTTTTTATAGGCTCAATAAGCAACCAATCAGGTTTAATTTTAATTGTCACAGAAAATGCCTGTTGCAAATTCTTTTATTTTCATTGAGATTTGACTATTTCGCTTCATCTGCCATCCAGGGGAATTTTTGTTTCTCCGAGGTTAAATCATTCGTAGGAAAACTTGATTTCGGGCGATGTCGATTAACTTTGTTTTAAAAATAGGCTTACAACTTAGCAGTGTGTCGTTTATATCATCAATTTATTTTGTAAAATTTCAACTGAAAAAGATTAAAAGTTACTTTTCTTCCCGTCATAGATCTATCTTACTAACAGCTGAGTACGAATGATCGATACTCACAACTAGTCGCAATGTCTGGTAAAACCACGGGTGTCGATTGATTCTTATTCTTAGCCACTAAGGGTTGCGCGTTTGGAGAACCGAAGTTTTGTCTCCTGTTTAATAATTCAAAGATACAATTCTACTACCGAGGAGTTGGCTGCAAGCGATATTAAATAAGTTTTTTTTTTAAAAAAACGAATAAGATTTTTATAATCAGCCTATAAAAAATGTTACACCTTTAAAGAAACAATGCCGTACTTAATCTAAGAAATGACATATAAGTCCAATATTAATAAATGTTCTAGCAAAATAATCAATAACATACAAATGAGAAAAGCATTTATAAATAATTGAAGTTGCTATAGGCGAAGATAAAGGTTTGGTGATCAATATGAAATATTACGTTTAATCTTAAAACTCACAATTTAATTCTCTCTGAACTTTATGCCTTCCTTGTGTTTAAGGTTTGGTACGACAAAAACAATAAATTATTACGTCAAGATTTCCACCCGAGCAGTTACCCTTTGAGTGGATATCCAGTAACTGAAATATATGATTTAAAAACTGGTAAGATTAATTCATTTTCTTCATACAAATTCATACAAAAACGAATCCATTATCTGGTTGTACATCAAAATTCAAGTTAACGTTTCCGAAGTATCTAGTGAAGATAAATGATTCACAAGAATAAAAAAAGCGACTAAAAAATTCTTCGTGTTGTCTTAAAATTTCAGCACCAGCAGAGTTCTAAATTTGCAATCTTGTACGACTGTAAATCTCTATCATTTTATAAAACTCAAATAAGTGAGAATCTTGATTTTTGAATTATTCTTAACTAACAGATACGTCTTCCCTTACTAGAGAAAAGCGTGTTCACTTCTTTTTTTTTTTTTTTTAATAGGAATATGGTATTTAGTACAACCCTTGCAGAGTAGTCTACTCTTGTGACCTTGTGCAAAACTAAGTTCAAATTAGAAAAAAAAAACAATATGTATTTTTATTTAATTACTACTACGCTGCTCGAAGCCTTCTCAAACTGTTCAATAAAAGAAGATGCATTTTTATAAAAACGAAATAAAGTTTTGGAATTAATTGGAAATGAATTGTCTTCCATGAAAATTAATTGCAAATAGTGAAGTAATTGTTGTTTTTTGTTCATTCCAGATGTTGTTTATTCCATTGATAATATTCTGCAGAATTGTTCAGTGAATCCAATCAAACAAAACAAGATCGATGACAACGTCTTTTTTACTCCGATCCACAAAGGAAAGTACATTAATCTTCAAATGCGAGATCCTTTGGCATTTTTACAAAATGACAAATCATTTACTTATATTGAACAGGTAGGGAATTTGACTTTAATTTAAAAAGCGTGTTATGGATGAATTTTACTCGAAGATTTATTTTGTTTCATTGATACATTCTCTGGTAGTGATCATCTCACTTTTAAATTGGAAAGCTCCTATTAAAATTGTCATCCTGATATCCTAATTCATTGTTTTATCATAATGTCCTTCGAGATATTGTCTATCAATTTGTACAGTTGCACTATTCTCTGCAAAAGCTAATTCCTTGTTCCATTATATCACACAGAAGAAAAAGCCAATGAAAGTGCTTAGCTTACAAATCGAAATCATAACTCAGAAACGTGAATAGAAAATGAATAGATATCAGCAGGATTTGATTTACGAGTCAGAACTAATGACTCATTTAGAATTCATCTGTCAAAGGAGATGTAATGAAAGAAAAACGTCACCTCGTCCACACTATGTGTTACGAAACTTTACTATATTAAAAGCTGCATGTATCATATAAGTCTGTTTATATTAAATCCTGCCATTTGTTTATTTTCTTTAATAAAGAGAACTTTAGCTGACATATTTGTACATCTATTTTATTTGCAATGACAGCAATTGTTTTATTGATAATAAAATCTTTCCAAAACACTAAGAAGAAAGTGGGTCAAAATCGTCTTAAAAAACCAATGGTTGACTATTTTGTTGTATGGAAACTAACAATTTCTGTCTTTTTTCTGAAGTCTGGTTCTTTTGCATAAAAAAGAAGAATGAAGAATACTTGTGTTGTTTGTTGAAAAGTATTTTAATAATTATTAACTTCAGCTGCTGATAAGAAATCCCTTCACATTTAATTTCATGTTTCATTGATAATTATTTTATATTAGTTACCGTTTTCTCTGTTGATAGCAACAACAGAGAACAAGACATTAATACATTTAGGGGCGCCTGTCATAGGGCACTGGTTAGTAAGATAGTTTAACCAACTCTTGCTAGTATTCTGAACCACATCCTGAAATAGTTGTACAATTAAAAAATATATGTTACATTAGCCATGATATTTATATTGAGAAGGTTTTTGAAATCATCTTGCAGATGTCTTAATTCTTGTGGTCAATGAAAAGATTTTGGGGTTAAAGTTTTTTCTTTTTTTTTTCTAGCGGAAGCGGCGAGATATAATGTGCGACGTGTTTATGTCTCAACAAAACATTTCTTTTCCCAACAACAAGATTGGAAGCGCACTTTTTGTATTTTATTTCATGTCTGTAAGTTTTTCCCTACTAATAAATAATTTTTTAATTCAAATTGACCTAGCACTTAAGAGATAAAGAATAGTCCATGTACATATATTTTGCCTTACAACTTCTGATTTTCCTTTTTTTCTTTTAAATAAACAACAAGATCTATTGCATTTGAGTTTATTAAAAATCTATAGAAATGTGAGATCTCATTGGCGATTGTCATAAATCTACGAATGTCGATAGTCGTCGAGTGCAAGAGAGATAAATTGACAACATCGTAAAATGTTTTATTCGTAGGGCTGCCGAGATGAAAGGGAAGATTAAAATCTCGACATAAATTGCTGTAGAAGATAGAGTTTGAAGCTCCTTTTCAATGACAGCGGCAATCGTTCTCGTATCAAACTGACCATTGCGCTGACAAAATTGACTTCAGAAAGACAAAGAAATAAGAGATAAAAATATAATTCTCCTTCACTTTGAAGACAACTTAATAGACGTGATGAGTAGTCATTCATTTCCTTTGTAAGAATAAAATTGGTATAACAAGAGATAATTGAAAATACGAAAATACAAGAAAAAAAAAAAGAAAAAGTAAAGAAAAAAACAACTTTCCCAAGAGTGGCTGGGAAGCATGACAAGAGAAGCATTCATCTATCAAATGAAAGTCACTGACGTAAATACAAAATCCCATGTTAGTGGAGCCATTTGGCACATTTAGTAATGAATAAGATTGCATCTAAACCAACTTGAATCATCTTAATTTTTAGACTTAGTGGAAAAACCTATTTCGATCTAGTGTAGAACAGTTTTAATTTTATTTAAATAATTTAAATAAGAGACTTACTAAAACTTATATATATATTTTAATTATCATCTATGCCAAATATATAGACGATGGATATTGAATTGCGAATTACTTAATGCCTTGTAAGATTAATATTCTTTACATTCAATAACCTGTTATTCCAAATCTTACAATCCCACTCTTAATTTTATATTTAATTTATATGATATTTAATAAAAAGTTGAATGACTACATTTACATCCTTAAGTGTTTTTAACTTTTACAAGAACAAAATCTTGCAACTTGAATTTGAACTGCAAAATTGATAAAATATGTAGACTAAATATTAGTCATTTTTTTTGCGAATGCAGACTGTAAATAGGAATTTTTGATTATCGAATTTTTCCGATTGTTACAAAGTTCAAACACAAACATACAAAATATTTAGATTAAAAATATTTTTATTTTGCGATTCGAACCATAATTGTTTTACATTTTAGTACTTTTTAAAAATTAGTTGTTTTTAAAGAGCCTTTATATTTGTTCTGCAAATTAACGTAAAGGCAAGTGTTTCGTCTTATAGTCTTATGTAATGAAGAATTTATAAAAAATGATATTGGCGATGAAAATATTTTGAGGCCGTGCTTTTTTTTAAAATCATTTTTAAGTATAAGAAAATACCAATGTTTCTTCCTTCTTAGAACGACTGGAAGCTTTATCCCGATTTTGGTGGCCCTGACGAACAGTTAAGCAGCATTCCAATCATGATGGAAGTCTTTATTAAAGATCAACAAACATCTGTAAGTGTATTATACATTCTGTAAGCAGAAAGTTTCTTCGAAATTTGAAATTAAGTTATATAAATGTTTTGGAAATGAAAAGTTGCAATATTAAGAGTTTCGCACAAGAAGCTTCTACACTCGGACACCTTAAAACTTAGAACTTGTGTCTGATTTAAATGTTTTTAAATGACTTTGTAATTTTTTGTTTTGTTTTAGGGCTTTGATTCGAATATGATACCTTATTACACCTATAATTTCATCGATTTTACGAATGATGTGAATGCCGGCGTGTTCAGTATCCCCCAATGCTACAGCAGAAACACGGAAATCTATTTTAAGATTGGATTTCCAGGTATGTAATGGCAATTATTTGGTTTTAAATAAGAAAAGTATTAGTTTTGTATTAAAACTAATTCTTTTGTTATCGATGGATAGACAAAACTATTTACTTCTCGCAAATCTATTTACTTATTAAGTAAAGTTAATTATTAAGCAGATCGTTGTAGTTAACCCGGGACATGAAAACCTATCATTTGTAAATCTTCAGAGTGTAATGAATAAAATAATAAATGGAATAAACGTACTTGAATATTGGAAGAAACCTTCATCTCTTAGCTTATATTTAATGGTAAATTAATTAAATTTAATTAAATAATTTTAATTAAAGTCATAGATCCTTCAGTTTTGATAGTCTAAACCTACCGAAGAGACAAGTGTTTAATGCTCAGGTCATTATAATTTTTTGAATTGATTAAAAAATAACTGACTTTTTAAACCTCTTCATGTCTCGTTTCCCGTCAAAATATAATAATTCGACGAGGGTGGACAAAATAAAATTTTCATATTCAGGGCCAAATACTTTTCTCATATACATTTTGCATTATATGGTCTTGTTTGGTCATGCAAGAACATATTTTCAATTGATTAATGAAACTCGATTTGTAGTTTTGTGTTTCCAAATGAGAAGAATATCTCTCAGAATTTACTGTTTCATTATAATTTAACACATGATGATAAACGACACGTTTCCTTTAACATTAAGCAGAGAGCATCACTTTCACAGGGTATAATCCTGAGCAGAGACACAGGTTTTTCCTTGGGATGTAATAACTGACTTTTTCGCTGAATATTATTATACATGATCAAATTTTCAACAATGAAAATCCTTTCCAGAAATCCCTCTGTGTCATGTCTTGTCTTTAATGACGAATCGGTTAGACTATGGAGGTGGATTATGATTGTTATACGGTTTGTATTGAACTGGAGTTCTATTTCTCGTGCCGTCAGCTTTAGACATTTTTCAGTTACGGCGGAGAAAACAAGATTGTCAATTAATGTCGGTCTTTCACAATAAGGAAACTCTTTGAGAGCAAGATTTCCTGATCGAAACTGAGTAAACAAACGCTAGAGTTTCTTGACACTTTAGAATTTATTTACATAGGCAGTGAAAATATTCCTCAACATTTCTAAAGATTATTAACCCTTTTTAAGAGGCAAAGCATGCAATGTCTCAAATGACCGTTGTCAACGTTCATTTTAGTGTGCCAAATCAGATCAAATGTTTTTACTTTAATATTAAATATTTCTGAAAGGAAAAGAACAGATCAGAAGACGACGTTATATGCATAAAATGCCTTATAAAATAATAATAATAATAACCATGAAATTCATATAGCAAGACAGACGAAAGGATTTTCTCCCCACTGTGAAGTAGATCAACATCCGTCTTTACTGCAATTTCTGGTTGTTAAATGAGAATAAATTCTTTTTCTACCAATGACGTTTATTAAAAATACCAATGATAATTTTTTCATTTCATTTATTTGACGGGCACAAAGAACTGATAGGCAAGACCTCTATTCCCATAAAACATTCCGAAAAAATCTCAAATCTCAGAAAATGAATAAAGGAAGTAAAAATTAAATACATTCATTAAATACAATTGTAGCCAACAGTTTTCTAAGATTTTCATTTGAACATCTTTTGTTTCTGATTTTGAAAAAAATGATATTTAAACGCTGACTAATTTTTTTGCAGGAGTTTTATATCCAGCAACGATGAACAGCATGCGAAAAAAAATGCATTCATTGATTGCTGCTGTAAGCGGCATCTTTCCACATCGAGTGCAAAAATTGTCCATTCATGACGATTCAAATTTTTTTTATGTGAGAGCAGCCATTATTGATCGCACAAAACCGGAAGGTGAGGGGCCAAGATTGCACCAAAACTTGTACAGAAAATAACATTTTATACACAAATTATTTCTTTTTTATCTGCATTTTAATTTTTTTAAAGATTATTCTATATTATTTTAGTTTTCATAGTTTAATTACTTTTTATTAATAAATTATCGCAGTTTAAACCAATTATATTTTCGACTGAAGATATTTATTGAGAATTCAGTTAATATCTGAGAATTTAGATGATACACAAATAAAAATCATAAAGATTTAATTGTAATCGATGTATTATTCTTTATATGATCGTTTCAAGTTTTTTAAAATTAGGAAAGAAAAAAAAAACTTTTTTAAAATACTCTTTGTAGCTAAAATTATCCTTACCCTTTGATAAATAAATATACCGTATCGTGCATGAATTTAATTTAATTTTTTATTCATAGATATTGTATACATGAGAGGTTCTAAGTGGAAAATGATGGTAACTTTTAAGTCAATGACAAATATCAATTTGGAATGATGTCTTTTTGTATTTACAGAAAAGACAGTTTTTGTATCGAATGACAATTTTGGATGAAGTTAATCGCTATAAATGAGAATAAATCTTCAGTTTTAAAGTAGGGCTTTCTGATTTCTTCGACGGATTGATAAAGTATCAATTGATATATTTGGATCGATATTTATTGAATTATGCCAAAATGAGGATAAAAGTATATTTATGATAAACTCATTAAAAAACGAAATTTTGCAAATCTTGGCTGCTAACCACAGAATTTTATAAGAAGTGATTAAGGAAAAAGATTACTCTTCCATAAAATATTTCTCTTCATGTTTCTGTCAAATTGAAGCCCTTCTGAAAGAAGTCTTCAGGTTGGAAAAAAATTTTGCATATATTTATGATTATTTGCTGCTATTGGAGTTTGTGTAATGGATTTAAGATAATTTATATACTAAGG
Organism: Acanthosepion pharaonis; assembly: GCA_903632075.3. NCBI lineage: Eukaryota > Metazoa > Mollusca > Cephalopoda > Sepiida > Sepiidae > Acanthosepion > Acanthosepion pharaonis. The sequence continues at coordinate 55,343 of CAHIKZ030001881.1, forward strand.
AAAACGTCGTTTTTGAATAAAATTTGAATGAGTATAAATGATTTTCATTTCTCTTTTTTTCAGCTCAGTTTTCGTTGATAAAAAACAAAAAATTGAAAGGAAATAATGTGAAAACCACATTTCAGAAGTCCAATTTACACTCGTGTGCTTCTAAATGTATTTCGTCCCAGTTCTCTTGCTGGGGTTTCGACTTGTCTAATGATGGTGTCTGTCGTCTCACTGCCTCACAACTTGCCGATGCCGCCTCCCAACTGACAGCAAGTAGCACATCAAATTATTATACACGTAAGCAATGTGAAACAGTCGCTTTTTTTAATAACAGATTTTAACAACTTTGAATTTTCAAACAAACAATACCTGGGTGGAACATAAGTACAACAAAATTGGCATTTATTTTGTTTAACTGATTTTTTATTTATTAAATACAACATTATAACAGAGTAAATGAGTTAATTTTTCTGATCTCGGGATTTCCCATCATCAAATAATTTTGATCAATGGAGTCTAGTAAATCGCTAGCCGATTTAATTTTCAAACTTAGATTTACGCTTTAGAGTTGAACAAAAGAAGTATTGTAGAACTTGCTTTTGTTCTTCCTAGAACATTGACATCAGAAAGGTGATTATTGTGAGACCGGAAACTACCTACACAATAGATTCTTCCAGGCCTATATTAAGTAGGCGACATAGCACTCTAGAGAGTGTTATAGTAAGCTCCGCTTACACTATCTCTGTAACCTGTTAATATATCTTTCTTACTTCTAATCCGTGTTCCGTGTTTTACTTCTGTGGTCCCAACTTTGGCCCCACATCAGTGATCTTATTATACTTGTAGGTATGACATTAGTTTTTAAGCGGTCAAATTACTTCAGAAACACAAAAGCGTATTCAAATTGAAAGAGACACCTGAATAAAACACTAGGAGCACTTCATAAATCCTCAGAAATAAAAAAAAAATGTCGCACAAAACATTTGCTGATTTCAACAAAGGATTCTTTGGGTTTCTTGGTCTTTGTATGTATACCTGTCAATACTCCCTTAGTGCAATGGAGAGGTGCCACCTAGAAGGCAAGTCGTATTTAGATTAACACACCACGCACAAGCTGTTATTTATTACCGGGGAAGTTTGCTGGCAGTTTTTTTTTTTTTTTTTTTTTTACTGCAATCTGATTTTTTCCTCGGAACGAGAAAAACAATCAACCTTATGACTTAATCGCTGCTACGTAGATCAACTAATTATTCTGATGAGCATCCTTTCCTTTTGTTCACGGGACTCTCAAACTTTTATATATATATATATATATATATATATATATTAGATAGTAATATATAGGTAGCAATCAAAACATTTTTCAAACATTTTTATTGAATAGAACAGCGCAGACAATGAATGTCGTTTAATCCTTTTGATGAGTTTTACCTGGTGTTAAATAAGTCGTTTGATCTTTGGTGAAGGGTGATAAAGGATATTGCCGATAATATGTGTAATGTTCCGAGTACTTTCGACATTTTCTAGCAAAGAAGGTAGAAATCGAGACGTAGTCGCGTTCATTTAAAATTTCGGACCGCTGACAACATAAATTTTCCATTAGCTTCTGCCTTCATTCCTTAAAAATGACCAACTATAGTTAAAAGTATGGTGAACATTACATACAGTTTCGGCAAGGTGTTTTACAAATTTCTATATGACATATTCAAATGAAATATTCTACACCAGTAGAAAATCACCGTATTGTTCTATCTGTCTATGGAGAGTAAATTTTAGTTATTTTCCACTAATCAAGTATCAAGGATGGAGAAAATGCTACATTAATCTTAGGAAGGCCTGAAAATCTTTTAGCATTTGTTAGTACGAATACTTTATCGAATGATGGCAACATTCATCGCAGAATTTCAAATATCGTTTTCGTGATTCATAAATCAATTAAGATCTAAAAGAAAAGAAGAAATACAAAAGACATCTGACATTTCTTGTAATGTTTAAATCTGCTCAGGGTAAACTTCTTCATTCATGCGCGTTTTTAGCAAGTTCTGTTGTTATTTGTGATTTCGAAATTTTATTCTGAATGTTAATTTTGAGGTTCCTTTATTCTTTTACAGGAACGGTCGTTGGTAACTTGATCAAAGAACCATCTGCCGTTAATGCTTGGAATGAATTGCTAATGACTATTTACCGGGGAGATTTCATCGTGGCGGTTGTAAATCCTTCAGCAGTAAGTAATAAACTGTTTTTAAAAAGAATCACTAAACTTAACATCTCCTTCCATTGCCTTTTTCCACCCCGACTTCTTGAGAATAAGAAGAAATTCCTACTGACACGGGGAAAAATAACATCTATAAATGTAAGAGTGTAAATATTCCATGCAGAGCAGTGTAAAATATTTATGTATCTTCCAATAACATCTCAATATGTACCATTGATGATCATGTTTCTCCTCAACCTCCTATAATTTGTTTCTCTTTGTAATAATTTGTTCCTTTATGATTCCTTTGGTTTTGAGTAAATGAATGGAGGTATAAAAAACTTGTTAAGTAGGTTACACACTATTTTCTTCTACTTTTCTTACCTTCAATATACCCGGCGAGTGTTAAATTCTTTAAGCTCTTTTTATTCATTATGTGTCAAAAATACTTCAGTTGAATGTTAGCAACAGTTTCTTTGTCGTTCTTATTCCCATTAAGATTTCTTCATTTGTTGTATGCTCTGTATTCGTCAGTAGAAACATAGTAGAAACTTCATCATTTATGACAAAAGTGTTCAGCATTCACTGTCATATCGGCGATTAGACATTCAATAATAATTCAGCTTTTCTTCGTTTCAAGTGTATAATTTATAACTTTACCCAATTTCTGAAAAGTATATTTTGTTATTTCTATACACTTTCAAATTTCTGTTATTTTGTTTGTTGGCTGTTCGATAGCATAAAGTTTAAATGTTTTTTTTAGAAATATGATAATGGAGAATGAATGAATAAAGTAGGTTTTATATTAACTCTTCATCTGTCATAACAGACGATGAAAGAGTGACACAGAAATCTGAAGGTGCGTAGAGAAAGCGAACTTTCAAAAACTGAGCAAGATATTAAGAGATCAAAAATTGGTCTTACAAATAAAGAAAAGCGTAAAATACCTTTATGTAATGTCTAATCCCCAATATGGCAGTGAACACTGGAGAATGCCCTCACAGAAGAAAAGACTTCATGTGATTCTACAGATGAACTTTGAGAATAGTTTTAAGGAGAATAGGAACTATACAAGATTTGTTGAAAGTTATCAGAAAGACAGCTGAAATAGTTGCGACACACAATGAAAAATGGATGTTTAAAAAATTTAACACTCACGGGATACATTGAAGGTAAGAGAAGTAGGATAGAAACAGTGAGTAAGCTCCATGGCTATATTGAGAAATGGGTGGCAAATGTAAAAAGGGACAGTAAAAGATGAAGAATTAGTCAAAGCAAAAAAAAAAAAAAAATGATGTGGAAATCCATGCTCGTTCACATCCCGAAGGCGGATTGTACCTATAGAGAAAGTAGCAGTGGCAGTTAGTAACGTAAATTTTAATGTATAAACAAATAATTCTGATTTCGTTGACTACATTTATTTTTCCCCAGTTGCATGACAAAAGGTTGATCTGAAAAAAGAAGGTCAAACAGACCAAGAAACAAAAAACAAAACAAAGCAAAACAGTAATCTTAATCAATGTTTCAACAGTTATGCAAGAGTAATGATGCTCGAACCATTTATTACTCTTTTCGTATATTTTCAATGTCAGACCTTTTGAAATATTCTTATTTGAATTAAATAGGCGCTGTAGTAGAATTGTGAATATTAGTTTTGGTAATTTCTCAAAATCTAAGAACTGTTTTTTCATGATTCCTGTTATTTTTGGACAGTTGTCTCGATTTTTGTTATTATCAGAATCAACACTTCCGAGTAAGACTGAAGAATATTTGCAATGAAACCTTGTGATGAATGCAATGTGAACATTTAGTTGTCATTCGCAGATTCCATACTAAATTTCTTCAATTTCGGAAACATTTCAGAATAAAAATACTGTTTTAATGAGTTTTCTTTATTTTAACATTTCAGAAAGAAAAAATTAAATACACCGCCAGAACCATCGAGTTAGTGTTTGGTGAGTTAAAGTTGAATTTTGAGCATCTGATTTGCGAACCCAATATTCACGTTTTACTTCCAACCATGTTAATTGATTTTTTAATTACGGAGTTTCACAAGTTCGTAGCTGAGGTTTGCAACGGTGTCGAGACATAATTTCTAAAATATTTTCTACAGGTTATAAAAAAAGCACTGAAAATATTTCTCCATGAATAAAGGAAAAAAAAATTCTCAATGCACCAAACAAAATCTGAGCAAACAATTCTATGAACTCTGAGATGACACTCGAAGAAGATATTTATATTCAAAACTAAATTTAACAAAAATCCAACAAATTCATTGTTACTGAATCCTGCTATCCAAGTCATTTTTAATGGTAAACATGTTAATTTTTAATGAAGTGGATGAAAGCAATTTAAATTTAATGAAGCAGACAATTTTTCCTTGGAATAGTTTCATGGAGGATTAAATGATATTGGAGTTCAGCTATAAGGAAATTACTGCTTTGTGATATTCATCACCATATTTTAGCAAAAAGTTTCACTTATGTTTTGATGCTTGTAATTTTGAACATTAACTTTTTTCTCAGAAATGTAAATCCGAATTATTTTAGGATTCAGATTTCTAAGAGTTCTAACACTTTCTATGTTGCTTTAAATTTACATGAACTTATTTTAATCATTTGGGCTTCTTAATGTGACAGTAGCAATGAAGTTGTCTTTTAATCTTTAAAGATCCCTGTTTCAAAAGTATAAAATTGTTGTTTTTGGTTATATTAATTATGTGTTTACTATTTGAATAATATTGTTCTAAAAATATCGTATTCATAAATCTGCTTTGGTGAAAATGTCTGGTGCAAAATTTTCATTAGAGAAATTTGGTGTCTTTTTCCAAGAGATTATGACAAACCACAAGGGCAAAAATGATGAGAACTTATTTTTTATTTTTACAAATTTTCTTTGATTTGATATGACTACAATGAAATCTGTAGTTGTGACCGATGCAATCTTGTATTTTCTATTAGGGTTCGATCCAGTAAAAAGTAGATTTTCTCATTCTCATTTTTAGCTTCCTTTCCTAATTTGACTTTATGGAATTAAGCTAGGTAAATATTTGCAATTTTTGACAGTATTCACCGGTGTTTAATGTCTAGCGTGCTTGATAAATAAGCGATAGGGACAAATTTGACATATCCATCATTCATCAATGCTGTATTTGAAGCTAATTAAACTAATTAAATACACTCTCTCTCTTTATTCCTGTTTGAATTCACCCCCTTTCCGCACCGTTTAAAGATATTAAAGTAAATCTATTAAAAAGAAATAAAATACCTGGCTAATTTGTTTTTTTTTAAATTTACGCTTCACTCCTTCAGCGAAGGCACAAGGCCAAGTTATAGAGCGTCGTTTGAAGAATAAGCACACTCCAGAAATGTTACACTTATAACCGCCACATTTACAGCAACTGTTCAGCTAATTAAAAGGAAATCTATTTGCTTTTGTTTGATATTCATGAAGGGTTTATTGTGTGCGTAGAAACAAATTCCAGTCGTAATACTTTAGCACTTGGCCTAAGAGAAAGAATAATAAAATCAACGAGGCAACTTTAAACATTCAGAAATAGGCATGTGTGGGGTGATCTATCCTAATCTTAAACTAAGTTTCTGATGGCATAGAAGTGGAGAACCAAACCGCTTTGTTGATAAATGGAATACGAAACGTCGATTAAAATGTTCGCTTACGAGGTTGCATGGTTCGCCAATTTCTCGAACGACGCCCATATATATTAAATTCAAATGACACATGACTTTTTGCTTTCCTTTTACAATGAAATAAGTGACGGTCTTTTCAAATGCGCAAATGGTACTAAAGTTGCATCTATGGAGAAGATAAAAGATTGATTTAACTGAATGTCAAGTGAGATCAGGCGAAGAAGAGAAAGAAGCTTAAGTACGACTAACCCCGCGTCATAACTGTAAGTGCGTTCTGTTAAGACTGTTCGCAGGCCAAAATCCTTTCTCGGGAAGAAATGAGAACAGCTCTCTTTTTTTTTTTGTAGCGGCCGAGAACATTGACTTATAACAGCGTTACGTCTGGAGCCACATCTGACATCATTCTAACATTCGAAGCCGGCTTTAACAATATCTTTAGTGTAATATATCTTAATATTTAGTATGCCTACCTTAGTCTGGCACAAGGCAGATATAGCGTTGTGTTGTGATGAGACTCAAAACTCTCTTTCTCGTGCTCTCTCTCTCTCTCTCTCTCTCTCTCTCTCTCTCACACACACACACACACATATATATATATATGTTAGCTGATTATCAAGTACAACATATATACATTTGTATATTGTTGCAGCCGCATTTAAGACATACACATTTTGGCGCAACAGCGATTTTAATTTTCAAAAGAACTGATAAAGACAAAAATACGAATTTGGATCAGTAAATTATTAGCCCGAAACGTAATTATTTGCTAAATGCTGGTAGAATTTTATTATTCTATTGCTATTATGTTCTTCATTATTTTATATTTCTATTCGACCCAGCAAGCTCACCTTGGTTGTTATATTCACATTTTCACCAAATATTAAGATGAGCGCTCTATTCTTTAGTTCCATCATTACAGACCTTTACAACTAGGACACGCCACAGAGTAGAACCATTCTCATTCCCTCCATGTTCTAAACGTAAAAGAAAATTCCACTGAAACAACTTTTTCCCAAAGAACTGGAATAGACTTCTGCGTGGATAATTCCATCAACACTACAATCTTGCATTTGGGAGATTGAAATAAATCTATTTAACTATGAATATGAATCTTTCTCACCTTTTGGCACGTCAATGTGTATTGCTCGTTGGATTTAATCGCGTCATGTTACAATGTACAACCAAAAGGTTGTGCACGCGAACTGAATATAGTACAGATTTTGCCACTACCCTTTATGAGCAGTACTCTTTGGGATTCAGTGTGATCATGTTTAAGAGGATTATTTAGAAGCGGAATGTGAAAATTAAATTTTAGGGGAAGACATTTTTCATGTTCAAATTTTGTGAACTTTCGAGAAGCATTTTTCATATTATTTTTAAGCACGATTTCCTTACAATTTAAATAAAATCATGATATAAAATGATATAATAATGAATAATAAATAATTATGTTTGAAGAACTGCTCTAAGATAAGACAAGGAAATAGCTACTATTAGAAAATCTTGTTTTGTTATATTTAATGAAAACTAAAATATATTACCTTTGTATTCTAGACACCTGCAGTATCTAATGTGTTTTCCAGGTGTAATCGATATAGAAGGCAATCCAAAATTTCCCGCTCAAATGTCATACCGTGTGGAATTTTCAGAGCCGGCCTTAGAGAAAGTAAACTTTCATGCGGTAAGTAACACTTTGAGGTAAAGTAGTGAACACTCATTTGTTCAGAAATTTCATATCATATGAACTTTCAGTTTCACCAGTTCGATTTTCCTGATTCTAGAGCATGGTCTGGATTAAGGAGGATTATCAGCCAAAGTGCCTAATGCCCCACTCCATCACGAAAAATCCAATTGTGATCTACATATACCTATGGGACCTTAATTACAATGTATAGAAGCATATATTCATGCCATGTGGATTACATCAGCTGGGAATAGTTATCTCCTGCTAAAGATTATCAAATCCTTGATATAATACCCCAAGAGTCTTTCTATATTTAGTTTTCTCTTTGCCTCTCTCAAAAACACATCCAGGAATATTTCTGAAAAATCTTCTGCCCTTGTTTGTCGATACCATTATTTCATGATAAACATTGTTAACAGATTTTTATTTTCCACTTCATCTTCTCCAAAATTTCAGACTTAATAAGTTATTGGAAACATTTTAGCCTTATCTTTCTGAAGGAATTCAAAGTTACGTTTATAGGAGTCCCATTAAACCCCTTTTTGTTACATCAGCATGCTAACCATTGCACAGCTCTTTCTTTGATAGATAGAGATATGATCAGGTCTGTTTTTTATTATGTCTCAGTGAAGATTGACTAAATTGTGTAGGCCTTCAACGAAACTCAAGCCCTGTCGATTTATTCTCAATTTCACATGGGCATATGATTGCCCCAAAGAATCAGGCTCAAACAAATGAACTTTCTACTTTTAATATGTTATCGCAACTCAAATCTGTTTTCCCATCTCAAATAACCAACTGACCAATTCATATTTATTTGTCAGGTGTGGTATGACAGTGAACGTAAATTGCTTCGCTTAGATGAACGTTTTTCCAAACCGAAGGCGCCGTTCTATTCACTCAATCCCTTGACCACAATCAATGATTTTAGTGAAGGTAAGTGCTTTAATATAGAATAAAAAAAGATGAAATTTTTCTTTTTCATCTGATATGTTCTTTGCTTTTTCTTAGGACCCAACTTAAATAAAATCGACAGATTTGAGTACAGAAAATGAATTTGTGAAAATGTTCCTCGATTTGTTTTCTTCACAAATATAAAAACGAATAAAGTTCATAGAACAGCTTTGAAGACTGGTTGATCTGATAGAAAATGAAATATTGCCAAATAAAAAAAAATGATATTTGTAAATATGAGTGTTTAACAAAGTGGTGATGTTTTGATTTAGGAGATGATGATGAGAAAGAGACATTTGTGTTTCTTTCAGGAGTCTCCTATCATATTGATCAAATTTTGGGCAACTGCACGATCCTGCCATTAGCAGACACACAGTTCGATACCGTCGAACAAAAACAGGACAATACAAGGATTCTGCGGATGAAGAATCCTGAGCAGCTGTTTAAAATGGATGCAACATACACATTTTATGGTCAGGTAAGTTAGAATTCCTCTAACCCTAAGGTTCTCTTTGATGTGGCCGGGAACATTTCAGTATGCTCATATTTGTGTCTTTGACAAAATAAAATATGTAAATAGAGATCAAATTCAAATGTACAAGACTTTCAAAGACATGCGTCATTGGATGTCAAGAATTGTTTCGTTGGAGCAAATTCCGCTAGATAGAAATGGTGAGACAAATAAACTTGTATGAAATGAGACCTGATATTTAGAATAGTAATAATATTTTAAAAGTTTCTTTCTAGTATTTTTTAAAATATTATTACTATGCATATGCATATTCCAAACTAGGCTTGCTCTGTTGAAAAGCAAACACACACACACACACATATATATATATATATATATATATATATTAAACATAACCTTCTGGTATAGATCTGTCAGATTACGACTGTCAATTTCCTACGCGGTAAGCATGCATTCTTCAGGTGGTCGGCATTGGACGTTCAGTAATCTGACCTTTTATTCTCGTCTCCGCTAATCCATAGTGTTAAAATAAGGGTAGCTAGGGAATACATATATTATGCTCACCAGCTAAAAATCACAGAGAAGGGAATGCCCACCCGGACGAGAATGGGATTTCATGATTTGGAAAATAGTTCCGTGATTTGAAAACAATTCTACATTTATCTCCTGTTATTCAAAATGAATTAAATACATATGGAAATTGCGAAACGAGAGCACATTCTTTTCTTAAGTGTATAATAATTTCAAAGGATAATGTCATTATAGTCTTGGACTCAGGTGAAATTTTAATTTGAATAAACAATTCCAAGTACAACCCAAAAATGGCTCCTCTCACATTTCAAAGTCATGAGACTTTCGTTTTCGTTTCGTCGATTTGTAACGCAGACAATCTGTTCGCTCAATCCTTATCATAACTTTAAACTGATACTTAATATAATCAAACGGATAATTGAAATAAAAAGACCACTTTGTATAATGCTTTCAGTGTCCTCTAAATCAAAACCTTCATTACAAGTTTATTGCACAGAGACATGTAGTGTCTCCTTCTATCAAATGGCAGATACACACTGCACTTTGTACAATGATTCAGTGAAAGATGAGTACTATGGCTTCTTGAATAGCACTGCAGCGAATGTACTCTAGTAAATCACCCAGCACTATTGCGAAAGAATTTCGCCGATTCAGAGAGCGTTCTGAATCATCAACCAAGTGAGAGATGCCTCGCCATTATTGAAACGTTCCATTCCAAATACACAAGAAGGATAAGCCCCTCTTCTTCAAACCAGGCTCCCGATCAAATTGTCTTGAAAACTTGGCATTTGATAAAATTCTTTTATCGATAATAAAATCAAAGAGATTAACCTTTACTATTAAAAGAAATTTTCAAATGCCATTTTGGCGTCTTATTTCTGGAATTTGCGATTATTGTCTTATTGTGCACACATCCAGTTTAGGATATACAATCGTTTGCATATATCTAATTTCGGTATTCCAGAATTCTCTTCAAAAATATGGAAGTAAAAACTTTCGTGACACACGGTTGGAAATATGTTCCTTTACATGGATTAAAATAAGAAATTATAATACGCAGTGGAGGTACCGGCAATCGATAAAGGGTCAGCGATTAGATTTGTAAGCCACACCCTTCTATCATTCAAGGAAATATTCCTCTAAGAACATTATTGTATTCTCAACCGCCTCCACTTTTTGGTTGGAACTGAACCAGCTGCCGAGTCTTTTGCACAGATTGTTAGTTCAGTCATACAGGGCAACTCTTCTACTTGCTCAAACGTAGACAAATTGCTCAGTGTTAATCGTAGCCTCTGTTATTGTCTCCATTAAAATCTGAGTTGCCAATCTTCTGGATTTTGAGATTACTAGTTTCAATCAGAAGGATATCATCCATTGGTTTGACTAAGATGGATATAACAATCAATGAAAGTTCGCATATGAATGAGCACATATTCATCTTGGACAGGAAAAGTCCCATTGCAAGGATGTTGGCGATTTGATTTGAAGGCTTTCGATCTTTTCCACTTCAATTTTAGGGAAAATACTGAAGCAGAATTCAGGTGTGAAAAGTCCTCTGGAAACCGAGCGCTGACAAGATAGGTTCCTGGAAACGTTAATTGATTCCATCGAAAGCTGCTAACATAAATTAGCCCCATCAGGTGTTGGTTTGTGAGGATTAAACGATGCTTCGACTTCACAAACTTCATTACAGAGTACAGAGATTCACAGTAGTATGTTGTGCTGAAAATTGAGATGAGTCGAACACCAGTTTTCTTCAGTTCAGGAAAATTTGTTTCTGGAACTTGTTTCCAGAACTCATTTGTAGTCTAGGATTTATAGATCACCTTTAGACACAGGTCCTCCTGTAATTAGTTCCAGTTCCACAGCAGATGATTCCATAACGAGAGGCTCGAGAATTGAACATCTATCAATGACCATATCAACTATGAATGGGTTTACAAGAAAGGCAAATCAGAGCTTAAGCTTCCGCAAATCATCAAAAGTGGTTAGGAAATTATCAAGCAGTGTTTGTAATTTATCTTTGTATTCTTCCAGTTTGTGGTCTTTATTTCAATAACAGGGAATGCATTTACTCTCCTATTAAGATTGGGAAAGTGACTATGTCTCCTTGAAAACCTTTTATTTATTCTGAAAGCTGAAAATTGTCTGAGCAAGATCAGAAACAATCTTATTCTTCGCCTGGAGTGCCAAGCTGAGAGTTTGTAGATGATTCATTATATCAGTAAGGAACATCAGATCTTGCACCCATTCATCATTTTCCAGGATCTTTTCTTTAAGAAAAGTAATGTCTTGAGTAGGTTTGTCGATCTGTTGAAGGTCGACAAACCTACTGAAGACATTTCTGGTTGACAGCCATCTTCCAATGCAGTAGAAAGAGACATCAGTGTGTTTATATTCAAGTTCCTGTTCTTCAAATAAATTTCTGAACTGTGAGTGAATCTTCTCATTTAAGCGTATGAAATTAACAATTTCAAGGACAGATTTCATTACATCTTCATACTTGAAGTATCTGGCTGCCAGGTGTGCAATGAACAGGGAGAAACTCTGGAAAGCTGGGATCACTTTTTATAAGTACAATTAATCTTACATTGTTTCTCATCCTTGCAGGTGCTCCATTTGCAACACTGACGAGTTTATTCAGTGGAACATCGGCATTTGTTAAGCAAATTGTTTCTTTTCATGCCACTAAGTCCAACATCTCTCCATTCACAGTTACATCAGAGGAGACATAAAGAAATACTGCCACTTGTGGGTTGTCTTGTATGTGTGTTGATTCGGTCAAAACTAAGCTGAATGCAATGAATTTTAAATCATTTTGTATTTTGTCTGCAACATCATCACTGATCTAAGACGTACACCTCTCTGTAGTACGGCGTGAAACTAGTGTTTCAACTATTAGTCACTTAAGTTTTGTGTTATAAGATCTAACACTATAACAACTACAGCTATATTCTTCGTAACAAATTCGCTATAAGAATATGGACGTTTAGCACGAGCAATATTCAATGACATAACAAAGCTGGCTTTCTTACTGAAAATTTAGGTGGATAATCATAGGAAAAGTTTTTGTGAATTATTTCATAGTGGCATTTCAAGTTACTGGCTTTGTAATGACTGAGTGACACATGGCAGATAAGACACAAAGGTTTACCTCTTTTATGGTGAATAAAAATCTTCCTCCAACTCTAGCTTAAAATTTCATTTTCATATTTTCATTTCTTATAATTTGAGGAAGCCATCTTCCTTCACAGGATTTTCACAGACACTTTAAACAAAACTTGTATCCGAAATTTACCAACTAGGTCTGCATAGTTCATCGTCATGTGCTACACTGCATTAATGTACATGACGTAAGTGTGGTCCCCTAAGTCCCTTTACTCATAACCTCAGACTTCTGACATTCCTCTGTAGCCGTTGTTGACCGGAAATTTCTTTAATCCCTCTCCCTTTCACCATTCCTTCTCTCAGCAATAAAGAAAAATGCCTCACACAGATCTAGCATGAAAATTAGGATCTAAATTACGTTTTAACCCAATGGGTTCTCAATTCATACCCAGTAAATAATTATAAAGCTTGAATTTTTTAATTTACCTTTTATATTAACTGTGATGAAAAAAGGAGCTCAACCAACATATTTCCACGAGCCGCTTACTAGAGGTCAAAGAGCCGCATGTGGCTCGTGAGCAGCAGTTTGGCCATCCCTGCTATACTCGGTTGTGAACGACCCAATCCTACCTTTAAATGCATCTATCATATTTTCCCGATTACATCTGTAGTCTGTTTCTACTATAGCATTAGTATCTGTTATTTCTGGATACATATATATATATATATATATATATATATATATATGTCTATATATATTCAATAATGACATATTTAATTTCCAGTATCCAGTCTTCCAACGTCACGCTTTACATAACAATCCGAATACACTACAGAATGGAAACTTGGAAATTCTAAAAATATTACAGCGACAATCTAGGCTAATTTAACATGAGAGTTTCACCAAATCAGAAACATACCGTCAATGTCAAACTTGGCGGTAAAGTCGCGAAATTGTTTAATTTTTCATCAATACTTTCAGCAATAAATGATAAGTGTTGTGGTAGGATCCACCTAATTTGCATAGTGGAGTACCGACCATATAAATATGGTTGGTACCGGGAAGAGAGGGAGGAATCAAGAGATTCAACCAGAGACTCTGCCCGACTGCGACTCAGTCAACACATTCTCCAGGAACGGTCTTACCAGGAATATACAAAAGTCTATATGTAAATATTGTGTACACTTTCTTGTTTCAATACATTTTGTTCTAAGTACATTTTGTGTTGCATTATTATTCCATGCATTAGTCAAGTTTCAACAATGGCGACGAGGTAGAAAGAACTATACGAAAAAAAGAATTGATAATTGATAGCCTTCAACAATTGGGACAAGTCATTGAAGAACCCAGGCTGAAGGAAAAAATTATTAATTAAAAGTCCAACATCTAATGGAACGGCGAAGGATTCTGAATTTCTGGATATTTAGAACTCGTTAAAGGACGACTAAGCATAAAGGAACGTTCACTCAGAAAAATTTGAAAGGTGTCGTAAACAAATAACGGTGATTTAAAAAAAAAACGGGCCGACTACAAAAACATGCATGGAATTAAAAGGCGCACAAATACATCGTGTCGACTTTGAAAGGTAACGAACTTTAAAAAAAAAAAAATTTTTTTTTGGTTGCTCAACAATATTTTATAAAGCAAGACATAAAAAGTCGTAAGTTGTTTCGATTTTTCTGGTCAGATTATATTATATCCGTGGATACACAAATTAAAAGTATATTCTTTGTTGCATGAACACTATCAGCAAAAGATGGATGAATTATCCAAAGTCATATCTGAATTATTCAAATCCCAGCAGTTGAGTCAGCAACGTCAAAGTGAACAGTTTGCCTTATTAATAATGGAACAACAGATAGCACAGCAAAAATATCAAGAAAAGCAAGAGGAAAGACATCAAAAATATCAAGAAAAGCAAGAGGAAAGACAGCAAAAATATCAAGAAAAGCAAGAGGAAAGACTGGGAAAACAGGAAGAAATGCAGATCAAGGTTTTAGAAATTCAAAAGTTAATACTGGAGAAATTAAACAACAATCAGGCAAATGAAGGAAATTCTTCATATTCTAATAACATCATATTTAATTCGCTGGAAACTTTCAACTATGGGCCAGACGAAGAAAAAACGTTTGAAGCGTACTTTAAACGATATGAAGATATTTTCTACACAGACTATGAAAACTGGTCGAATTCAAGAAAAGTCAGTCTATTACTAAGAAAGCTAGGTACAGCAGAACATGTTTGTAGATTTTATTTTACCGAGAAGGTCGAATGAATTGGAATTCTCGGAAAAAGTGAAATTGCTAAAGGAGTTGTTTGGAGCAAATATATCGCTTTGGCATAAGCGATGGTTATGCATGAATGTCGCTAAATCCGACGATCAGGATTACTTAACATATGCATCTATAGTGAATAGACATTGTGACAATTTCAGATTGGCAGAGATTACGGTTGAAGAATTCAAGTGTTTAATTTTTGCTCAAAGACTGGTATCCAGTAAGAGTGCCGAAATAAGATGTAGAGTTTTGGCTAAACTCGAATCTGAACAAAACCTTACCCTACAAAAGTTAGCAGAGGAGTGTCAGCGGGCTGTAAGCTGGCATTGCTTATATTAAAAAAATAAAAAAACAGTCAAATTACCCATCAGCAAAAAATTGGAGTAAAAATTCGGCGTATTTTAAAAATAGACAAGAAAAATTAAATGAAAAGAACGAGGAGGAAAAAAAAGGTTCCACCATATAATTGTAGACGTTGCAACGAAAGACACTGGGAGGTAAATTGCCCATATAGAAATAGGAAATGTCTCGTGTGCCACAAGAATGGACACAAAGTATCGTGTTGTAAAACGAAAAAGTCAATAGCCGAATTAGACAAACAAATTCAAATATAAAATCAGATAGAGATTTGAGGAAATATGTGACGACTGAAATATTTAAAAGAATATCAAATTTCAACTCGATTCGGGTTCAGATTTAACAATAATGAACTATAAAACATGGAAAATTTTAAAAGGCCTACAATAATGAAGTCAACGAAATGCACTCGAACGGTAACTGGAAAGGAAATTAACTTCGAAGGCGAGGTTGTACTTCCCATGAAATTGAACGGGATAGTTAAAAAATAAAAGTTTTCATTCTGAAAATGGAGAAAACTTGATGGGTACAGATTTTATTGAAACATTCGAATTGTGGGATAAACCGTTAAACTCATTCTGCAGAAAAGTAGAAAGTAATACGCAAACAAGACAGGACATTAAAGATGAATTAAAAAAAAGTTTCCGGAAACCTTCACACCTGGTCTTGGAAGATGTAACAAGTTTGAAGCTAAATTTGAATTAAAGGAAAATACTATGACAATTTTAAAAAAGAAACGTAACGTGCCTTTCGCAAGTGTAGAAAATTAACGAAGAACTTGATGGGATGGAAAAAATGGGAATTATTTCAAAAGTAGAATCTAATTCATGGCTGCGCTGATTGTGTGAAAAAAAGAAATCAAACCAAGTCAGAGTCTGCGTTGATTTTTCAACAGGGTTGAACTCGGTAATTAAGGACTACCATTACCCGTTACCGAGTCCAGAGGAGATTTTTAAATGGTGGAGTTTATTTTCAAAAAATCGACTTATCAGATGCCTATCTCCAAATTCCCGTCGAAGAGGAATGTTCGAAGTTACTAGGGATAAACACGCATAGAGGGTTATTCAAGTACAACAGGCTTCCTTTTGGTATTAAAGTGGCACCAGCCATTTTTCAACAAGCTATGGACGTCATGTTGAATGATTTAGACTTTGCGTGCGCCTACTTAGACGACATCATAGTAAGGAGCGAAACCGTCGACGAACATCGAGAGCATCTCAATCAAGTATTTAAAAAGATTCAGGACTTTGGTTTTAAAGTCAAAGAGTCAAAGTGCGAATTTGGTTTGGAGGAAATTAAGTATTTAGGTCACATAATCAACAAAAGGGCAGATTTCCAGATCCGGAAAGGTCCATTGCGATTAGAGACATGCCGACGCCCACTAATGTGGCGATGCTACAGAAAACCAAATTATTATCAAGCGTTCATTAAAGGAATGTACAATCTAAGAGCTCCGTTGAATGAACTGCTAAAAAAAGACAAGGCATGGGAATGGACGGTAGAATGTCAGAAAGCCTTTGATGAAATAAAGAGAATGCTTACGTCCGACCTCTTTTTAACCCATTACAATCCAAAACTGGATATTGTAGAGGCAAGTGATGCCAGTTCATACGGGATAGGAGCGTGTATTCAACACATAATGCCAGATGGTTCTAGAAAACCAATTACCCATGCTTCGAGAACTTTACTCCCAGGAGAAAGAAGTTACTCACAAATAGAAAAAGAGGCGCTGAGTATCATTTTTTTCATAACAAAATTTCACAGATACATCCACGGCAGACATTTTATGCTTGAAACGGATCATAAAACACTGATCACTATTTTTGGTTCAAAGAAAGGGTTACCCGTTTATACGGCAAATCATCTGTTGAGATGGGGAACCATTCTTCTCAATTACGATTTTCACATAAAGCACCTATTATCCAAAAATATAATTCATGTGGATAGTTTATCAAGACTCGTACCGAGTCAAGAAGAAAGATTCGAAGAATCAATTATTGCAAATATCAGAGCAGATTATGAGGTGAAACGCATGGTAAACAACATTGTAAGAGAGCTACCGGTTACACTAAAGGAAATTAAAAAAGAAGCTGAAAGCGATGATTTCATTTTAGAAATAAAAAGCAAAATGGTAGCAAATGACCAAAAAGTGCAGGAGATTTATTCAATAGGTGAAGGAGTTTTATTATATGGTGAGAGAGTAGTAGTACCAAAAAAGTTGCAGAAAAGAATACTACGGGACTTTCATATGGGTCAGCCGGGGGTTAATAGAACAAAACGCTTAATGCGAAGCTTTGTATATTGGAAAGGAATGGATGTGGATATCGCAAACATGGTTCATCGATGTAAAGGGTGTGCGTTAGCAGCTAAGGCACCACCTATAGTACACAAACCATGGCCCAAGACGGATCATCCGTGGACAAGATTACACATTGATTTCGCTGGTCCAGTAGAAGATTATTACTACTTAATAGTGGTAGATAGTTTTACAAAATGGCCGGAAGTACTACGCTGCAAAAAGCCTACGTCTAATACCACAACAACTTTCTTGCATGAACTATTTGCACGGTTTGGTGTTCCAGAGTGTATTGTGAGTGACAATGGTACACAATTCACTTCTGAAGAATTTAAGGAATTTTGTGAGTTATATCAAATTAACCATATAACGACGCCGCCGTATCATCCGAGGTCCAATGGACTCACAGAAAGATTTGTCGATACTTTAAAGCGCACTCTGAAGAAAGTCTCAGGAGTTCCAACGGAAAAGGTGCTTCAGCAATTCCTACAAGTATACAGAATCACGCCAAACCAGAGAACACATTCAAACATGGCACCAGCTGAACTAATGTTCGCTAGGAAAGTTAAGTCAATGTTTGACAAACTTTTGCCAGGAAAAAATAGAGTAAAGAATACTATGTATACAGCGAGAAAAAGATACATCTCCGGAGAGAAGGTGTTTTTCAAGTGCTACAAAAACAACGTTGAGTTCTGGGAGCGAGGCATAGTGGACAAGAGAATCGGTGACCTGGTTTACATAATTAAAGGGCCTAAGAATACTCATAAAAGGCACCAGAATCAACTTAAAAAATGTTACGTTATAGAGCATGAAGAGAGTATACCGGATGAGGAGGAAGATCCCATTGAGGTAATGTATGATATGTTTCAAGTAGAACCTCCGCAGAATACTCCTGAACCGAGAAGATCCGGTAGGAAAAGAAAGTTCACGGACCCATTGGACGTGAATCCAAAACGGAAAAAATATTAAAATTAAGCGGATGGACATATGCATATGAAGTATGCAAATGGATCTACAAAGAAATAGCCATAATCATCAACCCATATAGGAAGCCAGTTTGAAATCCAAAAGGGATTCCAAGGATTGGGAGGGGGGTGTTGTGGTAGGATCCATCTAATTTGCATAGTGGAGTACCGACCATATAAATATGGTTGGTACCGGGAAGAGAGGGAGGAATCAAGAGATTCAACCAGAGACTCTGCCCGACTGCGACTCAGTCAACACATTCTCCAGGAACGGTCTTACCAGGAATATACAAAAGACTATATGTAAATATTGTGTACACTTTCTTGTTTCAATACATTTTGTTCTAAGTACATTTTGTGTTGCATTATTATTCCATGCATTGGTCAAGTTTCAACAATAAGTTTGTGAATTGAGAAGTTTTTCAAAGATAAATAATGTCCTCTTTCTTCCATTCAGGCGGAAATAACTTTAAATTTAATCAGAGTAATGAGTTAAGTACGGAATAAGGTCCATAGTAGAGAGAGACCCAATGTAAATTGAACTCTCTAATAGTAACAATCCTTGACTATGCTAAGTAATAATAATAAATATGTGTTTTTGATTTTGCTGTCATTAAATCCATTGACCTAGGCGCCTAGATTAAGTGAGAGACACGTGTTAATAAAACAAATCTGATGAAATTTGTAGGCCAGGACTAAGGTTTATGATATCTCAGAGAACAAACAGCTATTATCAATTTTGAATTTATGCATGTTTTTAAATCTTTAGTTCGACATTTATTCGATATTAATGCATTTTGTTATTTTAATTTTCAGAAAACTGTTCGAGGAATATTGTGTGATGTTTACGAATCAGTCAGAACTGATTTTATTGTTCCTGGTCAGCAGAAACCAACGATATCAACATTCAGATATTGTTTCGTTAATGTAAGTAATATATTTAATTCAAAAACTAAAAAGCTAAGGCTTCACAGTTAATTGGGAATTAATTATCCTTAGTTAGTCTCTAGAAAAAAAGAAAAAAGAAAAAAAACCCCAAAAAACTATATTGTCACGTTTTGGTGTACAGTTCTTGTATCCGCAAGAATCTTCAAAACCTTACCCTGAGCAAATTAAAAACATTCAGGGCCAGATCCGGAATAGCAATCCTGAAATTTTGGATTCCCAAGTTTTCATGACAGCGATTGCTTTCGGCGATTTTTTACGTGATTTTATGCGACAAATTTTTTTTTACGATAACAATTTTTGTAAATTGGAAATAAATTTGGGAATAATCGAAATTAATTGCAAAATCCACCCATGAAATAAAAATAATTGTTTGTAAGTAAAGTAAGGACCTGCACACATCAAAGTGCCTTTAAATTAAGTAACGGCAGAAGGATTACTGTTGAATTTTTAAAAGATAATTTTAAATATTAATGCAATACTTAAATGCAGCGATCAATTTTGAGTTATTCTGTAATTTATTGTTGCCTATCGGGTACGGCAGCACTATGCCTCGCAAAAAGAAATCTATGCCACCGGAGGACCAGATTGCAATCAAAAGGGGCAAAGCTATAGCAAGGAAAAGAAAGTCTCATCCAAATGAAAACCCAGATCAAACGGCAGCCAAGAGAACTTCCAATGCTGAGAATATACAAAGACTTAGGGACTCTCAAACAATTGAACAAGTTGAAGGCCCAATCAAGAGCCCTCCGCAGGTGTTAGCTTAAATGCCACACGAAGCACTAATATACGGCTACAGGCAAAAGAATAAGGTAAATAACCATAAAACTCAGTTCTCTTCATTTTTACGAAGAAGTTTTAAATATTCGACAATATACTTCTGAGTAGAGTAGCTGTGGTTATTCAGGATTTTAAAGCCTTCGTACGGAGTAAATACTGTAAGAATTACAGACCTGAAAGCGTCTTATATTGTAAGAATTTTTTGTTGGGATTTAGTGATACAAGTCTTACTAATTAAGCCATAGCTAGGAGAGAAGAGGTGGATTCATACCTTTCCGAAGGGTATTTGCGCGTAAGTAAATATAATGAAGCCAACGGGAATTGGAAGTCGAAGGGTTAGTCCAATTAACAATTCTGAGCCATTATTAATTACACCACCCACATGTCCCAGCTTACAGTATCTGGTATTTCCAAAGGTTCACGCATCTATGTACTGATAAGGCTTGACGTTGCTTAACTTCGGTGATCGTACGGAAACTGCTGTTCCAACGTGATGTCGCCGTAAGCCATTTACATGTTTACATAAAACTAAAAGATGTAATCATTATATAGAGTGGCTCCCACTAGCCTCAACTGGACGTTGAATGGAGGAACAAATCTTAGAAATTGTTTCAACAGAAATGTTCTGATATTCTTCTTGACAGTAAACCCAACACTCAAGCAAGTTCTTTCTTTGGCTTTCTGTTATACACCCGACATTTTTTAAACTCTCTTTCACATAGGTTCGATTATCTTAAGATCGGGGCTTTGGGTAGGCCAATCTTTAACACGACAGTGTCTTAATCAGTGAGAAACTTCTTTGTTACATGCGATGCATGGGAGGGTGATTCGTAATGTTGAACTATTTCTCCTTCTGCTATAGCTCGTAATTGGTTGTGCTTTAGCAAATTAATATATTTTTCGCTGTTCAGTGTTCTTTTTTTTTCCTGTGGTGGCTCATTTTTGCTCATCACTGCAGTTTCAAACTTAAAATTTCAATTAATTTTAATTTTTATCGTGTAATATAAATTTGACAGAGAGAAATTTGTACAAATAAATAAGCAACAAAATCAAAGTCATAGATGTGATCATATTTTTTTTATACTAAATTGATCTTGATTCACAATTATTTGTAAGAAAAAACAAACAAAAAAACATAGAATTGGTAAACCAAATCGGATAAAAGAGCCAATTTACAAGAGGAAATGAACACCATCCAGAAGAATTATTTAATTTTTTACGTTACAATACAAGGAATCTCATGTGTATTTTTGAGGATAAATAAACAAAAAACAAAGACAAAAATGCTTTGGAGAATTGGAGAAAGGATTTAATGAGTTTAATCGCAATGAATTCTGGGCGCAGACGGAATTACTATCCGTTGAATATGATTCAAGACCAGATTCTGAGAACTTCGATGAAGATAAGGATAACAGTCCGAATAATGTAAATAATGCAAGTAATCATAATACCTCATCTCAGAGATATAGAGATTATAATATTACTCGTTAATTTAACTTCCATTTACCGTGACACTAAATTGACTAAAATATCTTTTGCTATTTTATATGCAAGATTTGAAAAAGAATAAAAACATCTAATTTCTTGTACTAAATTTTATGAAAAATTCTTTCTCAGTTTTTGCTTTGTTTCTATTGATAAAGCACCATAACATTTATTTCTTTGAAAATTAATTTAGAGAATAAATATTACCAAGAGTTATATTGCACTGTTTACGAAACCGAAAAAGTCATCATTCTCTATCTGATTATTTGTTTCCTCTCATTCGTAATTTTTCTTCTTTTTGTAACAACTGTAGAACACTCTGTGCTAAGAAAACTTTAATTACAGGCCAACTGGGCGGACAGAAGCGACACCGGACCATCGAAATTTGTGAAATATACTCCTGTACAGTTGGAAATAATATCCTCAATTGTAAGTACGACGTATATCTAAATTAATTATTGCTTAATATGAAACCCTAAACTCCAACTGATTTAATGTTGAGATTGATGAAAATACTTTTGACAACTACTTCAATGTAATTTTCTTTGGCTGACTTTGCCGTAAACATCGATTTTAAATAATTCATTATAATGTGATGAGAAAGTCACGTCGCAGATAGGTGGTTTCACTTTCATAAGCCATCATTTCTGTAGTGAATTCTATGGTCACTACATTTGTTGCGCTGAAATATCAATAAAGTGTTATGAAAATCGAATCAAAATCCATAAAGTCAAACGTTGCTGTAATGCTAGATGTAAACGGTATTATCAGTTCTATAAAGCGATAAAAACATTAAGTTGAATCAAATCAAATTCTGCTACAAACAGTAAGAATTGATGTGATTTTCAGTTGCTCTAAAACCAGAATAAAATGAAATCTTTTTCAATCTTCAAAGTAATTATTCGCACTTTCATCTGGACGTCTCACACCAATTGTAAACCTGCAACATTTAAATAAATATCGTCGAAATGTAATATTTGATCAGGTTCTGATTTACTTAGGTGAAATAAATCCTGTATTGATGCCAATTTTTTTAAATACATTGACGGAATATGGCGTTACTCACAGAAATATGAAATCCAGGTGTCAAAATATTTAAAAATCTGATATGATTTCGTTTTCTCCGAGTAAGATGCTGATCCTGTTCAAGAATTATCTTTTTTTTTTCTTTAGGGTTTAAAATCATCTACAAGTTTCAGGTTCAGCCTAATGGAAGTAGGTGAAAAATTTCGGTTTCATGTCTTTATTAAGAAAATAATTATTAATGATTATTTAAAAAAAAAAATTGTTTCGGAGCTAATTTGGTTTTGTTTTTTCATTGTAGGTGAATTATTACGTCGTCTTTAACTTCTTTGATTTTTCTGATGATATTCTTCCAATATATATCTTTGATGTTCAAAGATGTTTTGAAAGAAAGAAAGAATACCAATTTCAAATCACTTTTTCAGGTAAATTTTATCGATCTTCTAGTAAAACAAGCACCGATTTTTACATACGTAATAATATCGGTTTCCAGGGTTTTAGCAAAATTATTACTGGACCAAAGTTTACATATAAATTTAGACTGAGGTGTTAAAAGTCAGTAAAGATAATGTTAGATGGTGCCACCGTACCTTGACATCATAGAAATGTCTTGATCTATTTCAGTTGTATTGTGATATCTAGTGAGTCAGTGTAAACATCGACTACGCTACTCAGACTCGTTCGAACGGGGACATGGTAGTTGGTGCCAGACGGATGCATATTCAATTTCTGATATTGTAGGGACATTTGAAATTCCTCCAACTATGGTGTCACTCGTTTGCAGACAATACTGGATTGAAAGCATTACCGCCCATCAGGGGAGTCTGGCTACAATTACCTACGCTAACAGACAAACGATGCTCGCTCAAACCACATCGAAATGTAACGCAGAGGGTATCAGATGCATATGTTATGTATTTTTATATTTTGATACAAACAAAGCGTAAACAAAACATTTTGATCAAATGCCGGTCATCGAATTAAAAGATCAGAATACACGAATTGTACTGAAAAATAGATTGATAGAAATAAACAATTAATAAAACTTGCTAAGACATAAAATGTTGGTCGCATGAAAAGGAGGTCGGATTATTGGTTGGTATCTATACCGTCTTCACAAAGCCTCTATAATTAAATTTGTAAATATCATTTATAATTTACATTACACACAATTGCAAAATGGCTTATTTCCTGCTACATTTCTACTGCCACTGCATTCCACTTCTCTGATCTGTTATTTTATGATGAATGGAAATTTAGGACAATAATTAAAAAATATCCCATAATCTCTTTATAAATATTTTATATTATATAAAACCAATTTCTCATTTCAAAACTGTTGCACATTTCGATATTATATTTCTGCATATCAAGCTTAGCTAAACCTGTCGCAACGTAGCAATAAAGTAGTACTCAGTTAAGACTGAAATAATCGCACTAGTAATGTTTCGTCCGACCAGAGTACATACTATCGATGTATGACAGGTGTCCTTGTGTTTCCCATTCAAAATAAATTTTTGTAAAACTTTACTAAAAATTTTTGTCATTCAGTTTAAATACTTGAAACTTTTAAGTTCGATAAATGGAGTTTAGGAAATGTTTGTGTTGTCTTCAATTTGTCAGAGGTAAAGTTCAATAAAAAAAAAACCCTTTATGATGCCCTTGCCATGTTTCATTGGACCAGCAAAAGCAAACCCTGTGGGTCATTCATTATCGTGGAGTTAAGTCGATTCTATGTGGCTTTGTGCCAAGTTATTCTTCATTAATACATATTTAACTCAATGCCATAAACACGGAGTGTTTTCTTTTTAAATTCTTTAAAATTTCATCTTTCTTTTCTATACGAGTGAATGAAGGTCCCGTGTCAATGTATATCAAAATATCAAAAAATTTCGACGTGTGATTTTGGCTATTCATTTAGCCATTATCAAGATTGAAAAAATTAATGCGTGAGGAAATAAAATGTCATTATAAATGCTGTGTTTTAAAAATTTTAGCATTATAACCTTTGAAGTTACATAAGCGGCAACAAAAACGTGAGATTCAGAATGTATTTTAGCATCTTGATTGAAGATTTTATTCAGCGTTGGGTTCTTTTTTTAATAATAAGGTCTTAAAGAATGTGTAACTTTTCTCTAGTTACTGTGGTATATGCATATCATCTATAAGTATTGGTTAGTACATTATGGCTTGATCGTGTTTTGCAATTAAAAACATATCAATGTTTTAGCAAATTACACGCTAATTGCTATAGCATAACCAAACGCCTAAGAATATATATATATATATATATATATATATATATATATATATATATATATATATATATTATTCCAGGATCATTTTCCAACTTATTCAAGATGATCTTCGCCCTCTCTAACCTTCTAATTTTCTGTCCTGGAGTAACAAGGTGCCTCAAAGTTTTCACGTACGATTTCATTTTCAAGTTTTTACTACTCTATCACGGGCCAAACGTCTTATGGATTGAGTTGAATCTTTTGTAACTGATCTCTTTAGCTCTAAGTTGAAATGATGATTCCTCTTCCTGTTGTTACATTCTTATCCAGTTTTCCTTTCTACTGTTCCCTCTTTTTAAAAATCATCCATCGTTCTCTTGATGGTTCTTGAATGGACGAATACGGAAGCCAGGGTATGAATGTTGGCACCATTATTGAAGGCCTGAATGATCTTTTTTCTCTCACCATTGTTCATCTGGGAAGACAGTTGGATTGACAAAAAACGGTTTTAATCTGTTTTCTTTCTAGCTGAATAACTCAAAGGTTTGTTCAGGGATTCTTACGATAAATGGTGTCGAGATGGCTAAACGTCTTGTCAGAAAAATTGGAAAAAACCTCAATTAGTTTAGTGTTTCTTTGGATATTAAACATTATGTTGGATGGTCAATTATACTGTCACACAATTTAGAAAATTTTGCTGGTACACCCGATTTTGTTTGATGATAGCAAAAGCATGAAACCCAGGGTTACAAACCATACAACTGAATATGTTAGCTCTATCACAGATATTGATCACTTTCCACAAAATACCGCATATATATATATATATAGTTAGTTAGTTAGTTGCATTAATTTTTCTTTACTGCGTTAAAAGTTCATTTGATCAATTTCAATTCACTTGTACAAGATTAACTTTTAGTGATGATACCAAAATTCAGTCTTCTTTGATTGATCACTGAAGAAATATTCTCATGATAAAGATTTGAAAATGACTCATTCGTTTTAAACACAATTGGTCTTGGCTACAAATATTACTTTAGCATTTACAGAAAACTTTTCTACTACTTAGTACGTCTTGACATTCACAGGAATGAGAGAATGTTCATGTCCACAAAAGAGACGAAGCTAAGCAGGTTTCGTTTGTTATAATGCAAAACACACAAAAGGTTTGTTGTAACCTAGAAAGCGTTACTAAATGAGGATTAACCAAAACGGAGGTTGGAAATGAAATGGTAATCTTTATAACATCAACAAAATACAATACTCGCCAGCGGCGTGAAGTAGGTAAACCATGGTTCGTGTTAGACTACTTAGATAGCATATTACCCCCACTTACAATAGTGTCCAACGTATTTATGAGGATTGGGAAATACCCATTAGTGTTCATTGGGTAAGTTAAATCCCAAACTAGGATTGACTTCATATTTGGAAACAAGTGACATTAAATTTATTGAATGTTTCTTTTGTTTTTATCAGGTGCTCGACTTCATGATGTTAAGTATGATCCGTTAGCATTTATCCAGCAAGCTGAAAAAGAAATCGCCAAAAGTGCTAAAATAAACATCCTTCGAATTCAGGAAGCTGTTCTTGAATATGACTCTCAGTACACTTACCTGACTGCAAAGTTACTTACATACCCACCGGCAAAAGGTAACTTACATTGCAACCAATTCAGATTGCATTTTTCTTTCTTTTTTTCCTGATCGGATGTGTGGGTATCAAAACGGTTATTAGCGCGGAAATTGGAATCAGCAGTACGAGTTCAAACGTTGATTACGTGTGTTACGTTCATTTCTCACTAATGCTTTATATTAACTTGGCCAAAGTTAAGATGTAATACACTACAAATGATGACTGGAGGATGAGGACCAAATGCAGCGTCGGCTGTTTGTTCCTCGTGGCTGATAACAACCACTGGAAGCCGAAAGAATAATGTGCCTATATATTTTGCAATCAGGTGAGCAAGAAACGATATATACATTGGTATATCGAGAGAAATTTTTGCAGCCCTTCATTGTGGAAAAATTAAGAAAACAGCAAAGTGTAACACTGAGGCAGCGAGGCTGTTAAAAATTAATTCTAAGCAGAAAAGAAAAGGGTTAACCAAAATGAAATGAAAGAGAGAGAGAGAGAGAGAGAGAGAGAGAGAGAGTTTATTTTTCTTATCTGTCGAGAGTCTGGCATGCGGATGAAAACAGATTCGGGGAAATGGCTTTATCTCTTTCTTGATAAATTAGGGAAACGCATATATTTTACGCAGAAGAAAACGAAAGCAGAGAACGAACCCTTTTTCTTTGGGTTGAAGTTATGAAGATCAGTTATGTCGTGCCAAGAAGATGATCTGGTTTGAATTTTTGCTGAGACGGCGACCGTCCCAGGGATGAAAAACAGTGTGTTTCTTTGAGAATTTAGTTTAACAAATTTATTTTCATTGACGAAAGCAGATTAGGAAATAATTTTTATCTATCGCTTGGAAGGTTAAAATAAGAACGAATTTCTCTTAACGGGTCGGTTGTACTGTACGATTGAGGCTGGAGTTATTAAAACAAATTCTGTTATCGGTATTCTGGTCTGTATTTTCGCTGGGCTGAGATAGTTCCAGGAAAATAGAAAAGATTTGGAGAATTAAAATTAATAGATGAAATGGAACTCTGCCCTTCAGTTATGCATGCCCTGGGAAGTGAGCTGAGGTTAAATGCTAGGAAGGAAAGAGGAAGGAGTAGAATTTTGCCCCGCTTCTGTGAAGTAGTGGTGTGAGATGGGAAGTGAAGCAGGCTGGAGTTAAAGGAGAAACAGTCCCTGTGACTCATCCTTAGGAAGGTGGATAATTCTCCAAATTTGGAAATTTGATTAAGAAAGCAGAAATAGAGAACAAGGAAAATATTTATTTGAATTAATGAAAATTGAGGAATCACCTAATTCCCAGATCCCTTCGGCCCCACGACAATGTTAGACCAAAGTGCATATAAACAGATCACTTTGGGGAGATCATTGACTTTGGGCTGAGAAGGCGTATCGAGTGCTTCTGGAATCCACGACAGCTGCCACCAGAATTCCTAATTCCAAGATTTTGAACCCAGCCTTCCTGAAGATTAGACAAGGCCTAGTGTTACTAAAGAGATTGGTGTAAGAAGGGTTAATTTTTGTTGGACCAAGAACTATATAAACCAATTGAAGATTAACGCGAATTTTGTTTTATTTTTTCGTCGTGAAGATATTTTCCCTTAATGTAGCACCCGCCACGGCTTGACCAGCGTTGCGAGACTACGACGATATTCGATCTTCCACTGCTCTGAGAGCAAGAACACAACGTAGACAGAGATGGTGTGGATCGAAGCGGCCAGCGACGAACAACTAGGTTGGACCGGCGTCAGCATTGACCAGTGCAGATTCTGAGGCCGGACCTCTAAACGTTGTTCCATCACCGGGTGTAGGCGGCGGCGAAAGGTGTTACAAAAGTACATATCATTTTTATATTTATGCGGTGAAATCAATGTATATAAGAAGATTTTAAATAACTAGTTATTTATTTTCAGCACATTTTCGAAAATTTCCCAGCAAAGTTATCAATAGAAAGGAAGACAAAAGTTTTTCGAAAGTAAAGAGCGCCGACGAATGTGCCAATAAATGCATGATGGAAAAAGGCTTTACTTGTAACAGTTTCGACTTTTGTCAAGATGACACCGTTTCATGTAAGCTCAGCAAACTCTATTCACAAGATGGAAAGAAATTAAACAGTGGCAAGTCCTGTGACCATTATTCACGTAAGTTGAACTAAAGATTTTTTTTCAGTTGAAGTTTTTATCTGGTTATGTTCAAATTTATAATCAAATTAATGCAAATGTATTACTTTTCAGATACCACAGAGAATTATTGATCAACGTAAATGGTCCTCAGATTATTCGTTATTTGAGATCAACGTTGAAATTAAGAATGTTTATGTCTGTCATTCAGCGAATCAATCTAATATATAAAGGTTTCGTAGGATGTTTTAGTACCTTGTTCGGCGTTACCATAGTTTTGGAAAATTTGTTTCTATTCGAACGATAGTTAGAAGCTTGACCCGCAGATTGTTGCAATTGTCACTAAAAATGTTACCATCGTGTTTTGATACTTGACTAGGAAAAAATTAGTTAAAAGCAACCATATTTTGAAATTCTGTCGTCATTGCAGATATTTTTAAAGTTTTTAGAGCAAAAGCACTTCTAGGGGCTTTTGTAAGATTCAAAATAGTTTGTGCGTACAGGAATGCGCTCAAAAGATCCTATCGATACGCACTATAAATAACAGTATACGGCACGGTGTGTGTGTGTATTTGTGTGTGTATGAGAGAGAGAGA
Source organism: Acanthosepion pharaonis (assembly GCA_903632075.3). Taxonomy (NCBI): domain Eukaryota; kingdom Metazoa; phylum Mollusca; class Cephalopoda; order Sepiida; family Sepiidae; genus Acanthosepion; species Acanthosepion pharaonis. The sequence goes on from CAHIKZ030001881.1 coordinate 84,625, forward strand.
GAGAGAGAGAGAGAGAGAGAGAGAGAGAGAGAGAGAATGACAGACAGACAAAGAGAGAGAGAGATAGATTAATATACTATTTATGCTGATAAAAGTTGAACATATTTAAACTCTGCACTTAATGCACCACTTAAGCAGAAACACAACAGACAGTTATTTCGCATTTCTTGTAATAATTTAATAGAAATTAAATTTAGGAAAATTATTAAAAAAACAACGTTATTTAATTCAGAAAAATTGAAGTTTAAAAATGTTTCTACTGTCTTTGAGTAATTTTCCTTTTCTGTTTTGTGTTTATTGGAATTTTCAATGCGTCTTCACCTCGAATTTGTAATCAACTGCAATCATGTGTCTGCTTGGCGATTTCTGTTCGAGCTGTAAAATTCAGATTTTGACTGCTTCTTTGCAAGGAAACTGATCCATATTTGAAATAATAATAAAATAATCTTTAGTCATTCTCTATTTGACTATATGGCAAGGTTTAGTAAATTTTCTAAACAGAAAAGGAAGCTTGCATTTTATTGTAGATGGCTCTTTTGATGCGCTACCCGTCATTTTGGTGGTCATTATCCATTTCTTATCTTGTTTTCTATTTAATTTCTATAAACAGAAGTATCTCATGCTTAAGCTTTTGAAAATATTCAAATCGGAAGTGAAATTGATTCTTTACTTCAGAATAAAAACAAATAATTATCAAGCGATTCTGTCTCATTTTTGTTTGAAAAATTAAAAATTCTACAGTTTGATCATTTGTCGTTGGGACTTCATATTATTAAACTTCGCCAAATTTGACTGAAGGACATGAAGAGTGAACTGATATGTAATGACTTTCGAGATAATAAAGCTAATTATGGGTTTCTAGCAAGTGATCGAATAGGGTTTTGGTTAAAAAAAATCCTTATCTCTGAACACACACGGAGATCGAAGTAACTTTCATGATTTTCGAATTCATCTCGCTAACTCTCTAATTAGATGACATATCATTTCGAATATTCAATATTGTTCGAATACTCGATTATTTTTGTATAAATGTTGCTAACATTGTATACATTCTTCAACCTTTAACAGTTGTAATCCGTGAGAACAAAGAAAACATTCAAGAATTTTTTTTTTCTGAACGTTTCCTCTGTTCTCATGATTGATGGTGACTGAATCAGCACAAACGTTGTGTTAACAATTATCGATATGTTGATGAATCTTAAAGTTATAAATAAAATGGAAATAATGAAAAAAATTCAGTTAAATTATATGGTGAAAGTTGTCAAAGATTTCTGGATTTATTTTAAGCTGAGAAACGTTTGAGAATTAAATTTTGATAAGGAATAACAAATGTTTTGGGGATAATCTTTTCCATTCAGGAGTTGTTGCCGGCGGAAAGCGTCCATTGGAACCTCTTATTGCAATTGGACTTTTGAAAGATGCTGTTGCCAGTGGAACCTTCAAGGTCACTTTGAATACAGTAAGAATTCGTTTTTGTTTTATAGACATTCCTTTCTAAAATATAGGCGGTTGGACCCCAAATCAAGAGAGTGTTGGTGTATAAGCTTGAACAATCTATTGATAACATGTCTACTGCAAATGGAGTTAATAATCTCTGCATTCAAATATTGAAACATCTCGAATTGGGTTATATGGAATGAATGCAAGATCTGACTGCACTCTTCTTCACAAACTTTCATGGCATATTAACACCAAGGCTTTGTCGATCCATATGTCCCTAGTATAGAAATAAAAGAAATGTGGATTTCGGCTTTTTCCCACAGGCAAGTCCGACGTGAATGCACACAGTTTCAGCTTGAATTTGAATGTGTTCCGCTGATTTTTCTTCTCTTTTACTCCCCTCTTTATCCGAGTAATACACAATGGAACATGATTAAGTTACCTATAATCTGATTGATCACCTCTTCTTAAATCATTCGGATAAATTGCCCCCCTCCGCCCGTAAAAGTTATATTGCGTGATTTCCTTTCAAAGCATGGGATAATATCAAGTTGTAATAAAGAAAAGCCTTATTATTTTGTTGAAGTCCTGAGGCTTCATAAATTATGTTATATTAATTTCTATGTGGCATCTTCTAGAGCAACGCACTCTTTCGGTGAAACACAAAACACACACAATGAAGGTTGCTATTTATTCGCTATTTGGAAAATGCTTCTAGGAGTTACATTTTATAAATAGGATTTCTTCTTCATACAAATATCTTTGTTCAGACTTAAAGTGTTCACATTGTATTTTTCAGGTTCAAACGTACACAGCAATTAAACTTAGAGATGACGTCACAACCACTGATTCAATTCAACTCACTATGGGTAATCCTACTTTTCCCCTAATTTACAAGAAAATTGAACAGAAATCTATGTTTTTGACTAATACGAGAAATCATTTTTCCATCTGTAAGAATTTGCATGCATTTGAGAAAAATATGAAAATTTAAATTCATTGACTAGAAGAAGGTATTTATCTGCAAAAGCAAAGTTTCTGTTCAATAAAAGATTCGTTTGACATGGGAAAAGTTTTCATATGGGAATACTGAAAATATATCAAACACCGTAGGTATGATACAAACCATTAATGGATCTGCAGATAGAACTCTTAGTGTGAAGGAAGCATTATAGACTCTACACATGAACATATTAATACAGAAATTATTATTTAGCTTTCTGTTAGACTCAGTTAAACAACAGACGTTTGCATTCTCTCAAATATAAATCTTTGAAATTTGCGTGTCAAGTGCGTTTGTGTTGCTATTGTGTTTTCCTTTTAAAAAAAACATGAATTCCTCTACCGTAAAACTGACAAAAAACAAGATATGGCTTCCGATAAATAAACCTGCTGGCACCTATATTCATTGGTTTGAGATTAAAGAAATCAATCTCCATTCGAGAGACGGTGTTTAAAATTAGCCTTTATTTGGGGTAAGTCAAAAATGTTCTATCGTTCTTTCCCAACCTCTTATATATAAACGCGTCTGTCTGTATGAAATTATTGGTCAGCTATCAACTCGAGAAGATCGTTTGTTCTCGGAAAATGCTTCAATCAACCACAGAGATAAACAATTATCAGACTATTAACATCAGGTGGAAAAACGACTGTGATTATTAGCAAGTACGAGTCAGAAGCCGCTCAATTCGTCAATATGTAAAACGAGATATACAGCTTTCACTCCTTTTGTCGACATGACTCTATAAACACCAAGCAATTAAAAAAGGGAAATACTGATGTAGAACGATATAATTATTCCATTTTGATAGTGTTAATAAACCTGTAGGTATTATACTACTCGAGATATTAGTCATTGTAGTTTTTTTGGAAAGTGTAAGAAATATTATGCATATCGTAGGTAGGTAAGAAAGAAAGATATATGATGTGATAAAATATTTTTTGCAATAACATGTTTAAAGCTTTTCTTTTTATTTTATTTCTAGAAAATAATATCAAGAAATTCGACCGTTTTAAAAATGACACAACAATCGTCAGTTCGAAAAGAATGCGTACTTATCCTCAAATGTCAGTCGATGATTGCGCCAATCTCTGCTTGGCTGAGCCGACATATAAATGTGAATCTTTCGCTTTTTGCTTCTCACAAGGGGACTGTTATTTAGCCAGTTCGCATCCTGATCAAAATCCGCAGATGCTTGAAATCCACAAAGGATGTAGTGTATACAATCGTTAGTATCCGATTTCATTCTTTTTCGTATCGCCGTATATAGTTGATTAAGAGTATTGAACTGTTGGTTAGGATAGAAACAGGTAATTTCCGAATTCCAGAATCTGATTCCTTTACAACTTGAGATAAAAATGGAATGACAGATCTTAACAAAAAAAATATTGACTATAGCTGTCGCGGCAAATGAAATGATTATTTGTATACTCCAGCGAGCGACTACTTGTGGCCGATAAATGCATAAAAACATTTACTGTAAGAAAGGAAACACGTACAATGTTTATGTTAGTAGACATTATGGAAAAAGAAGGAGAATAGTCCAAAGTTATATCAAACATTATATATTGAGAAACAATACACAACATATAAAGCTTTTGTATTTTGTGAATCTTCTCTTAAGTATAAATCATTGAATAATCTGCTTTCAAAAGTGCGGCATGTAGCATCAGAAGGGAGGAAGAGAAGGGCGCGTGTTTTCTGTTCATTTCTTGAAGCCAAGAACTCTACATCTCCCACGGAGACAGCAAGGAGACGGGCCGCGATTGGACGGTCTAGCGACCAATTATATGTGTATGCGTATGCGTGTGTGTTAACTTACTGTACACATTTTCAATCTAGTTTATATTTTATATCTAGTTTCGTTATTTCACTTTGTTAGCTATCTTTTTTCACCTTTATCGCTCTTCTTCTCATGACTGTAACATATTAAATAACATTTCTGACGATTTGGAAATGCCCCTCTCTCTGCGGACATTTGTGTTTGGTGATTTTAATGCTCATCACGTCAAGTGACTAAATCATTCTAATATTACTGATGTATTCAGTATTCGGTATTCAGACTATCAATTTTATATATTCGTTTCCTTAATAAATCTGATCAACTTTCTTATTTACATGATTTGTTCCTGACCTCCACTCCTAGCTCTTGTAGAACATCACAACTCTGTTATCTTGGCAATTCTCTGTAGTATCTGTTGATATTTCTTGAGTTGTCTATTAGACAGGAACCTTCTATTCACAAGACTTCTTTCTGTTACACGTGTACTGATTGGGATTCATTTCATGACTTTCTTCGAGATGCCCCTGGAAATAATATTTTACACCTTCCAATTGAGAATTATTCCATAGGGATTTCTTTTTGGGCTAAAGTGTTATCGATGTTTTTATATCTTCTTGGAAATACCTAGTGAAACCACAATCTTCTCATGGGTCCACACCGGTTTCTTCAGTAGCTATAGTCCGCAGGAAGCACTTTTCTGGCTATACCAGTGTGATAGTTTCGAACACAACAGACACCTCTTTGTTTCTGTTCGTAATAATTGTAACCGTGTCCTCAGAGAGGCTAAGTCTTTGTGTGCTGATAGAATGAGATACCGTATGACCTCTCACAAGTTTGGTTCCCGTGACTACTGTGCAATAGTGTGTTAAATAAGAGTACTCTTTTATATCTCCTATCTTCACTCAATTTCAGGTGTTAACATCTTCTGCTGATAAAGTAGAATATTTTGCTCGTAATTTTTTTTCAAAGTCTACTATTAATTCATCTGGAATATCTTTGCATGAATTTCCACTTAAAACTGAGTCTCTATTGATTGATATGCATATAACTCCATCCATGTTTTCTGCTATCATCTCTAAACTGGATCCCCACAAAGTATGTGAACTTGATGGTATCCCTACAACAGTCCTTTAGAAATGTGCCCAAACAAAGTCGCCTCATTTTGGAGTTGAAATGGCTAGGTGTAACCGTAAGTTCTATGCTATCAGTTTCTTCTACTGCACTTCACATTTGTGGAACTTTCTTCCGACTTCTTGCTTTTCAGTCAACTTTGATGCTCAAACCTTTAAATGCAATGTCAATCGTTATCTCCTGTGTTCTTAATTCCTGTTCTTTTATTGTTCTCTCCCCTTAATAATTTTTTATTTCTTATATTCTCACATTCAGTAACCCTTGCGTCTTTAGTGGCTTTATTGCCTTGCTTGAGTAGAAATGATAAAAAAATAAAAATAAATAAAAAATAAACGTTATTGTTCTGGAAAAGTATAAAAATATTATAAATTAATTTACAAAAACAACTGACCCCAAATTTCAGCTTCTGTTTTGTTGAAGAATTCAGACTAACTGATAATAGGATTTTTCACCCTTTCCAAGATTGAAATGGAATGAGCGCTATATGAAATAGACAGTTCTTAGGAAGGTCAGTGCCATATATTTTGATATGGTCTTAAAATCTTAAAAGAAATGATAAGTAGTAGTTGTAGGCTTTGAATATGTTTTTAAGAATGTAAGACAAACCGCAAATTTAAAAAAATGAAATTTGAAAACAAAATGGAGATTAGCAAAAAAATAAAAAAAATGTTAAGAGCTCCATTTAATTGAATTTTAGAAAAAATTTAATAAAATAGTAAATGCATTTTTAATATATTACTCATTCCATAATGAAATATCAGAATACAGTTAAATTATATTAAGTTTAAAAATTAATCAGAATTTGTAAAAAAACTGCTATAAAAGTATTTCTATCAATCTAAGATAATTACAATAAGTTACAAATCATATATAATACAAAAATTATAAAAGTTGTTACATAAGATAAAAGTTAAGTGTGCCAACCTTTGACGAGAATTAGTACTGATGACTATAGCAGTTTTAGAAATTTAAAATGGAACTGTCTTTTCTTTTCCTGCATTTTGCAGAAAAACGTGAAATTATACATCAAATCTGAAAAAAGTTTGTTAAATGGAGTGTATTATTTTGGTAACTATAATTAACAGATAAGTAGAATTAACTACTTTTATAAGGAATTAGTTCTCTATCTTAGATTGTGCTTGTGCACTAATATTACTAATTTTGTGGAAATTCTTTTGCAAAATTATTACTGGAAGAGCTATTTAAACGATATAAAAAGAATTAAAATTTAGTTACCGTTTGGACGTTTAACGTAAATCACGTTTCGTCTCACTAATGTAGATTTTTATCTTTTGAAATAAAATTATTTTTCTGAAGACACCAGATCATCGGCGAAAAGTGACAAGATAAACATTTTTTTCAAAGTGTCCTATTCATTCCTTTGAAATTATCGGCCAGCTTTGCTCTCTCTCCCTCTCAAAAACACACACGCACGCATATATATGGATGCACATTGCTTCTATGTGAATAATTTTTTTTTCGTTTTAAGGCAATTATTTATACAGATACAACAAAGAACCAGGTGTATCGACAGTGACAACGGGTACCAAAGATGTTGATGTGACTTCAGCATCCGACTGTGCCAAGCAATGTACAATCAACGATGACTTTTTGTGTCAATCTTTCCAGTATTGTCCACAAATTAACGAATGTTCTTTAAGTAAAGTTCATAAGATGGACATACCCGATAGAGAGATCCAAGGCAACATAATGTGTGATATTTATTTCCGTAAGTTGAATTATTTTGAAATAAATTTACAAAAAAAGAAAACACACTCAAAATACTAGTTTTGTGAAATTATTTATTTGTTTATTTGCTTAATTATTTATTTGTTTATTTGCAAATATATAAATTATCGATGAAAAAGACAATATTTAATTTGTAAGACGACAATATTCTAAGTGTAAAATAATTCACATGATGTTTATTCTTTTTTGTTGGAATCTTGTATTGTACAGTACTTTAATTCTGTGTGTGTGTGGCTAAATATAGGTTATATAAAATGTATTCGAAATATTCACCCAGCAAAATTGTCAGTGGATTGATGAAGAAGAGGGGAATAGATAACAGTGAGAATTAAATTTACCTTTTTTAGTTTTCAATTTCATTTTTCACTTTATATTATTTCTTGATCTAAAGAATAATTTTGTACTTTACTTTATTAAAAAAGAGAGTGATCTTCGTTTCAGAAAGCTTAGCATTTGAATGATTCTCTGTTTTGAAGGTAAATACATTGACGACTTCACAGCATCGAAAGGTAAACGTATCGCCCTTGTCAACGATCAGATTTTGACAGATATTTCTGAGGAACAATGTGCCAAAGCTTGCATGGAAGAAGAAAAATTTAACTGTGCCAGTTTCGATTACTGCACCAACAAAACTGAATGTCGCTTAACCAACCACGACACACTACACAGCGGCCATGTGACAATGGAATTGAATGCTTTTTGTACTCATTTTAGACGTAAGTTTCTTTACATCGTATTAATAAGATGGAATGGAAAATAGTGTATGATTTTGTTTTTTATTCTAAGTAAAAATCATAAACTCATAAAAGCTGCATGAAACACTTGCACTCCAATATAATCTGCTTCAATGAATACTTGTTTACAAAATCTGATCCCTTTTGGAAGCAGCTTTGGAATTTATATGAAGAAGCTGTTTTGTCAGATTTCATAAATTGTTGGAATGGCGTCAGCTGAATTTGATTTTTGGGAAAGAAGCAATCACAGGAAAAATATTGCGAGAATTCAGGAATGTTCTGTTAAATTAAGGTTTTATTTTGTTTGACGTATTAACATATATACAACAATCTTATATTCTGGGCTTCTATTCTTAAGCATTGCTTTCAAAAAAGGTTTTACAAGCCATCACAAGTGAATTCAACACGCTACAAATCCGAACTTGTGTTTAAGGAGGCGCCGTTCAAAGATATCTTAAACATATATACGTGGTTTGGTCAAAAGTATTGGGACTGGTGCTATAAAAAGAAAACTACAAAAAATATCAATTCAGCATTTAATCTCCTTCGAAGCAGTCCAATTCTGAAGACACACACTTTATTCAACTTCGTATCCATTGATGGAAGCATTCCCAGAACTCCTTTTTTTCGGATAGCAAGCAGCTGCCTTGTTGCATTCTGTTGGATTTCCTCGATGTTATGTACTCTTTTTCAATTCAAGTGGGAATTTATTTTTGGAAAGAGAAAAAAGTAGCAAAGATCGAGGTCTGTGGAATGTGCATGGTCACCGGTGGTGTGGTGAGACAACCACACTCCACACACTTTTCATCCAAGCACTACTATAAACAACGGAAGTGAACGAGAACGTTATAACTTAGTGTGCATGCGGGACAGCGTTCAGAGTCAATATGTGCCAAGCGGTTTCACTTTGCATACTTTAGCCCCATTACCATAGTATCAGTCCCGATACTTTTTGATTAGTATATGTGTATTAGTAGAATGTAGAATAGTATCCGAAACAAAAGTGGTGATAATTAAAGGGGAAAATCTATTTTAGAAACGCGTTTCGCCAAATTTTGTTAGGATTTGTTTCTTCAGATTAAAATGAAAAACAAAACTGTGTATAAGGAAATTATGTTGAGATTTCTGAGGTTAAGAGGAGCAATAAATTAAATTACCTTATCAGATCCGACTACCAGAGAGTGTTTTTTTTATTTTCATATATTTATTTTATTAGAGCCGCGAGTCTGTTGAATATGAATTTAGCCGATTTCGAATATATTTTTGTTTATTTTCTATTACATCCTATACAGTATTGTGCTACTATTGCTTTTGCGATGATTATTTGCGTACGCAATATTATTTTAAAAAATATCGGCAACACTAGAATACAATTAATGAAGATAAATGTTTTTTTTATAGGTAAAGCTACTGCTTATTCTACACACAAGACAGTTAAGAAAGGAGTCGTTTATTCCAGTTGTGAGTAATCTTTTTAATCTATATTTAATTCATGAAATATTGCTTTCAGATGGAATATCTCTAATATTTCGAAGGATTAGATGAAAAATTTTTTACCGTCAAATTCCTTTCAAAAAGAAAAGATTAGTTTTATTTGTAAGCAACAGATTTGACTTCAAAGCTTCTGACGAAATACACGTATCTTAACAATAAGAAATCATAGAAATTACATTTTGCTGTACTTACTGACTTTATTAATGCATTTTTCTAGAATATATTTTAAGATTGTTATCTGCAAGGAATTTATATTATTTTATGGCAGTAACGAAGGTTTTAGGTAAAAATTTTTATTTTGAAAAACGTACAATCAATGACAGTTGCTACACATCGTAAAAAATCTTTCTTTCCATAAAAATATGAATGAAATTTAATCTCTACTTAATTTTCTCTAAATAAAACGAATTTGATTTTTTTCTCTTTGAATCAGTTAAGCCTAGATATAATTGGGAAAGGTATCAATATAATTCTTTCTCTCGTCTCATTGCCAGTCATCTCGATTATGGTGTTGACAGTAAATTGGTAATCTATTCTCACTAATATTACCTAAACACTAACAGTAGATGACTGCTATGTTCAATGTCAGTAATGAAAGATGATGACATGTAATTTTTAAAAAAATATATTATAGTAAATCAATTTTGGTGCAAATAAGAATGAAAATAATGATGAAGATCATCTATGTAATCAATGAATAATTAATGAAATTACATTGATTTTTCATATATATATATATATATATATATATATATATATATGTGTATATATATATGTTTCATTAAATAATATAGACAAGTTTTATCTATTTATTTTAAGTAAGTTCCTTTCATATTGTTTGATAAGCTTAATTACATTATCGTTGAAAGACGGAAGGAAACACCATATTGATACATCTTTAAATCCAATCTAAGCTTTCGGCTTACACAAGCCATTATCAAAGATGACAATTTCAATAAATCAAACAACAACGGACGAAAGAACAATAATAGTTCGCCCTTGCTGCATGAAAATTTCAAGTAACGACAAACTCGTATATACGAGACGCGGAAGCGAAAATCGCGTCGCAGCTCGTGACGTCACTCATGACCACGCGAGAGTGAAAAAACGAGAAGTATTAAGTATGGGAAACCGTCTCGTATATACGAGTTTGTCGTTACTTATCAGACAATATGAAAGGAATTTACTTAAAATAAATAGACAAAACTTGTCTATATTATTTAATGAAACATGCATTAACGAAACATTGCTGCCTAAATATACACAATATATATATATATATATATATATATATATATATATATATATATATATATGATACGGTAGGTATTTGTGAAACAAAGCTTTAGTAATGTATAAATGAAAGACGAGCTAGCATAATGAAACTTTAAGTGGTCAGACATTTCAAGGACAGCGGGTTTGGACATCATCATTCACGACCTTAGCAATTCTATGAGGACAATTCCCGAGCAGCCCAATGTGGGAAGGTGCATTTTCAGCCATTTGAGGCACAAGGACATCAAGTACAAATCGTACGTGATGAAGACAGAGAGGTTCATGTCTGATAAGACCTGGAAAAACCATAAACACGCTCAAGCACCTAAAGGGACCAGAAATAGTCTGATTCTTCTTTGGGATCAGAGTGTGGATAGAAGGATAGACGGGTGTTGCATGAGCTGATCAAGAAGGCGGCCTTACTCTACACTCTGTCACATAGCCCATTTGTACTTGAAAGCTGAGATAATGTCGCCTCCAACATGTGACTTCCTTTGATTTGCATCCTCTGAATGGTAACGTTTGAGATATCTTCGAGAGAAGGATCATCCAAAAGTTTCACAATATCAAAATCAGGTTGAATGTTGCTATCGTAGACATGATACTCAAATTTGAATGACATTTGAATGACATCCACCTGATCCTTTCTTGTTATTCGCTTCCAGTGATGCATCAAGGGTAACGACGGTTGGTACCTCCAACAATTCGCTTAAAAATGAGTATACATGGTGAAAAAAATGCCCCAAACGTAATATTTACGTTATTATTAAGAGAAAAGATTTTTATTATTAAATTATATTTTTTAATCCTTCAAAATTTTGGTTAAAAATATTCTTTTTCTTGCGATAGCGAGTGACCATAAGTTAGTTTAGGAACTTTTAGCGTCTTTTTGCGATGGCAAACATATTGATTAGAAATTATATTAGAAATGTTTCTTTTAGAAAATCGTAGTAAAAATATTTTTTTTACATCTGTTACCCCCACCCATATATAATTTTATGAAATTTCAAGAAATTCATTTTTTGTAGGGCTTAATTTTTTATATTATTTATAAGCACAAGTACTTTATTTAAATCATCAACATTTTGGTAAAACAGGATCCCCAATAACAGAAAATCTGCTCTGAATCATAAAATAAAAAATGCAATAAAAGTAAAACATTGTTTAATTAGAAATGCTTTTAATTGCTTTTATGAATAAGATATATTATGGACATTTAAGAAAATTTTCTTCCATGAATAATGAATTTTTACAAGCATTATTATTTTTATTTTTAAAAATTTAATTAGAATAATTTATGAAATTTTAAATCTTTTAAAATTCTGTATTAATTTGTAGCGGTTAGGTGATATTGTTATTAAGTAAAAACTATATTTACTAATCATAAATGGAAAAGCTTAATAAAATTCAGCGAACTCCAGTTTTTTGAAATTAATTTTGAATCGTTTTGTTTTTTGTATAAACGTACCGATTTTTGTAAATACGGACGTCCATACACGAAATTTATCAGAAAATAATACATACATACATATGTAGATTTGTCTCTAACAGTTACAGATTTATTGATCCGGCCTTGGATAATCAGTATAAATTTGGAATTCTGAGAAGCATATTGTCCAGAATTAAAAATCATAATCAAATGAATTAATCAAAGTATCATTTAACTAAGTACATTTATCTATGTCCTAACGTTTCTATTTCGTCTCTTTACATTTGTTTATTTCTTTTTGCATCCATTTCATTCATTCATTCATTCATTCATTCATTCATTCATTCATTCTTTCTCTCATTCATTCATTCTCATTAATTCAGGGAAATTCTTTCTAGAAATTAAATCTCAACTTCCCCCATCGGCTTCTTCGTGTTTTATTTATTTTGTATCACTAAGAAATTGTTCATTCATTCTATTCGCATTTATCTTATTCACACTGTCATTCTCTTTCGACTTATGGTCTTGTTTCTTTGTATCTTTTCAGCCCACTTGGCAGCCGTTGCTTTGAGTGCCTTATTTTCAAGTTTCTTGTTCGGGACGCTTTTTATGACACTCTATCTCCGCCGAAAGCCGACTGTCTCAATTTAAGCAAGGGCATATCTTCCATCTGCGATGTTGCCATTGACGACATGGATAAATGAACTCTTATTAATAATTAAATTAAAACATAAAATAAATCTTTATTTTTTACTATATTTTGTTCTTGAATTCAATATGAGAGAATTATTTTCCCAACAAATTAGTCAAGTGTAGCGAATTTGGCTGTAAATGCACGACCCCCCCCCATATATATATATATATATATATATATATATATATATATATATATATATACACATTAAAGGAAAAACTCAATACATCATTAAAGAGTTCGGTAATAATTTATTTCAGATAGACAAGTGCCTCATCAGACCAGAGTTATAAAATGCTTTAAATCATCCAGACAAATTATTAAAAATTACAGGAGGCTAAATAAAAGATCTGACATAAAAAAATCCTTGAAGAGATAAGAGAAAGTGGAGGAGAAGAAAAACAAAAAGGTGTCCGCCCAACCAGCAGGGTTGGTAGAGGGAATACGAAGTTACAGCCAGTGAAATACATTGAAAATAAATCAAATTTATATTCGCATATATATATATAAGCAAAAAAGTTTTTATCATTTTGTATATATATATATATATATATATATATATATATATATATATATATACAGAAAAAAAATCTATCTATCTATCTATTTAAGGTATATTTACGCAGCAAGTATCCATTAAACAAGTTTGATTAACATAATCTTTTATAATTTTCGAATAAGGTGTTGTGTATAGGTTTCAAAATTGTGTATAAACTGTCCGAAGTTCATGTTTGTGTTGTTGTTTGTTAAAATTGATAAATTAAATAGACAGGGCTTTTACTGAAATTTGTATATATATATATATATATATATATATATATATATATATATATATATATATAGATAGATAGATAGATAGATATAGATATAGATATACGTAAAAAACGTCCTCAAATCAACATGTAGGCAACAACTAAACCTAAATAATACCTACTAGACACACACACAAAGACACACACACATACTAATATACATTATCATTCTTGGACCGCTCTTTCTTTACACCTTTCCTCCCATTAAATTTCCCACCAATACCATAAATAACGTGATAGCATTTTCCATTGCCTGATGAAACCTTTAGTGGTAGAAACCGCAGTAGCGAAAAAGGTTAGTGTTTGTAATATCTTATATCTTATATATATATATATATATATATATATATATATATATATATATATATATATGTGTGTGTGTGTGTGTATTTGTCCCTTACGGTTCGATGCAACTCTGAATTTCATGTACGTAGCAATCGTTATTATCTATCTGTCTGTTTGTCTGCTTCCCTCTCTCTCTCGCTCTCTCTCTCCCTCTCCCTGTCTCTCTCTCTCCCTCTCTCTCTCTCTCTCTATATATATATATATATATATATAAAGTGTGAGCATAGAAATCAATACTGCATGTCTACTGTCGGTTTTATACCTTCAGCGACCATCAAAGTGTATTTCTTTATGTAAATATTGGAATAACATATGTCAGATATTATATTGCAGGTCAATCTTTCCAACCGATGTTAACTCTCTTTATATGCTAGAAGCATATGGTAAGAGGGAGAAGGTACAGGGGGGATGATTTTTTCTTTTTTAAAGGCTAATATTTTTACGTTATTTGTAGTGCTAATATTGAGCGCTTTAGGCCGAAAACAGAAAGGATTATCCTAACCTTAGCAAGATCAAAGCCTTAATATTTTACAATGCACATTAAAGAATGTTGCCCATACGATGAAGGAACTATTAGTCAATGAATGAATCTAGAAAATAAATAGGATAGGATCGCGAAGATATGCCAACATTATAACTTTCCCGATGCTGAAAATTGCTATGAGCAAAACCAGCACCAGTTTTAGTATTGCTTTTCTCTGGGACTTCACCATACATAGCAATCCATCTATAGAATAATAGGCCAGATATGACCATAAATGTCTTCAAAAGAACGTAAATGCTATCTTATCCACATGAACATACCCCACCCGATGAAAAAACATTTTCGCGAAAGAATGTGATAAACATTGTAAATATAATGATTTGGAAATAGTAATTACAAGAAGGTAGCATTTAGACACAACCATTATTCAAGTAGTTTTAGGAGCAGGCGGAACGAGGAAGAAGAATACTGATACACACAATAAAAATTCCAGGAAATGGAAATTTGAAATTGTGTTAATGAATACTTATAAAAATTTTTTCAGTGATTTTCTAGAAAAAATTTAATTTACATTAGGCTTCAAATGAAAAACATTAAAATCGAAAAGAAATAATAATAATAATAATAGTTCCCATTTATTAAATATTTTTTCTTCGTCCTGACTTACGCCCACTGCTTTTATATAAACCGGTTATCACAGCTTTAGTAAGTGACTGTGGAAGAGAGAAGTGCGCATGCGCGAAAATACATTTTAAAAGAGGCGACCCTATTTTTGGCGTTCGTTTTCTCGTTCACTCAACAAATATGCATGCCTCTATGAATTTAGTTTCATATAGTTTGCTGTTTTTACTGCTAGTGTTCACCCCGTTTCTGTTTCAGTTGTCCAGTGCTACACAGAAAATTACTTATGCATGTCTTAAACGTGGACAAAATCCTTATATCGCCATCTTCGCGGTGATTAAAAATGAAGTTGTTCATGATATTTTTGGCAAGGGTGCGAAAGATTCTTGCGGATTGATGGCGAAGAATGTTACCGGCAAAGGAGACGAAAAATGGCCCTATCGTCTCCTTGTTAATCTTACTGGTGTGGGAGATGTTAATCATGGAATATGTGGTGTCATGAAAAATAATAATTGGGTTGAGTTGAGTATCATCACACGAACAAGTCAAGGAAATTTTGCAGCGGCCACAGACAAAGAGGCAAAGATTAAATGTGATTTTTCAAAAGACCACTTCATCAATACAAAGGTGAAAGTTAATTTGGTTGAACAAAGGGCAAATGAAGAAAATATCAATATCACACTTGATTTCGAAGGATCGCCGACCGAACTGACTGTAGGTACGGAAACTTATTTAAAGATGAAATTGTGGTCGCTTACTCGTTTTTCTATGATTGTACCGTTTAGATGCTGGGCGATGAGGAATGCCACTGATGTGAACAAAGTGTTACTGATAGATGATTATTGCCCTGTGATTGGGGCACCGATAAAACTGATGTTCCAATTTTATAAAAGTTACTCTACATTGCGCAGTAATCACTTCTTTGCATTCCGTTTCTTTGATTCTGATATTCTTCTCATTCGTTGTTTAGTCGACATATGTCTTACCTCAAGTACTTGCACCATCATTCATTGTGAAAAGAAAGGCAAGCGAAGTATATCCGTACAAAGGCACCGTCGTTCTGCAATTGCAGACACCAGCATTACTGTCAAGAACAAAATCTTCTCGAAACACTCCACTATCAGCGCTAAGCTACCTTTCCTTGTGACAATCATTCATCTCTCTGTTCTCTTGCTGATTCTCATCATCTTGGTTATCAGTCTCGCGTTTAAGTTAAACTGGAGAAAAACGTCGAGACAAATTAATGAATCTTGAAGGATTAAAAGAATAAAATACACGAACGAAATCAGAGTAAGTAACGTTTTAGATTTTAAAAATGAAAATTATTTTTCATCGTAACGAAAACTTATTATTCAGAAGCGTTAGACGAAAAATTTTGTGGAATATTTGTATGAAAATGCGACAAAAACTCCTGTCTTTTATGTATCACGTGTAAATGGCATTCATTTATATATATCAATACTTATAGATCTACACCCCACATGTTAAATATTTGCATTTGTGTGTTTTTGTACTCACACACACACACACACACACACACACACACACACACACACACACACACACACAGATACAGAGAGAGATAGAGATAGAGAGAGATATACATGTATAATTACAATAAACGTGGGATTTTCGACTTGACAATCCGCTTCCAAAATCAGCTGAAGTGGCCAAACCATTATTTGCGTATACCCCTCGTATATATATATATATATATATATATATATATATATATACGAATAAAAAAAGACAAGAGGAAAAACTATACTTAGCCGACGCGTTTCGTCGTCATCTGATGAACTTTATCAAGACAAATGTACATTTTTCTTTTTTTTTTTTTATTCATTTTGTTTCTTCTACAGATGCACTCCATCTGAGAAATAAAAAATTAAAAAATAAGACTGTTAATAGTGAGATTAAATTTCATAAGAAAAAGGTATCTAATTAATTTAGGTACCTTTCTTATGAAATTTTATCAGAAGTGTACATAAAATACTATAATTTTATGTACATTTATTACATTTTACTGTGTTATTTGTATTTCCATTCATTTTATTATTAATTTTGATATTTCATTTATGGAAAAATGTCATAACTGAGATTAATATAAAAATAAGATCATATAAATTAAAGTTTAGCAGTAGTTAAATTTCATAAGATGATACTGTTACTTGTAGGTACCCTTCTCAGTTGAAATTGAAAACTCAAATTAACTTCTCCATACGTGTTTCGCAAAAGTAAAGGGCTTAACAGCGGAGAACAATGCTGAACTCAAATAATGCAACTAAATTGTATTCTGGTTGGTCTTCCGTATATTGATAATTACTGTCCGACTATAAACACAAAAATTACATTTCTTAATTACCATGGCTAATCCGATTGGTCCAAATTATACAATTTTCAAAGCGCTAGACAATGACAACCTCACACGGACATTTTGAAAGGTTGATGTTGCTTTTAACTAATGTTAAAATATTTTTTTTAAAATTCAATTTAAAATTTTTTAAAAATCTTTTTAAAATTAAAGAAATAAGAAATAATTGTATTAAAAATTCAATTTTCATTGAAAAAAAATTTTTGCTTTCAGAAAATATTGTCCATATTCATAAAAACAAATTAAAACAAATAAAAGCATTTGAAACTAAATAATATATTTGTTTTATTGAGTTTTGTATGTTACAATTCACAGCTGATTTTCAGGTACGTTACAAAAAAAAAAAAAAAAAAAAAAAAAACATTATTTGCATTCTTCAAAGCCTTGTGCTTTTAACTATTGTAATCACTAAAACCGATGGTCTCGAATTTCTAGAGTTTTTCATAAAATTAGTTATGGGGTGTTAATAAATATAAAAAAATATTTCTGCCATGACTTTAAAAAAAAATATTTATAATAATTTCGATCATCTGTGAATAGTTTCTGAAAGTTTCATTAACATCTGACAATTATTTTTATTTTTGCAAGATTTTCCAAATTAATGTGTGTAAATACAAAAAAAATGCGCTAAAAATTATCTATGTTATTTACTACCCCTTATTGCGACAAAGAGAAACAAGGTTTTTAAATCAAAATTTAGAATATTCTAAAAAGATGGAAAAATTTTTTAAAAAAATAAAAAAAAAATTTAGTCTATCCTCTTCATAAAAAAATAAGCATTTTGACGATAAAATTTTGTTTTCATAAACTTTGGCGTCTTTTTCATCAGACTATGCTCTATGTTTTATGATTCCGTGGAGTGACTTAGGTTAAAAAACCCAGGTTGTTTATGTGTGTGTGTGTGTGTTCCTTTATATATGGGATCGGATTTCTTACATTTTTCAGCCGATAAAACAAACATCCACTTTTTTTTTTTTCGGCAGGTAGTATTTCTTATTGTCTTGCAATTTTTTTTTCTTTATTTACATTCAGAATGCTTTAAAAATTCCATTTACAAGACAATTGTTTATAATAAAATTCTATTCACCAATCGATAGACTCATAACGATTATAAACAATGTTTTTGTTTGAATTTGGGTTTGACCAATTCGTAAAAAAAAAAAAAAAAAAAATTAAGACATGCGTGTCCGTCAACCTTAAACAATAATCTTTGTCAATTTTATTTTTCAGTCTTTATGATGGTCGATACTTGATCTATCTCTTACTGTTACATCCCCGGACAACGCCGGGCTCTACTGCTATTATATATATATATATATATATATATAAAAGTTTTATATAAGTCAACACTTAGAGGCGACATGCTAGATGTAATCGTCAGGCCTGACGATTGCATCTAGCATGAAACAGACTGTCGCCTCTAAGTATTGACTTCTATGTTCAATTTTTATATTTACTACACGGTCTATTCTGATATTCAGCACTTTATCAGATAAATATAGCACATCTTAAGACTATATTTCTTCATATATATATATATATATATATATATATATATTGAATACTGGTGTATGTATAACAGCTCACAATTTGTACTAAATAAAAAATATAGATTTTTTTTATTCACCAGTTCATAACTATCGTGTGCTTAGAATTTGCTACCGGTGAAAAAATTGCATATATTAGTATATATATATATATATATATATATATATATATATATATATATATATATATATATATATATATATATATATATATATATATATATATATATACATACAAATTTGAAATATGTATTTTATCGAATTTTGCTTGGTTTTCAACTCCAAAGCGTAACATAATTTTCTATCCGAACTGACTTGAATAAATAAATTCTTGTATGGAATTCGAAAATCTATTTTCTGAAAATTTTTACATTTTAACGTAAACAATGATAGACATTTTGATTTTGGCTTTCGGTTCTCCAGAGCAGTTGAATTTGAATATATGATGTGGACAATTTTTATTGAGAATTCAATGAAATGTCTTTCACATACCATGATCCCTGGTATTTTTTTATTTGTCGATTTTGTTATTCCTTTAGTTTGAAAGAATGATGTTGATTTATATATAAAACTAGATCTATACACTCATTATATACGCGGCCCACACAATTAAATGATGCCACTTCAATGATAGCAAACAATATATTTAGTCCATGGGATTAGGAAACGAAAATGAGATCGTATGTTGAAACATTTCATATTGAGTCTACTTTTAAATGTATTTTCTGCAGGTAGTCTAAAGTTTCCATTCTTGATTAATCTCATTCTTAAAATAAAATTAAAATAAACTCTAAGTTGTTTTATCAATTGAAAAAAAAAACGTCCACATCATTAAATGAAGTTCTGTTCATAAAATGTAATCATCAATTGCTGTAAGATAAAACTAGTAATTCAACAGGGTCATCATCATCTCCATTGACGACGGAATTGTAAATTCGACAAAAATTATTCAATTACATACAACAGTTTAATCAATTTTTATCATTAAAAATAAAGGAGAATTGGAGAAAAATGTTATAAAAATATTTGCCAGCCTATTAGACGCAGATTCTCCCCCCCCCCAAAAAAAAATGCACCAAAAAATTATCCTACGTCCAATACAGCAGTATAAGAGGGACATGAAAATCACGAAAAAGTGGGGTTCACCAGGAATCATTGTACACATAGAGCTTAGCACGGAACCTAGGAATCCTGGAAGTGAACAAAAATGATATCAATAAAAATATTCCTGAAAAATTCACTCAGGAAAAAGAAATTTACAGAATTGCACAATATTTTGCTGTTTGTTTTGTAAAAATCCCAGGTTTTACAGAAATATTTCCTTTAACTGGTATTTTGATGCTTGCTTTGTGACAATATATATGCTTCTGTAAAGTTTATTTCAGTGGTTTGGAAACTGACTATTACGGCTAATAATGCAAAACTCTTCGGTAAATCGAATCGAGTTCTCTCACTCACTGTGTGTTTATCTAAAAATATTCACCTTCATCCCTGCCGTGCGCCAACGGTTTAGTGGTAGAATCCCGACTAAAGCCAATTCAGTCGGGTTTCGATCATTAGCTAGAAGCCACCGGACGTCTAACCACACTGATGAACTGATACAGCGAAACAGTCTGTCTGTGGATGACAATATATATATATATATATATATATATATATATATATATATGTGTGTGTGTGTGTGTGTGTGTGTGTGTGTGTGTGTGTGTGTATGTGAAAAATATATAGAAAATAGGCAAGAACTCGTTAGGTAAATAATCCAAAGTTCTTTAGTATTTTTGTTATTATTTTTAAAAAATAGTGCTCGATACAAAAGTAGAGCATAAATATACTTATTTATTTAAAAATATGATTCCAACACGCTACATAAGAGTTCTCATGTATCTAAACAAGAGTCGAAAACTTCAATATAATTATTTGAATTAAATTGAATTAAAGTACTAAGCTCTGTTCCATTTTCAAGCGGAATTTTTTTTTGAATAGTTATTTATTCGTACGTTGGTACAAAATGTGGCACAAGGCCAAAAAGGGGGTTGGGAAAGGACGGTCTTCTTCTGTCTTAATTCTAAACTTAGCTCGTCACAGACACGGACCCAAACATACCAACAATAGACCTATCACCAAAACAACACATTCACTCCTACCTTTCTTATTGCGTCCACCATAATAACTCTAATTCTCTATGAAATCCTAACTAGTCCCCATATGTACAATTCAAAGTCTGTGGGGGGAGGGGAAAACAACAATTTAAAAAAAAGCAATGATTATTTACAATATGATTTAATACTATTTACATAAAACAAAACAAAATAGGGTTAGTAATAAAAAACCCCACAAAACCTAAATGTGACAGAAACATCAGTTAACTGGACGAAATAATTGCGGGGTTATAACATTATGTAAAACAAATACGCCCACAAACGTGCCCACAAACACGCACTCATTTAGACACAATAACAAATACGAAAGCACACGCACGAAACGAAAGTCATCCCGCAACAACCAGAGAACTAACATCACTGACCACCTAACGAGGGAGGGAATGGGGAATTAAACAAAAGAAAAATAGGGACAGAAATAAAAGAGGCCGATCAGCATGCATACCCTAGCTAAATTAAACAGAAACGGGAAATTAAGATTCAAATTAAAACCTAAACTAGCCTAATATCGGGGCGGGTTGCCTCTGTTCAACCCTGATAGGACAAAATCCTGTACCTAACCGACATCCAAGTGCCACTCCCTTTCACTCTACACAGTTGCGCAAGATTTACCCATCTTTTGTCGAATTCTGATGAAGAGAGTCGCCGCCTTTTGGTCCTAATCTTGACTTTAAGCAGATGCCTAAAGTACAATATCAGTTGAGAAGAGGTGAAATTCTCACCTCCATAGAATCCCTTCTGACGTGTCGACCAAATCACGACTCTCATAACTCCTAGCAAGCAGTGGAACACATAAAGTTCAGCCTTCGTCAACGGTGGTGCCACATTGCTACAAACAGAAGAGGCCTCAAGGACAAAGAACTTTCCGTGCAACATGCGAACCATGAGGCCTTCAACAAACTTACACAACGGAGCTATCAACTTGCAATTAAAGAAGACGTGACCTAGGGTCTCAACTTCCCCACTACAACGTCGGCAGTTTGGATATTTCTCCAAGCCCGCTGCGCAAAGCTTTTGGCGAATCAGAGGGTCCCACGCATCACCAGCCAGGTGAGGGATGCCTCATCAACCCGTGAGCCCAAGGCCAGATCGAGCGAGCCTCCTGCTTCGTAAGACCGAGCTCGTCAATCAGATCATCATGAACGCCCCCCCCCAACTAACAATTGATATAATGCCCTACGAGACAACGCCTGGACGTTGGAGGCCATCCGACGCCCGTAAGAGGCGTTTCAGAGCAAGACGACATTCACGGTAGAAGGAGCACTCGGCTCGGGGTAAACACTTCTCAAGGATGGGAACCCGATGCAAAGGCTGCCGAGAATAAAAGAAAAAAAAATTAAAGAGACTTCTTTCTTTTTTGTTCAACAAATAAATTCAAATATAATATACAAAAAGAAAAATAAAAAAAATAAAAAAATCTGGTTTGAAACTAGTCAAACCAAATTAAAAATTAAACGTTTGCGGCCGAAGTCGCTAAAGAAATAAATTAAATGAAAAAGAAATACAAAAGAATTACACTAGTCAAACCAAAAATAAAAGATTGCGACCGAAGTCGCTAATTAAATAAAAACGAGGGAGGGTATAAACTAAAAAGAAAATAAAAACAAAACTTTCTTTCTTTTTCTCTTTTTTTAAACGGTACTTTTTTAAAAACGAAAACTGAAAAGAAATAAACAGAAATAAAAAGCAGTAATCCGGTAAGACTTTGTCAAACCAGACTAAAATAAAAAATAAAAATGTGGGACGAAGACCAGAAAAAAAATAAATCAAACAAAAGAAATGAAAGAAAAAAAATAAAACTTAAGAAATAAGAACTATTACAGAAGAAAGTTCGTTAATTAACAATAACAAGTTGGCAAGTGTGAATGCCCGAGGCCTGAGGTCCGAGTCTCGGAGGGTGAGGCTCGCTCGCTACTTTCAGAGCTTAGGGGTGAATATATGCTGTGTGCAAGAGACCCGTTTTTCTTCTCGCGATTATGAAGGCATTCTGTCTAAGGGGTTTACTCTTTATTCAGCATGTTTTGATGGACGCTCGAGGGGTGTCTCTTGGCTGGTGAGCAAGTCTTTGAAGGCTGCGTGTGTTCTTGTCTTCGCAGATCCGGCGGGCAGACTTTGCGTGCTGGATGTTACCATAAAGGATAAGGCTTTGCGTCTCATTGGGGTTTATGGGCCCAATATCCAGACTGAGCGGCCTGCTTTGTTTCGGCAGATCGGGACGTTTATGACGACATCACGTCGGGTAGTTTTAGCGGGGGATTGGTATGCCATCCTTGACCCCGACATAGATCGTATAGGGTCAAATTCATATTCGGGTACTAACATCTGGGGCGTGAAACCATTTCGCGACTTTGGCGACAGGTTCGATCTCGTCGACAAATACCGGAATGAGCACCCTCAGCGGGTAGTTTGGACTTGGACTAATAGTGGCAGCTCGGCTGTAGGTGTGCGTGCTAGCTACCTCGACCGAGCTTCCATTATATAGTTTATTCGGATCATAGGCTTGTCCGGCTCCGTGTAAACTTACATAAGCCTAAGGTTAGGATAGCTGGTTACTGGAAATCCAACTGCTCGTTATTTGGCGAGCAGGAATTCCGGGACCAGCTGCTACTAAAGTTACAAAGGGAACTGACGGGGGCTGTGGTGGGAAATGCCTGGTGGGACAAATTAAAATCTAAAATTCGAACGTTTGCTGCCGATTTTAGCCGTCGACTCAATCTAGATAGATTAGCGGTGCAAACGGCTTTAGAGCAAAGAATGGATCGGACAGTTAAATCCCGTGATAGTGGGGAAGTAGCCTTAGCTAAGGCAGAGTTAGCCTCCTTGCTTATCAAGAAGGATCAAGCTCTGGTAGTTAGGGCTAGGTTAAAAAGAATGTCCTCTGAGGCGACGAACATGGCCGCAGAATTGCGTGCAGAGGAGAGTAGGAATGCATCACGGCGGCATATCGTGTGCATCACATTGCCGGATAAGCGGACCGTGACTACAAACTCGGTCATATGTGAGGCTTTTCGGGATTATTTTTGGGATCTTTTTACCAGGGAGCCCGGTCTGAGTCCTGCTCAGTTCGACGCCTATTTAGCTGACATTCCCTGCCTTGAGGCAGCTGAAGCGGCTAGATGCGAGGGTCCCATCCCAGAGTCGGAAATCTGGGAAGCGCTGAAACAGGTTGGTCTGGATAAATCTCCGGGATTAGATGGTCTTCCCTACGAAGTCTACTTGAGGCAGTCGCACGTTTTTTTTCCTTTGCTGGAACTGATTTTCAACAACTGGATGAAGCCGGGGTCTATAACTCAACGCTTCACCAGGGGTGTGATCAAGTTGCTGCGTAAGGGTAAAAACGGTGGGAAAGGGGATAGGTAATTTTCGCCCTTTAACTATGTTAAATACAGAGTTAAAGATTTTGGCAAAGATCTTAGCTAACCGTTTGCAGCGTGTCCTGTGTCGACTGATTGACTCCGAACAGACTGGTGCTGTGAAGGGCAGGACTATTCAAGACAACCTTCATATGGTCCGCGTGATCATGGAGAAAGTCGACAGTGAAGCTGCGCTGATCAATTTGGATCAATCCAAGGCCTTTGATAGGGTTGACCATCGATTCCTGGAGGCTGTTCTTTCGGCTGCGGGTTTTGGGCCGGACTTTCGCTCCTGGATCCGTTTCTGTATGCGACTCACGGTGCGCTGGTGGAAGTGAACGGGGTAAGATCGGAACCTTTCGTATTGTCTCGATCTATTCGTCAGTGTTGTCCGCTTTCGCCTGTGCTTTACGTTCTTTTCCTTCGCAAGTTAATGGCGAATCCGGTCCTACGCGTAATTTCCCTACCTCGTGCTACCACCTCGGCCAGGTATTCTGCCTATGCTGACGACGTTTCGGTTCTTGTGTCGAGCAAAGCCGAGATAAACGAAGTTAGCAAAGAAATCAGTGGTTATGAGATGGTGACAGGGGCCAAGATCAGCCGCGATAAGTCTAGTGGCTTGCCGTTGGGTGCGTGGAAGGGAGTTTCTCTTCCCGGACCATTCCACTGGACGGATTGATTGGTCAAAATACTCGGCGTCTGGTTCGGTCCAGATATCCAGTTGGGAATGAATTGGTCAGAGGTACAAGGGAAGGCCGAGATCGCAATTAATTTGTGGTCTCAGAGGAATCTTTCCTTAAAGGGGAGGGCAGAGGTATGTGTTTCACATATCTACCCGATTCTCCTTTACCGACTCTCTGTACTTCCACTTCCGTCTGACACTTTGCTGGCGTTAGTGAAGCTCTTGTTCTCCTTCTAGTGGGGAAGGCGGTCTAGGTATGCCTAGCATTGATATCCATCTCTATATGCTTCGCATCGGGTTCCTAGATCGTTTGTGTCGCGGACCGGATGAGGAGGGCGCTTTCTGGAAGGAAGACGCCCGTAGAAATTTCCCATCCTTGAGAAGTGTGCACTCGTGCGAGGAGGAGGCCCGCCGTTTACCCCGAGCCGAGTGCTCCTTCTACCGTGAATGTCGTCTTGCTCTGAAACGCCTCTTACGGGCGTCGAATGGCCTCCAACGTCCAGGCGTTGTCTCGTAGGGCATTATATCAATTGTTAGTTGGGGGGGGGGGCGTTCATGATGATCTGATTGACGAGCTCGGTCTTACGAAGCAGGAGGCTCGCTCGATCTGGCCTTGGGCTCCCAGGTTGATGAGGCATCCCTCACCTGGCTGGTGATGCGGGGGCCCTCTGAGTCGCCAAAAAGCTTTGCGCGGCGGGCTTGGAGAAATATCCAAACTGCCGACGTTGTAGTGGGGAAGTCGAGACCCTAGGTCACGTCTTCTTTCATTGCAAGTTGGTAGCTCCGTTGTGTAAGTTTGTTGAAGGCCTCATGGTTCGCATGTTGCACGGAAAGTTCTTTGTCCTTGAGGCCTCTTCTGTTTGTAGCAATGTGGCACCACCGTTGACGAAGGCTGAACTTTATGTGTTCCACTGCTTGCTAGGAGATGAGAGTTGTGATTTGGTCGACACGTCAGAAGGGATTCTATGGAGGTGAGAATTTCACCTCTTCCCAACTGATCTTGTACTTTAGGCATCTGCTTAAAGTCAAGATTAGGACCAAAAGGCGGCGACTCTCTTCATCAGAATTCGGCAAAAGGTGGGTAAATCTTGCGCGAATGTGTAGAGTGAAAGGGGCTGAACTGGAGTGGCACTTGGTTAACTTAGCTAGGGTATGCATGCTCATTGACCTCCTTTTATTTCTGTCCCCATCTTTCTTTTGTTTAATTCCCCATCTCCTCCCTCGTTAGGTGGTCAGTGATGTTAGTTCTCTGGTTGTTGCGGGAGGACTTTCGTTTTCGTGTGTGTGTTTTCGTATTTGTTGTTGTGTCTAAATGAGTGTGTGTTTGTGGGCGCGTTTGTGGGCATGTGTTTTTTATAATATTATAATCCCGCAATTATTTCGTCCAGTTAACTAATGTTTCTGCCACATTTAGGGATTGTGTGTTTTTTTTTATATTACTAACCCTATTTTGTTTTGTTTTATGTAAATAGTATTAAACCATATTGTAAATAATCATTGGGGTTTTTTAAATTGTTGTTTTATCCCCTCCCCCAACAGACTTTGAAATGTACATATGGGAACTAATTAGGATTTCATAGAGAATTTGAGGTATTATGGTGGACGCAGTAAGAAAGGTAGGAGTGAATGTGTTGTTTTGGTAATAGGAATATTGTTGGTATATTTGGGTCCGTGTCTGTGACTAGCTAAGTTTAGAATTAAGACAGAAGACCGTCCTTTCCCAACCCCCTTTTAGGCCTTGTGCCACATTTTGTACAAACGTACAAATAAATAATTATTCCAAAAAAATTTCGCTTGAAGATGGAACAGAGCTTAGTACTTTAATTCAATTTAATTTCGGCTCTTGTTTTGAAACATGAGAACTCTTATGTAGAGTGTTGGAATCATATTTTTAAATAAATAATTATATATATATATATATATATATATATATATATGTGTGTGTGTGTGTGATGTTGATGTGTGATATATATGTGTGTGTGTGTGTGTGATGTTGATTTGTGACATATATATATGTGTGTGTGTGTGTGAGATGTTGATATATAGGCATTGGAATTTTGGTATGGGAATGCATTTATCAACAAGTCCCATATTTCTGTTTTTTTCCTTATTCCAATATGTATCAGCATTCACTGATATCAGTAGGTTTCTTTGTAGCTATTATGAAAATAATTTATTTTGAAAAATAACTGAAACAATTTTCAACAAATGCTTGATGAAATATACTAAAATTCTTCTTTTCAAAAATATGCCCTGGTAATTAAACCGGATCTTCTATTAAAAAAGGACCAGTAATTTGTGCTAATAATGTTTCTTCATGAATAGTGAGAATGTCACATAACGGTAAGGTTATAATTAAGGCCGGCAAATACGGTATTTTGAAAATCAGTTAAAAATTTTCAATGCGAACATTGCTTTATGAAGTTTTACTAAAATTCAATTATTTAATAATTGTAGTTAATAAAACCTACGATGGCTATTTCTTAATAATTATGAACGTTATTGGAAAATAAGTAAACACATTTAATTAATTTTATGGCATAAATTAAATTTTGTTTTCATTTTATTTTTTTGTTTGTTTAGCGGTTGCAATGGACTTTGTTGTTTAGTGAGTTTTATTTTTGCAGTGATAGAAATATAATCTAACTTCGAAATATCACTGAATCCATTAATTGACGATCAACTGCCGTGATTTATACGCTTGTAACTGAAAATAAGCTACAAAAATTATGATTGAATGTATCTTATTTTTTTCAATTTCTAATCAAGTTTCAAATTTGCATCATCGCTTTGGTCGAACAATTTACTAAATGACTAAATAGTGGTTTAGTAAAATAAAAACTGTGTTCAACCCGGTTGTAAAGAGACGTCGGTTGATTATTCTTGTGTGTGTGTATATATATATATATATATATATATATATATATATATATATATATATATATATATATATATGAAGAAATATAGTCTTAAGATGTGCTATATTTATGGGATAAAGTGCTCAATATCAGATATAGAGTGTGTGTAAATATAAAAGTGAACATAGAAATCAACATTTAGAGGCGACAGTCTGTTTCATGCTAGATGCAATCATCAGGCCATTATATTGAAATGTTATTATTTTTTTATAATTTGTTCATAT
The DNA here is from genome assembly GCA_903632075.3 of Acanthosepion pharaonis. Taxonomy (NCBI): domain Eukaryota; kingdom Metazoa; phylum Mollusca; class Cephalopoda; order Sepiida; family Sepiidae; genus Acanthosepion; species Acanthosepion pharaonis. The sequence continues at coordinate 112,873 of CAHIKZ030001881.1, forward strand.
TGATTTATTTGTATTATTGATCAATTAATATTGATTTGTTTGATTATTACTGATTTATTTTTCAATGATTTTGGACCAAAATTATTCTTTTTTTTTTTAAATTTATCAATTTATAAAATTATCAATGTTTCAATTCTCCGACGCTAAATTTCTATTGCCAAAAAACGATTTTATTTTCATGTCAAACATGGGGGAAAAGTGAATTTATTACCCGATTTAGTTAATTCATGTAATTATCATATTTAACTTTTCAGAGAATTTTTCGAACGTAAGAGAAATTTTTATTTTAAACATCTTTTATATGTGTTTGTTTTGATTTATTTTAGGGTCGTAAACTGGACAGTCGATTTACGGAAAACTTTTTGGACGTCTCAAACATGAAGCAAATGAAAAATGCCTTCCCAGTAATGTTGCCGATATTGCCACTACCAACAAGCATTTTTTATTATCTGTTTTCTTTCTTTTATATACAAATATTTTACATATAATTATGAAAAAATCGCCCACAGTTTGATGAATAAAAAAAAAATGTAATTTCTTTTTTACAAAAACATGAACAACTTTAAATATTGCATAAACTAATTCAAAAAACTTGCATAATGTGATGCGACTTTTCATCCAGGGAAATTTTATTAGTGTCACTTGATAACATTGTCTGTATTTCACTTGTTTATAAAATCTTTTAATCTTGCTTCATTATTTCATGTATTAATCAATTTTTCAATATTTTTTCCTCATTTCAATATTAAAAAGTTCTTCGATACTTTAGACAAAAAATATTATGTAATTGAGGATTCGGATTCAAAAAGTATTGATTGGCTACCTACCGACCTACACCCATAAACACATTCATAGAGGGAAAGTTTGGTTTGGTTTGGTTTATTTTGTTTTACGGCTTATCAACCTCAATGGATTATTTAATGCCGACAAAATTTTTTATTGCTGGTAATATTTTGTTTTGTTAAAAATCTGTTTTTGGTAATATTTTTCCTTCAAAATTGTATTGCTGGTAATAATTTTTTTCAAAAAGTATTACTGGTAATAGTTAACTATTTGCCCATAGCTGGGACCCTAACAGGTGTTACCACCCCGGGTCAGGGTGGACCTGGGAACACCAGCAATTGAGAGGTGGTTCCACGCTTCTCAAAACCTCCTCATCAGAGGTCTTGTAGCTGGACGTAGTTTAACGTCTTACCCAGGACGCGGATGTAGTTTAATGTCTTACCCAGGACGATCATAGAGAGAAAGACTGAGGCTTATATGTAGCCACGCCGAGACATACATATAGCTATACATTAAGGCATACATATGCACACAGGAAGATACGTCCAAAGAAACCCGTACGTATTCGTAGACTGACATGCACCTCCATGCATATTTACAAGTTGACAGATACGCATGTTTTCCGTCTGTATTCAAGGCCTGTTTTTGTGTTTTTTTTTTTTTTTTTAATCTAAACACTCTCTAGTTTTGCGAGATGTGTATACAACAGTGGAAGTTATTAAAATCGGTAAAGAACAAGGTAGTAAATATTCAAAGCTCTCACCGCCTTCGGGACCACTGCAGTGTGGGATCAAACCAAACACCGAGTATTTTACGCGACCCATCAGCTCAATTGGAGGGGCCGTGTAAAATATTCGGTATCTGGTTTGGTGCCAAAATGTAGGTAGAAGTGGTCGAAGGTATCGGAAAAATTCGAGGCCGCAATTAGTCTGGCGGAAGTGGACAATGCTGACGAATAGCTCTGGATAACATAACATTTCGCTCTTAGCCCATTCCGTTCTACTATACTTCTATGGAACAAGTCAAATCTAGGTGCAAAAGTGCGTCTCGAATCAGCCAGCCAACAAGACAGCTTCTATGAAATAATGGTTACATCTATCGAATACCTTGGGTTGATTTACATTGATTATCTTCCTCGTCAACTTTCTGTATGCGAACCAATTGTAGATTATTTTGGCGCTTTCAGTTCTTCCAAGATTCCTTGGCTTAAATCTTTAACACCATGTTCAAAGACAGTTAATAATCCCATTGACATCATTTTTGTTTTTATGTAGTAATTTCACCACAACCTTATTGAAATACTACATCCAGTTGTTGAAGATCAGCGTCAACACGGAGACAAACAAGAATAAACCTCAAATACACTTCGTAAGGAAGTCTGTCGATTTGTTGGAAACTTGTCCATCCCGATCCTTTTCAACGTTTCCCAGATTTTATTCTATTTTATGGGATCCACACACTGAGTTGATTCAGGAGGCGAGAGAACTCGGTTAAAGAGGTGTGGATCTGAGAGAAACCCAGACCGAGCACCCTGGTAAAAAGCTTCTGGTAGTAATCACGAAGTTCGTCACAGATTCCTGCGTTTGTAGTCAATGCACTTCCATCCAGAGATATGTCGATCTAGAATTCTGCGCGTAATTCTACGGCCATATATTCGTTGCTTTGGCAGATACTTCTAATCTAGCTTTAATTACCAGAGCCTGGTTCTTCTTGATAAGTAAAGAGACCAGCTCTGATTTAGCTACTTCGCCTGTATTTCCCAATTTGACGCGCCTTTCTACTCTGGAATCTTGTGCCGTTGTGCTGCTAATCTATGTTCAGTCGGCGGTTATAACCGACAAAAAATACTTATTGGTATTTTGGGATAGTTCTGCCATATTTCTAACTACCGCCCCATCATTTCCATCTTTAGACTTAATATTAGCTGTCTCCCGAAACAGTCCACATTTTAAATTTTAGTAAAAAAACCATCTTAGACTTATTCGGTCCGGGCAAGCCTACATTTCGAAAAACTATATCATAGAAAATTTGACAACTTAAGAAAACTAACTAAACCTTGGTTTGATCGCTGTACCCTTCGAAGAGAGGAGCGTCCGATTTTGTGCCCAAATGTCAACCCCAAATTTGCGGACAGCATTATGCTCTCTTTTTCTACGTTTGAGGTTGACAGCAGTGCATCACATTTTTCAAAGGCTGATTCTTTGGCGGTAACCTTTTTCTCCTGGAAAGCATTAGGGAGGTTTTGAGACAACTTACAGTGCCAAATGCTGGTCTTTAGCCTGAAACAATGACCGGTAACATCATTCTTCGACGTTCATACAGTCCAGTAGCGTTGAAAGGTTTTATACCAATCATGATTTTAAGACACCACTCGTATTCAGTCGAGACTAATCGCTACAATTTCACTACATTGGTAAAAATAAATAAATAAATAAAGCAAAGATAAAACCTTAATAAACAGTCACCCTGGACTGATGTTATTTTGGCATCTGAATACACTTTCTTTATTCAAGAGATCTTTTTGGTTAATATTATTTATTTTCCTATTAACTAAGGAACAGACAATATATTCGGTGTTATTTAATTTCGATTAAACAGTATTCCATGTACAGAATTGTATAAATATGCAAAGATGAACTGTTTCAATATTAGTAGTTATCATAATATAGAGGTGATGTTGAAGATGAATAAGTGGATTCTGATGTAGAAGAGGGCTGAATATAAATTAACACAAACAAGACAAATTATAGTTTGATACCTTAACATTTCACGCAATCATAAAATGTCCTGAAAGAGCAAACCTTTCTGTAGAGTTATGTCAATTTTATTCACATCAACAAATCTTGTTTCTGGATTTGAAAGGGAAATAAGCATTAAAATCTCCAAATTAGCAACACATTGAACAATCCTAAATCTTTATGTTACATACAAATTAACATTTTTTGTGCTTTTAAATTTAATGCAGACGTTAAAGTTATAGTTGAATCAATTGTCCAGTATAAAGAAAAAAAGCCAGTGACCTCAATTTGCAGAAGAATAACATTAAAAAAAAAACATGCAGAAAACGAAAAAAAGAAAATGACAAAAAATTGAATTGGTAATCGATTGCTTTATGATGTACTTACGTTGAATTATGTACACATTCTTGACCTAAAATTTCCTAATGAGTTTTTAAAATCTCGCATATCAGACAATTTTAGACTAGTTATTTTCGCTTAAGAACAAAATTTGAACTTCTGACTTCATTATATGAAAAACAGTTAAATCTCTAGATGGTGTTCACAAAATCCCAAAATATGTATATATTATCCATCTGGCCTACAGTCTATGGTGGCCATTATAATGTCTTTCATTGAATGTTTACTCCACGAGTAACCACTAGTAACAAGTGACAACACTTTCACTCAATTCTCTAACATCTTGGTTAGTATTCGCGTTATATAATTTAAAATGACTCTCTGTACCCAAAGTGTCTCTCTGCACCCATCAGAAGACTTTACGTGAAGAGATCTGACGGAAGACAAGGGCTGATAAATTTAGCTGACTGTATCGATGGTGAACGAAGGACTCTTTTTTTGACTCACTTCTATTGACTCACAACTCTTTGGGTCAAGTCACTGGATCCAACCAACGCTTTTATCCACTGGGGCATGTGTCATTAATGACATCAGTGTATGAATTTTTGGGACTTATAAATTTAATGTCTCAGTAACCATTTTACCAGAGCTCATATTGCATTTTTTGTTGTTATTATTGCTTATCTTTAGTACGCCGTATTGTATTCATTTCTATGTTTTTGCATTTTTCAGTGATGTTCTCTGTTTATTATTTCAACCTCATCCCACAGGGGGTGGTGGTGATCTCCCTTTCCACCCATATATGGTCAGTTACGCCTGATTTTTCTATTTCTCCTCGTATTACGGCTTTACGACGTTCTTGCAGTCTTACCTTATCTAGTTGCTTTGTGACACTATTGGAAAGGCGCTAGTAAATTGAAAAACAGTAAATTCCGATATACTGAAGATATACCGATGACCAGACGAAGGAAAATGAAAGAAAAAGGTATTTGTTTTTTAATTGAGAAGAAAATAGAAGACCGGAAAACACTAAATTTCGATAAACTGAATATATACCGATGACCAGACGAGGGAAAATGAAAGAAACGGATATTTGTTTCTAATTGAGAATAGAACTAGAAGACCGAAAAACACTAAATTCCTATAGACTGAAGATATACCAATGACCAGATGAGGGAAAATGAAAGAAAAGAATATTTGTTTTATTATTGGAAAAACAAAAACAAACTAGAAGGTAATTAAATTTCTCGTCCGCCGGAGAGGTAAAATAAAGAGACCATCTGGTTTCGATTAAGAACTGAGATTAAGTGATGAGCTATTCTGGAGGTCCAAAGACCTCCCGGACAGAAATAGACAATATTTTTACGGCCAATATGCAGCGGAAAGAAAGACTGACCGTTGGCCACGAGTTCAGTCGATTGATAAGGATTAACTTTTAAAAGCGGACGGGTTCCCAGAAGAACATATGACAATTAAATTTTTCGTTTGCCGAAACGCGATAAAACGCGATTTTGAAAATCAAAGTATTGTTCCCTTCTTGTCACTTGTTGACCAAAGGGTTGACGAGGGGATAAAATGATAAATCATAGATGCGAAAACAACCACACACAAAAGCACGATAAGAAAGAATTTTGAACGATAATTAAAATTTGACCATTGGGGGACGCCTACCCTTTGGGGACGGGTTTGGTGAAGTGGCCAAGGAGGAGAGGGCCCAGGTGCAATTTCAAGGAGGCAGACGATTTTCCATGCCTCTCTGGCAGTGATGGTGAGAGACACTCACACAACGCAGGAAGGATACAGGTTTGATCAGGTGACCAAAGGGAAAAAGGCCCAGGGGAAAGCGGAGGCACTTACACAAAGCAAGAAGGAGAAGGCCCAAGTAGAATTCCAAGGAAGGAGGATGGGCTCCCTCATATTTGAACATTTGCAGGGAGAGCCCTGATTGGTTGTTTGGGGAGAGCTGGCATACCCAGAGCACATCATGCCCCATTCTAGCCCTTGCGCACGCTTCCATAAAAACAGAACGCTAAGTAGATGCAGAGAGACATCGCAGACACAGTAGAGAGACTGCAGAGAGAGCAGAATATCACCGCTTCATCTGATCTCATGTGACTTGTCGCCCTGAAGAAAAAGCCTCCGAATTAAAGCTTGTTCCAGAAATCTCGTTCCAAAATTCTAACAACAGCGCGTCACGGCTACCGGGTAGGATCAAGAGTTATTGCATGGAGAATATAGTCCTGCGTAAGCCATCAATACATGGACCATCAGCTTTGTAGTAACTGTATATAAATATTTTTTTCTTTTATCCAATTTATTTTTTTCTTTCGTGTGTCTTTACTCTGACTGGACCAAACCAAGGCATCGATTCCAGTCGACCACTCGGACCAAGTCAGTCTTGCGATCAATCAACAACACAAGGTGAGGCGAGACAAGACTTGGACCGAAACGATCAACTCTACGATTATCCGAAGGGATCGGACTGAAATACGGAATGGCCAGGGTAGACGTCATAGCTTGACCCAAAGAGTTGTGAGTTCAATACCTGGCTACTGCAGTGGTGAACAAAAACTTGGAGAGTTGAGTTAAAGGGAAATAACTGAAACATCTGGAAGAGGCATGACACGTGGAACTAAAACAATCTATCCCGGTGGACGAAATAAAGGGTTCAGTTTGAAATTCCAATCATCCGAAGGAGGCCGTCGCGTACAACGGCCGAAACGTCGTGAATATGGCAAGTTTTGTATCTTTCCATTTCAATTTACCGTTGGTACTTGACGTCTAGGGACAGAGGGAAACAGCAAGGACTCGATTGATTGCTTTTTGTCACAAAGATTTGAACATGTTGATAGATATGTCAACCTAATGTGAGATATGCATTTTTGTTTGCACAAATTACAATCCTCGTTCATAAATTTCGTACATTTTTCAGTAAACATTTAATGAAAAATACAATTTATACACACCTGTTATTCCGGGCAATTCATATATATCTTGCTTACTACAAAAGTGCAGAGAAGTACAAACATTTTATTTATTGTGAGTAATTTGAGAACCACTTTGTATAAAGTATATTTTGTGCTCAGTACCAAAGACACAAGCAGTTTTCTTATTTATCGCTGGGTGTAGGCGAAGAAAAATAATATGAAAGCTAACCAACTGAATTATTTTAAAATCTGGGGAAATAGATTGTATTTAAACATATTTCACTAGGCGAAAACATTTCCCCGTTGAGTATATAACATGGTTGAAATAAACATCGAGAGTTGATGGAAAAATGTTATTAGATGGCTATTTTTATTGGCTATAAAATTTTGAATAAAGGTTATTTCTCGGAGCGATTTAACTTTCTGGAAATGGAAAAAAATAATTTGATGTTAATTTGCCGGTGAAACAATTTAAAAATCAAAATATGTCATTTGTAATTCCTTTTTTTGAAAAAAACTAAAAAAGCGAGCAACCACATGGGCTCTATTTATCAATCAAAAACTTTTACAGATTTTGTAACACAATGACTTATTGTCGTGTATGACATAATGAGCGCATACGTATATGTCACTGGAACAAATGTTGTAAAATCCGTCATAAAACAATAAACAAAGAGGTGCGTGGTGTAATAAGTTTTTTATATGCCAAGGACAAAAATCCAACTTTTAGTCTCAAAACAATTTACTAAAAGACAATTTCCAGAGCATAGACATTTTCATTGAGACATATTTGCGAGACGGTTGGGGTCATTGCCTTACTGGACACAGTAGTTGCGACGGCGGTGGCAGACGATAGACTGGGGGAAGCTGTTTGTCAAAAGAAACCAGTACGTATGCTATAGGATGTTATCCTGGTTTACGACAATCCCACACCTATGCAAATGTTCTGATCTCTTTTGATGAACAACTTCCATCAGATGTGTAGTGTTTCATAATATTTGATTGTTTTAACTGGCTGATCATGTGATATGAAAATTACAAGCAGGACATCTTTTACATTCCAGAACACAGTTGTCGTCAATTTTTTGGTTAAATACTAAACTTTGAATTTTCAGTGATTCAACCGATGTCTCTGGATGAACGTGATGCAACGAGATAACACTCATACATGCACGTACGTACGGAAACTTAATTACCAATATTAAGAACATTACAGAATATTACAAGCACCAACATATTATGAGTATTCAACTAGAAGCTACGGAATCTAATTAAACATTACGGAAAATTCACTCCTTCAAATCTTCTGAAGCCAAAAGTTTATCAACATATTTTCAGCTTTACAGAATTCTTTCAACTCTCTCACAGTGAACATTTTGAGCGGCAAGTTCAGCCAACTTTCTATGAACTCGGATAAAAAAATATTTCCTTAGTAAAGACTTTAATTCAATTCAAAGTGAAGTAACTCCTATTAATTATGATTGTATATCATTACATACATAAATATAAAACGAAGATTGTTTTTTGATAAAAAAACATTTTGTGTTCCTTCTTATTGCTTCACATTTTGTGGTATTTTGCGTTAAATATAAATTCGAGGGGTCACACCAACTAACTGACCTCTACATCTTCACTTCTACCGCCGCTTCCTTATTACGGCAATAAAGCAATATCGCTGTTGCGTACCATTGATAATGAAAACAACAGGTAAAGAATTGTCGGAAATTATCAAATCATCATAGTAAAAGACCTTTTTGTTAATGATCGCTTGTCTGGACAGCATCAACTCATTAACAGTCACACGAGTTTGGTACAACGTCATGCGTTTTGATAACCACAACAGTGAAGGGGATGAGCGTTCATATCAAAGAGTGATCTCTGAAATCAATGAGAATTACAGGGAACTGATAACAAGAGATTTTGTAATGGCTAAAATCAATGCTTGGGCAAATAGTGACAATAAATCAGAACAGAAAGACTTGCCGATGACCAGATTATCAACATTGTCATAGAAGAGGGGGAGCACAGACTATGAACTCAGATAAAAAAAAATATTTCATTAGTAAAAGGGAAGTAACTCCTATTAATTATTCACGTATATCATTTGACATACATAAAATATAAATATTGTTCTTGTTATAAAAAGTTATTTTTTGTGTTCTTTCTCTTATTGCCTTTCGTTTGCTTATGCATTCGTAAAAAAAAATGTACGGATTGATTTAGATCATAATACTGCTACAAACTATGAATTTGAAAGTTTTCAGTACTTTAGTGTGAAAGTCGACCTCAGAGAAAAAATTCTTCCTTTACAGAAAGCCTAAACAGTACTTTGATTAGTGAAAAATCTAACAACCCAAGAGCAGTCATCAAGAAGAATTGAATATAGATTGTCCAAGAATTCCTCGAATATAAAAATATTTAAAGAAGATATTTTATTTTTAGAAATGGTAAATCGCTAGAGCGAACTAGAAAAAACAAAATTGTAAGAGAAAATGAAATATGACTTGGTTTACCCCCTCCCCACAGTGGTATTTTTACTCAGGGAAATAACTCAAAAATAAAACTGGAGATTTCTTCCCCTTTAAACATAAAACCCAGTGTCCGGGTTTACATTTTTTTCCTTGAAGTCAGTAAAAAATTCGATTCACAGCAAAAAACAACTTCCAGTGTCAAGAGAAAAATCCTTATATCTGGATCTTTTTCACAAACATTTGGTTGAGAAAGGCAATGAAATAATGATCAGGAAATATGACCAGTAAAGAGAAGAGTGCACGGAATTGCTATATAATATCACTCCACCTTCGTATCTGGCAGTGAATGCTGGACAATTTTCTCACAGATAAAGAGCAGTTTTGGGGCAACAGATATGCAGTTCTACAGAAGGATGCTGAGAATACCATGTACAGAACATGTGTGAAACGAGGAAATTTTAAGGAAAATGAAAACAAAAAGGATACTTAGCGTGTTTCAGAAGAAGAATTAAGGGTCACGATTTATAAGGATATGTGAGGAAGATACCGGTTTACCTTAGATTTGAACAGGTTAAGATTGTAGTGATCGGGGAGCATCCCCTTGGGAGTCGATTTCACAAATTAGCAGCTCGTTGGAAGAAACTGTTCGAATGGAACTTACATATCACCAATGAAATACGAAGGGAATAAGGGTAGTCCGCTACAATGTGAGTGGGTTGGCGGGTCTTAGCCGTGAAGGTTAGGACTGGTGGAACTAAGGAATGTAGTTCACCTGAACACATTCCATGGAAATAGTGATAGGGTAGCGAGAAGCTTGTAACATTTCGTTTACTGGAAAGGGGTTGTATGGTATAAAATAATTCATCACTTACAAGACCGTGTTCACGTTTTTGACCGTGATTGAAACTGAAAAGGGAAGACTAGGCAGTTCCTGCCAATACTCCCTTTTCGGTCTGATTTGGCTCTTGTAAAAGGAGGAGTCAGGTACTGACTGGAGCCGTACAGCGAACCGAACATTTTGCCAGCATCTTAAAAAAAGTCAAAAAATGCGTGAACAAAAAAATTCCCTTGCCTGCAACGAATAAATTAAAAATTTTAATTTAATTATAACAGAGCGCGTTCACCCGTGTTTTTTCTTTTTTTTCTTAAAATCACTACACAGTGAAATGAAGATTTTATCACGATTACAATAAGTTTGTCTTTGTAATTTACCCCTAAAGATGATCTTGAAGGCGATCGAAAGTACTTCGGTAGGAAAAAACTACGGCGCCTTCCTTGATGAATTTCATCTTAACATCAAGAAACTGAGTATAAAACTGGAAAGAATCACTAGAGAAATAAATTGACATAATATGTCTATATTATTCAATGAAATGTGTTGGAAAGAAGATATACTGCCTAAATATACATATATTTTATATATATATATATATAATGTTTATTAAAAAATTATAACATAAGCATGTTATAACATTACTACAAAAATAGCCATTTTGTTTCAATACTTCTGTTGTCTTGTCAAGTGATGGTATTGATTAAAGTTTTGCAATCGACACCATCACTTGACAAGACACCAGAAGTATTGAAACAAAATGGCTATTTTTGTAGTGATGTTATAACATGCTTATGTTATAATTTTAAATAAATATTATTTACTCTACCTTAAAAAACATTTTTTAAATAGTAGTTTTGCTTTTATCAGATTTTTTTATTTCATGTATACCAATCCCGTATTAAATATATATATATATATATATATATATATATATATATATATATATATATATATATATATATATATATATAGATTATGCAAACTTAGGTAATCCGTAATGGAATCTTAACGTGGTCTGTTTTTTATTCAAAATAAAAAACCTTAACCTCCCAAATATGCACGTTAAAGTAACGCGAATTAACAGCTTCTAAAAATTTGAATAAAACCGGTCGTGTAATTGATTGAGGTTGTTGTAACTTCTTCCTTTAATGTCGTTCTTATCATTCACCCCTTAGCCATCTATATCTAGAGACGAGACGCGTTAAATTTGAGCAACATCTAGCCGACACACTGGGGTTAAAATAGGAAATTGAAATGATACATATGACACACTCATATCTTCTCTCCCACCTCACTTCCTCACTTCGTTAATTTTACGTATACTTGATGAGGTCCGTCAAAAACGTGTGAATTTCTTTTCATTTTTCATTTCAGCTTTTGGAAGTAAAGTCTGATGATCCAGAACCCTGTTAAAGGGATTATGGTGAAATAGCTTATTACATGGAATCTTAACGCGGTCTGTTTTTTATTCAAAGATATATATATATATATATATATATATATATTATATATGTGTGTGTGTGTGTGTTTGAGTGTGTGTGCGCACATATCTGTGTGTATGTTTATTGTCATTATGCTGAACTATTCGAGTCATATAGTTTATATATAAACTAAAATAAAAATATAGTTTGCAGATAAAATTATTTTTTTGGGTTTATATAGTCAATAAATAAATAGCTTCTCTTCTCTTATAGAGAGGCCTGTTTAACCGCCATTTTAATTACTAGTGAAAAACAAACATGTTTAGACGCTACTGATTATTTTTTGCATGAGATCCTCAGTAAAAATTAACAACAAAGTCGAAAGATAGATTGAAGAGACAATTTATTGTTTTTTATCCAATAATTCTGGCTTAATAAACCGAAATTAGCAAAATAGTTTATGCCAGGAGTCTGCAAAAGTAAAAGAATTGTTTGACTTTTTCTGAATCAGGTTTTTCTTTTTCTTTAAGCTTCCACAGAAGATAATTTTTCTGTTGTATTTCTAGAGTACACAAAATCTGAAATAAGATTTGAAAATCTTTTGTGATCGTAGAATTAATTCGAGATACCCACGGGATACATTTGAAATTTCGAAAAAGGTCGTCATAAAATTTATATTAATAATTGATAAACATGGCTTGATTTTTTACATTTTAATAAGGTCGCTAAAATATCACTTTTCTCATAGATTAAAAGAATCCAGCGTAAAATATTTACATGTTTGCGATAATGTTATAGAATCTAGCAATGACAATAATTTTAAAGAATTTTTCGCTTAATATATTTTAATTTTTGAACTTTGGGAAAAACAAGTTTTAAATGAGTGCAGCGCTGTTGTTGTTGAAAAAAGTTTATTTTGAAGAAAGATAGAAATTAAAATACTAAGTTTTTGCCAGCAAAGATTGGAGTGAATAATAGGCGTTAAATGAATTGACAAAACATTAATTAGACAGTGCAATTTTTGTATTTTGAGGAAAAAAATAATTTGCTGAGGAAATCATAGAAAATTCGTTATGTGTGGAGAGAAATCAACAGAAAAATATCCGACAATGGAAGCTGATTTACGTTACAGTAAATTTTACACACACACACACACACACACACACACACACACACACACACACACACACACACACACACACACACACACACATATAAGTGCGTTCATTTGTTTACATGTTTTGGAAGTTTTCACTTTCGTATAAATTAGTATAAATATAGAAACGAAATTATTTTCGTCGAATTAAAGACATAAACATATATAAATATAAAGTGCATAAAATTTATATTAAAGAAGATAATGACAGATTCAGGTCTCAATTCCGTAATCTGGGCATGAGTGGTGGGTCCAGTCACTAAAATTAGATTCCAGGGTTTGTTTCACTCACATCTTGTCACGTATGATGCAAATAACGCTACGTGTTGTCATTGTTTGCAGAGGAATTCATAGTCATATGTTGCGGCAAGTTATTAATAATATTCATGGAATATTTTCATGGTAGCCATTTTTTAAAATTGCATTGGATAATATATTTGGAGAATATGCATTCTGTAAAGAGAGTAATGTGAAATATTTGCCAATGTTTCTTGTATCTTTTTTCAGATAAATTATGTTGAGGCGCATCTTTCCACTTATTTTTTTGTTTAGTTTTTAATTCTACGGGTTATAATCGTGACTATATTTCTTTAAAATTAGAATCTATTGTTTGATATCTTTTCATTATTCCAGAAATTTTTTGAAATATTATCTTTCTTATTATAAAGGTGTCGAACCCGGTCAGTACTTAAATGGAAAGTCGCTTGGAAACACCGGCTACTTTAAGCGACCTCCTACACTCCGAAATATGTCTTGGTAAGCCGTAACAAAACACAAGTCAAACAACAAATCAATCAATGCTGTGATTGCCAATACAACCGGCAGCTGAAGAAGATCGAAGAACGTATCTGTCAAATTATTGTGTTACAAATAAAAAATGAAAGATAATTCAAAATTATATGAAGTAATGAAAATAACATAAAACCAACATGAGATATTTAGTGAGATATCTTCGTGGAAATTTAAAAGGTATATCAGTACCTCCGTTGTTAGCGTTATATATATATATATATACTAGCAGTAGAGCCCGGCGTTGCTCGGGAACAGTAAGAGATAGATCAAGTATCGACCATCATAAAGACTGAAAAATAAAATTGACAAAGATTATTGTTTAAGGTTGACGGACATATATGTCTTAATTAGTTTTTTTTTTTTTTTACGAATTGGTCAAACCCAAACTCAACTAAACCATTGTTTTCAATCGTTATGAGTCTACCGATTGAATAGAATTTTATTATAAACAATTGTCTTGTAAATGGAATTTTTAAAGCATCCTGAATGTAAAAATAAAATAAAAAAAAGTGTGCAAGACAATAAGAAACACCACCTGCCAAAAAGTGAAAAGTGAAGTTTTGTTGAAAATTGAAAAATGAATTTTAGAAAAAATGAACACACAAAATCACACACACACACACACACAACACACACACACACACACACACACACACACACACACACACACACACACACACACAACCTGGGTTTTATAATAAGTATAACTTGATATGAGTTAAAAATTTCATTCCGAAAGTGATACATCTTAATTGTGTTTTCAAATTGATTTCATGCAAAAACAATTGTGTTTTTCCGATTTTTGGCGCTGTCAGAACCACTGCAAGGTAATTTTACGTAGTCTTGTGTTTTTTGTTGAAATCGGTTTTGAAAAAAAGGAAACCGATCCAACATATAAACGTACAGACACACACACACACACACACACACACACACACACACACACACACACAACCTGGGTTTTATAATTATTTATATATATATATATATATATATATATATATATATATATATATATATCAAAATGCCTGTGATTGTCTCTTCATGTGACACGCAGTACAACAGTACAAGGTCATGGTGATACAATAGAGAGAGAGTTGTGTATTGCAGGCCACAGGAAATTGACCACTTTAAACAATTCACTTGTGCAAGCTTTTCAGTAAAAATTTAAAATCTACTGAATCAGTTATTCTCGACAAGAAAATTCATCGATAGTAAGCAAAATAAAGTATGAAATCTTATCTTCTCGGCTTAAAGTTTTACAGATGGTATTCACTCATTAGGGGTTTAGATAATTTAATTGAATATATATATATATATATATATATATATAAAAGATATTACATAATGTTGTCAATATATTTTAGATTTATCCTTTCTTAGAGACGTCAAAACATGACGTAATCTAATCTAAAATTGTTCTATTTCATTTATTAAATAATTTTTGTAAAATCGCAGTTTTTCAGTTATGGATTATGAATGTGCGCAAGAACAATTTGAAGTAAATGAATTTTAGTTATATTTTTAATAGAGTAAAGAATTGTAACTATTTATAGTCATTGGACATTAGATATTTGCGAAACTCTGAGTCGGAAAGATAAGTGTTGAACGGCTTATTCTATCTGTTTACTAGTAAAACACAATTTCTTAATATTGATCATACAAATGTTTTAAAAGAAATACACTGGTCGATCGTTAAACAAAGAAGAAATTTTTATGTAGGAAATTTTACACAAAACACGCAAAAACACACACACTTATATATATATATATATATAAAAAAATTGTATATAAATATAAATAAATATAAGTATGTATAATTATTTATATATATTATATATATATACTTATTAGAAAGCGCTCATATATCAGAGATAGATATAACATATTTGGTTGGATAGATGTGAGTTTGTGACCCTGGGTTTCACGCTTTAGCGATCGTCAGACAAACTGATTAATGTTTGAAAAAATTTGGGTTTATGTAGATTGCGTGTATTGGTGTTATTGTGGAAGTGGTGGGGGAAATTTCGTCGTTTTGTCATTCATCGTACTAACGCAAACATCGATGTATGCAGACACATATACATATTTGGTCGCCCGTCGGGACTCATACATATATAAACATATGTGGGCAGTTTCGGCTATGACACATGTATGTATACGGATGGTGTTATATCTATACATACGCATTTGTATGTTGAAATGTTGAAATTTAAACATTGGAAGTGTGGCGGAAATGTCTCGTTACTGTATACATGTCATATTAAGTGTTTTCCCGCTGAAAAATATTTCCTCGCATGTATGTATATGCGTGTGGTGGGGTTTGTGTAAAATTATGATAGGTAAAAATTATTATTATTTATATTTATTTTTAAATTTTTGAAAAAAAATGGGGGTTTATTTGTTATATTTAAAGCTGGTTATTTGTTTGTTTTTGGTGACTGTGTATATGTAACAGGTAGAAATTTGTACTGGGTGAAAGGGTAGTTCAATTTAATAACGGGTCTATATGATATGATGTGATAGTAATGTTTCAAGGGATTGGAGACAATGATAGTTAGCTAATAGTTATTGTAAATTGGTAGAAATTGTAAATTGGTAGAAATGATTAGTAACGGTGGTGGGAGAATGATAAAACCATGAATGTAGTTATAGTGGAACTAAAAAAGTGGTTGTTGGTGTTTTATTTTATTTTTGTTTTATTATGTTATATGTATTAATTTATTTTGGTTAAAATCCTGATAATAGGTATTCTGTGTAAAATTATGGTAGTTGAAGATTGGTATAATTTTTAATTTTTAATTACAAAATTATTATTGTTATTATATTAAAGCTGCCTGGTAATAGGTGTTTATTCTCATGGTTACATATGGAAATTATATCTGGTCATATTGTTTTAAGGTATTAAATATGCTGGGGGAGTAATAAAGATTGTAGTGGATTTATATGTTAATAGTGGGTGTGTTGTGTAAGTGATGGTGCTGTGCGTTGGTGGTAATGATAATATTGTTAGTTAAAAGGTATTGTAGTAAAAGTGATTACTAATGGTGGTGCAATTATAATAATGATAGATGCAATTATTTTGATGGTATCTTGAAATTAAATTGTGATTGTTGGTGGTTTGTCTGTTTTATCCGTTTGGTATGAATTCGGATAATAGGTACTTGTTCTCATGCCTACATTTGGAGATTATCTCTGATTTTTTGTTTAGTAAGTTCTTTTGCGGTTTGTGTGATATTATTGCTACATTTTCGTGTAGGCAAAGTAGGCATTGTTTCGTAATGTTGTAGGCAGGGGCTTTTTTCAATATTTCCCAACTTATTGTTGGTGTGATGTTTTTGTCTTTTTTTTTCTTTTGTCTTTTTGCTGCCATATGTATGTAAACCCAAATTTTTTAAAGCATTAATCAGTTTGTCTGACGATCGCTAAAGCGTGAAACCCAGGGTCACAAACTCACATCTATCCAACCAATTGCAATGAATGCATATGAAGACGCTCTCTCTCTCGATGTCGCCGTGCTGTTTTCTTTCCTTCCAGAACGGAATATCATGTGTGTGTGTGGTATTCTGATACTAATGGATTGCCTTCTTTTTGTATATAAGTCCAAAACGGCGCGAAATCACCAGAGGGTCGCGGGAATTTTGAAACGTCAATACGCAGCTCACACCCAGGTTTGAGAGACGGACTAAGATTACACGTGGAGGAACGCTAAGCCAACAAGCGGCACGCGTTCCCTTGAAGCTCTTCCTCCCGTTGCCTCCTATAATCCTGCTATCAAGCCTGTCCCTCTATTTTAATAAAACGTGTAAAAAAAATAAACCGTTTTTCATCTATGGAGTTGCATTTGGGCCTAGTGAAAACGTAGAATGCAGCAGATAACCTATGATGCCGTGACGTTCTGCATAAATACGTTTTACGAACCTGAAACCAGTTCAACAAACGATCCGTAATGTGAGTTCCCATTTATTTTTTTGTGTAGCTGTATCCCTTTTAACAACTCTTAGAATGGAGCATTTTTCCAAATTTGTTCAGAGTCTCATATCAGAGGTTAAAAATATCAGAGACTCACTGAGAACGCACAAATACCTCAATGAGATGCAGACCTTAGACAGACGGAGTACTGAGTTTAGCAAATGGAGAGGAGAGTTGGAGCGTTATTTTATGCTCGTCGATTCGTTAGAGGACTAGTCGAAAACCCAATGTAGAAGTTAACCCCACGGTGGGAGGGAAATACCAAGGAGAGAGAAAATATGTTCCACCCGATATCTACGATAGAAATAGGTCTAGATCTAGAACTATAGACAGCCTGATAATAAATTTAGTAGAGCCAGAAGGGGAAAGAAATTACCGACATATGTAGTCGACAATATGGGTTCACCCAACTCAGTTAGGATTAGGCTAGGTAGACATTCATCCCAAATTAGAAATATTGAAGAAATGGATAAGTATACAAACAGCGAACGGTCCGCCTCTACAGATAGAAGGACAGACACAATTACAGCAAAATGGTGCTAGAATTTATTTAGATTTAAGAGCACTACGTCCAGCAGATGAGTATGTAGCATTAACAAAATCAGGCACATTTCATCCATAGCTTGGGATATCTCATAGAGTTAAGTTAAAGCCACAATTCATGCGCACGTGTATGGTAAAAGTCGGAATACGGGATAAGTTAGCGAACTTGAACAAATAAAGTTGGAATTCGTTAGTAAACTGTGTGGCGTTTCTGTCGTGGGCGCAATAGTAACAACGACGATCAGAATACCGTTACTCATAATATGAATAATACGAATCATACCAGTTTGAGACAAGCGTTACCGATAGTTAAATATAATCTCCCCATGAGAAGCAAAACAACATTACATCGAAGATGGAGAAGGCGAACACGTTCGAAGAATTTAGGGTATCGGTACATAGAGATTGATTTGTGAGTAAACGACAAAGACTTAGATAGAACAGATACGATGAAGATGCGTATCAACACTGAAGGACACATGTGCTATAGACAAAAAAAGTATAAAAAAGAAAAATATAAAAAACGTAACACGTTCACAGAAATGTTTTAAAAGAAACTACATCTCTGCTATTTAAGTCATTGAGTCAATTAGTTTTTAAAACAGAGAGGATAGCGGACACTTCCGACGAGATCACAGACACACACACACGCACGCGCGTACGCACGTATACATAAACTGTAGACATCTACGAAGACACTTGTTTAAAAAAAGACAAATAAAATAAAAAGTGGTTGAACAATTGTGCTGGTTTGCCAAAGAGCAAATGGAAAGACATTTCAAAATACCCACCAAAAAATAAAGAGCATGTAACAACTACAAGCTCGGCTTTGAACAACAGTATTTTGTGTTCCTGCAACAGGTGTCATAAAGAGTGACACACCACCAGAATAAGTTGCATGACATGACCCAACTCGAGAAATCGATTTGCGGTATACTGACTATACAAACACCCGGTAGAATCCGGAGGTGGTGTTTATACCTTATGCATTTAAGCGAGTGTTGGTGGAATGATAATTTTCACTTTTTCATTGCCGTGCAATTCTGTAAGAGATGAATAAACTAGAAGTCACACATGATAATAATTTAAAATAATCCATATTACTTTCTATTTTGAAAAAGAAAAAAAGTCCAGGTAATGTTACAGAATGCAAAGACTGGGTCGCGATGATCAGCAATTGGACCAAATACCACGTTGGCATGTTATTCGGACAGTCATATATTCCCTTTGTCTAGGTTTTAAGTTCAAAACTATGCGAAATCAACATATACGCTTCGCACAACCCAAGTTCGAGAGACAGGCTAAGACTACACACGGTGGGAAGCTAAGCCAACGAGCTGCGAACGTTCCCTTGAAGCTCTTCCTAGAATTCATGCTACCACGTCTATATCTCTTCTCTAATAAAACGAGTAAGAAAAAGAAGCGTACTGGGTATGACGATAAACTACATCCACGTCCAGGGTAAGACGACAAACTACGTCCGACAGCAAAACCAATACATTATTACCAGCAATATATTAAAAAAAAAATTACCAACAATACATTTTTGAAAAAAAAACTATTACCAGCGATACCTTTTTCGTAATAAATATTACCAGCAATAAAAAATTGTCAGCATTAAATAACACATTGAGATTGATATGCTGTAAAACAAACCAAACCAAACCGTCTTTCGTTGATCTCATCTATGGAGTGGCGTTATGTTTCAGTACGCAACAATACATATATATCGCTAATAGTATAAACATTATCATAATCAGTAGTAGAAAGCAATAATGATTCCAACTGTCTATTGTGACCTGTTCATAAAGTAATTACCCTCTAACCGTTTAATGCGAATTAGAGATATCGAAATATTTGTAGATAAGAATGAGTGTAAGTAGTGTTGGACAAAAATATTTTGCTCAAATCCCTACTTAAATTTCTTCCAAACACCATTACCACCATATGAATCGTTATACCAGCCCTTAAATTCAAAACGCAAAATAATTTTAGCCTCTTTATATTCGAAGTATTTCTGTTTTGAAATGAAGAAAGTAGAAATGTGTTTAAATACTAAGCTTTGCTTAGTTTGGCACAAGGTCACATGTATGGAGCGCCAAAAAGAAAAACAGAAGTGTTGAAAATAATGAAAACAATTGTTAATGGTAAAAGAAATCACGGTTAGAGTTATCGATATTGAAGAGTAATAATCCTTTTTGTCATTATTTCATTGTTGAAATCAAATACAACTTTTATTATGGAGAGGAACGAGTTTCGATTTTGTATCATCTTTAACATAAGAGACATAGAGGATTACAAATTGAAACACATCCCCTTATATGGATAAAAGAAAAATCTGGAGAAGAAAAACTGTTTTCTTAGTTTGGACTGCAATAAATTATTAAACACTTGTTTTGTTTTAGTGTAGTGCTTAGCGTTCTGATTAATTAGTAATTATTTCGATCACTGGAGAATTTTTGATGCCGTGCCAAACTTGGTTTGATTGAAACTAGAAACATTTGTTAGAATATTGTGGTTAGACTGCTTGTCTTGTAAATCTTATAGAAATGAGTCAAATTGTAATTAACAAAATTCTTGGTACTATCTTTCCATCAATCAAAATTTCTTTGGTGTTTCCAGAATAAGTCATGCTTGCTGAGATGTTTTTGCTTAACAAATACCTACTGTTCTTCTCTAATAAGTTGCACGTAGTGACTGCCTAAATCGACTGACAAATGTGTCCGAATAGAACGAGGAAGGTAACAGCAAATTGCTTTCTGGTGTTATCCAAATCAAATATTGGAATCGAGTCGTGCATGGTTAAGCGTGATGATCTCACAAGCCATTGGTAGCGGGATTCACTTTGCATAAAATGGCATTAAGCCAGTGCATCATAAATTAATCTAGGTGTTGCATTTGAAAAAAAAATAAGAGAATAAAATGAAATTTCTCTGCTTTTGAAACGAAACAAAATAAATTTCTACAAATGACAAATTTGTTTCATATCCATTCTCAAAAACGTAATTATCTTTTCAGAATGAGTTAAAGTCGCTTTGTTAAATTTAGTTGCTGTTTTATAATGAGCAAATGAAGTAATATTGTGTTGACTGACTTTCTATTCAGAATGTACGGTAAATTAGAAAATGTGGTAAGAGTAGATCTTACTTTTTCTATCCAATGTCAAATTCATAAAATTGCTCTGAACAAATAGAAATAATTTCACATGTATCAAGTTGATTTATCGATTAACATTTAATGACCAAGAGAATTCGTTCAAATTTACAATGGTGAAAAGGACGATTCATGGCACCATTTTACAGCAAAGTATTGACTGAAAGCTTCTTGATCAGATAGCTGAATCAATGTAAATGAATTCTTGAAGTTGAGACAAAGTCTTTTCTGTATCGAAACTTTATGTATATATTGAAAACAGCTAGAGTGTGTATGTGTGTGTGTGTATGTGTGTGCATGTGTGTGAGAGAGAGAGGCAGAGAGAGAGAGCGAGAGAAAGAGAGCGAGAGAGAGGGAAACGGGGAGATAGATGAAAAACACCAAGGAGGTGTGGACATCGGTTCCCAAATTTCGCCAAATGATCAATATATCTGTGAACCATTGCACTTCCAGACATCAATTTCATCGGTATGTTCCAGTAAGGTCGAACGACGTCAATTTCAAATTGGTAACCATATGGTTCACCATAATTAAATAATAACGTTTATGTTAATATGTAATGATGAAAAAAAAATAAAACGCCCATCGATGAAAAAATCTTTGGTGTATTGGTGAATTGCAGTCTCTATTGACAAATTACTAAATAATTTATGTGATTGAGTCTTAGTAAATTCACGCTCATAAATCTTTTAGTGCAGTCTGCTTGTCCAGAAGAGAATTTGAAAACAAAGAAGACGAACTGAATGCAGTAGAAAAAAAACTTTTTGTATCTAATCAATATTTTATTAACAAATGAGGTTGTATTTCGAATTATATTTCTGTGCTCCATGTTATTCATCAGAAAAGGAATAATGAAATAAAGAAGTTTCTCAATAAAAACGAAGAATGATGAAAAACTCGAAGTGTGAGAGAAAGAAGCGCGTTCATTGATTCGCATTCGTTTGTTATTTGTTGTTTGGTGCTGATTGTTCGAATTTTGATTGGCCAACAAAATATTGATGACCGGTAATATTTTTTCGGGATTAATTTAATCCTGAATTAATGAAAAACATTTATGCTTATTCGAGGAATTTTTAGGGGATTCAAGCAGTGACACACCCACCAAAGAATTGATTAACAGCATTTACATAGATGGTGGGTTACTCAGTAATTTGCTATTCTTTACATAAAGATGTAAAAGTATGTGGTTCCTTGATGTCTGTGGTTGCTTATAAGTGCAGTGTGTTACCGGACAGTAATCATTCAAAGAGAAAAAGGAGATGGAGAATATGAAAGCAAAAGAAGCTTTAATGCCAAATCGGCATTACTGCTTTTTAAAGAGATTGGCGATATTCGTAGAAAGTTTGTGGATTTTATTTGAGTGATTTAACGAATCAACTCATTGACCAGAAAATAATTTTACGAGTCGTTTATTACTACTTTGCTTGCCAAGATATTTATAGATTTTTCGACTCATTCGCTTCAAGTTTATTCTTTCAAACAATTATCGCTTCTCGAATATATGCCGTTACTAAAACTTTTCGTTAGAATCTTTGGTTCAATCAGGATTCATTTTTTAAAATTATAACAGGCGTCTTTTGATAACCCCTTTTCTTTTTTTATAGTTTATCCTGCCTCATTTGAACCATTCAACTGCAGTTCGAAAGTACGGTTTTGAATTCAGTGTACATCTTGTTAACAATATAGCATAAACGTATAGCAAGAAATTAGATTAGTGACCCATTGTAAATTCGATGCAAAGTTTGTTGGTTTTCTTTTTTTTACAAGATCATATTTTTCTCTACACTTTGTTAAAAATTTGTGAATTCTCTTCGTTCGTTAACATGTAGAAGAGGGAGGATCATTTGTCAAAGGCAAATAAAATTCGAAACTTTTGTCAAAGACGTTGGGATTAATAAACTTTTCATTATATCATTTTTCCGGCATCAGTTATTTTTATAATTCAGACTTTAAAAAATATAAAGGAGAAATCGGGATTTAAAAAAATATGGTGCTGTCTCAATGGTTTTGTTTCAACATGTGAGCAGCTTTCTTTACCTGCAGTTTTAAATCTGTTTCCCAAAATTAAAATTGTAGGGATCAGGATTTTTATTTATTATTTTGAAAAATTATCTAAAGCAATTCATTACCAATATGGCAACTTATTGAGTTATCGTCTTTACTTGAAAAACCATGCATTTTGAATTTACATGTTGAATATTTTTATTCAATGATTTTTGTGGAATTGTTTCTTCTTATTGAGAACAGTTTTCATTTACTTTTCAGGCAACAGAATTGATTTCTCCTTCATCTCAGATTTTTGTTTTTCTTTATTTTATTGCAATACAGACGTTATTAACACGTCACCATTTAATCTTGAGTTGAGTATTATTTTCAATTTATTGTTAAACCGGCGTTTAAGAACTTCAACTTTGGGAACACTTGAGACTTTTTCATTCCTTATCTGCACCCCTCCACACAGGTTTTGTTTATCAACTGATGAAAGTTACAGATTCAGATAAATGTCCACATCATTGTTAGATTTTATAGGCACTCTTGTATAGTACGCACATAAATTGAAGCGCGTATATAGATTCGTATAAAAGGCATACACATCTCTCCATGAGTGCCTCGGTACATGCGTATATGTACATAAATATATATGCACACAGCAGTACGCATATATATATATATATATATATATATATATATATATATATATATATATATATATATATATATATATATATATATATATATATATATATATTTATTTGTGCGTATTTATATATATATATATGTGTATATACGTATAAACATATTTGTGTTTTTATGTATGCGTATAATCTTATGATATAATATTCCTTGTTAATGCACTTCATTCAGTAGTGCATATTAATCAGATAGATCGCGCATTATGCAGTAAATATTTCAGATCGAAATTCGATTCATAAATACGTGTCTTATTGATTGTCTTTGCAGACAGAATCGAATCTATGTCTGGTCAAATGAAAATCGTACTGAATATGCTTTTGAAACGTAAATGAAAACAAAAATATCAGTAGTTACTAAGGAAACTTATACTAATTTTTTCTTCCTCCCTCCCCCACTCTCTCTTTCTCGTCTTTATAGATATATATATATATATATATATATATATATATATATATATATATAGAGAGAGAGAGAGAGAGAACATTGAAAACGAATCTGCATGGTGACTGTTTGCTTCATGAATCAAGTGATCTTAAGACATAATTTGAAGATAGCATGAAACTTGAAATATTACTTTTTATGTTCCCATTGTCTATATCTACAAATGCCCTGTCTCCACTATTGAGCACTCTTCGTTTTTTTCATAAATATAGCAAGTTTTATATAATTGCAATCTGTGTAACCCATATATTGTTGTCGGTTTAGCAATAAATTGAAAAATAGAACAACGCATTTTCCGCTCGGAGCAAAGCGTAAATATAATGAAAATATGGAGATCAGGAAAAACCTTGTTTCTTGTTAAGAAACCACGTTTCATTCGTCGCATCTGATGCCGGATTTGTTTTACTGCACTGTTCATTCGATTCTTCAACAATCAAATTATTGTATTGGTGTAATCATTTTCTATATCATTTTAACAAAGAGACCCACATCAGTGGTCCACGACGAGAAATACTGTAGGTTCGTCATTGCTGCCTGGTTCGAGTTCCACGGAAAAGTAAGAGGTAAAGAGCGGAAGGAGGAAGAGAAAAAGGGAGCAATAAGAAGTGTTAAGGTATCAGGAGTGCAATGGAAATTCCAATCGTCGTATTGATTACATTCCTCCTGGGTGCAGCGGCAGCTCTTCTCGACTATAGTCAAGTTCTGAAAAGACAGAAAAATACATTTTTGCGGTGATTGTAATTATTTGAACTGCAAATAACTTAGATTATATGCTTCTCTAATTTTCCTCCTTGATTTCCAAATAAAATGCAACATTTACTTTCATCTTGAAAAAGGACTTTGGTCCATTGAAGAACGCTTCAATTATATTTTGCTTTGGTCCAGACAAGACGCGCCTGACACTGTCTCTAGTTGAAATAATTTAACGAATACAAGTGGTGCAAAATACTTATTTTATGAAGTATATTCAAACCATAAAGGTTTTGAAAAACTTTCAAATTAAAGTGAAGATACGATATTTGAAAAAAAGATTAAGTGACATGACAAAGAACATAATAAACACATATTGACACGATATTAACAACAAAAGTCTATGAAAATGACTTATTAAAAACTCGAAAGTACTCAGGTATCGGATAATTTACATTCAATATTTTCCTGAAAACCGAGAAAATAGTCCGAAATATAAAAAAATCCTAACAACGATTTTCTTTGGTATTTACCCAAATTTGCACTCATATACATACAGGGGTGAGTCGATGGCATAAGAAAGCTATATAAAAACATAACTCTGCTTAATTCTAAGAAGTTTTCAGTATTTAAGAGTAGTATCTAATATAGACCGGCCATTAAATGGAATAATTTAAAAATAGTGAAAGCTAGTAAAGTGAATAGTGGTTCCTGTAGGGTGTGTCAGGAAGAAAAATTGGTCATTGCAACATGCAAAACACGCACGCACACACACAGACACACGCACACATATATAATAAGGTATATTTCAGTAAATGTCAAAGTATTCTTTGTTAAATTCAACCAACAGTGTATGTTTGTTTATTTTTATTGTATTTTTAAAATTTTCGAATAAGATGTTGTGTGCTGGGTTCGAAATTGTAGACAGACTGTCCGAAGTTCGAAGTTCATTTTTTTTCTGTTCTGTCTAAGTAATTTCGATCACCTCAGTCATTATCAAAAACATGTGCTATCAATGTGGCATACAAGATTCCATTAGTATCTTTACAGATGTGAAATTCTGAATCATTCCAAAGTGATATCAAGTGTAACGATGAAACCAAGCAAAACCGCATCGAAAAAGCATATATCAAATATACGTATTATATTATAATAGTAGAAGTAGTCTTATTTTAAATATTTTTACACACTTCCTGATATTTTCTTTAATGTGGTATTTTTTTTTTAGTGTAAAAGCTTCTTGAGTTCTGTGTCTTTCTTTGTATTTGTTGTGGTATAGTATTTTGGTCGTTTGTAATATTGTGATCGATATGTGCACGAATTATACTTCGAAAAGTGACAAATGTATCTACGAGTGAGTGTGGTTCATTTGTGGCCAATGCAAGAATTTAATATTATCTAAAAATTGGTAAATTAGAAATTTAATTTAAAAAATTTTATAAGAAAATTTAATTGATTAATTATTTTATATCCGTTATAGTATGGAAACTAAAACTAAATTAATTTGATGTAATTATAATGAATTAATTTACAATTTATTCTAGAATTTGTCTGAAAGGGAGGTGTGCATATTTATGCAAAGAAAATATTTGGAAAATGGAGTGCATGTAAATTCTTCTAATAAAAAATAAATAATTTTCCAATAATAAAAAAGATGCATTTTCCGTTAATACCGACGACAGTTATTTAATTTATTTCTATCCATTTCTATTTTATACATTCTACGTACCAATGAGAGCTCTGTCGTCAGATATATTATAGTTGTCATCTGAATAGAACCTCTTGTCGTCGGTGTCAACGCTGCTTGTCGACTCCGCCCTCTTGCTCTCCTTCGATCTCGACCGTTGCAGCATGGATGCCAGTGTTTCACCGGAAAAGAACTTATGCAAGCTTTTTCGCCGTTTGATCACCGATTTGGGTACTGAGGGTGGCGTGTATTGGTACTTGTCGGCACCATAACCAAACCCACCCCGGTAGGGCAAGTAACCGCTGTTCTGTCCCTTATTTAGCCAGACAAAGGAGTTGACTAGGCAAAGTATAACGCAGATCCAGGCGAGGACGAATGACCAGCCGTGGCTGTAAGTTCGAGATTCCTGGAAGAGTTTTTTAAAAGGAAGCGCTTCGCCCGGAATCAATTCTTGCCTTTGGAGTAAGTGACATTTACCGTGGAATAAGCCAATTGCACTGGTTAGCATCATAGCTGGAAAGAAAGATTGGAATTAAGATGATTAAAAAAATTGAACTTAGTCAAGCATACATTTCTCTAGAATAGAAGAAACGCACAGATATACAAACATACACATACGCACACACACAATATACATACATTTCGCTGGAGGAGAATAAACATGGAACGATTAATTAATTTTTCAAACTTAATCATCAATTTTTTGCATAGATTTAATTTTTTGCAGAAATAATTTCCGATTTCAGTTTCTCTTCCGTTATATTTTAAAATTGTTGAATAGACAAGGCCACACAACACACACACACACACACACACACACACACACACACACACACACACATAAATATCTCTCTCTCTCTCTCTCTCTCTATATATATATATATATATATATAAATCTTAGGACACGATACTCTTTTCTGACAAATTCGAAAATACGTTCTCTTTCATTAAAAAAATCTCATGATAAATTATAAATAAACTTCAATCATTCATGCCTATATATAAGTAATTTAGAAAATGCAATGATTAAATGTTCATAATAATATAATAGTTCGTAGTAATAATATTTTTTTAATTACTTCCCCCAAACAAGACGATAATGCCACTAAGATGGAAAGGCTACTGAGAGTGAAAAAGAATGAGAAGACTTTAGAAAGAACCGGAAATCCAATCTTAAAAAGGAAACAAGAGATAAATCACTACTCTTGTTCAAAAGACTGAGGAGTAATGTGAACAGAAAGCTAGGCAATCCTATCTATTCCTATTCGTAATAAAGTATATCGATGTTTACCACGACTTATTTTTAAAAACATAAACAAATTTGTATTTTAATAAAGATAATAAATACATAATAATATAATAAAATTATAATATAATAACCTTCAGATCATATAGGTGATTCGCAGAACACCACTTGTGATGTTTGAGGCATGGTTTGCCTGAGTAAAGCAAGAAAATTAAGTCATATGCGAAGTCATCGTACCAGAGGAGTACGAGCAGAGCGTTATTTTTAGTGACTCAGTTGATAACCCTGTTTTAATTTTAATTTTATTTTTCTTAAGTAATGAAATTAATAACAACCTGCCTAGCTCGAAATGTCCAGTAAATCTAAGCCGGTTGTTATTAATTTCATTGTTTAAAAAAAAAACAAACAAAAAAAAAAAAACAGGGATCACTTACATTATTTACATTATTCACACTGTTATCCTCATTTTCAATGCCATATTCACAACGTTTCGGTCGTTGCACGCTCCGGCCTTCTTCAGGTGATTGGAATTTCGATCGAACCCTTTATTTCGTCCATCTGGATAGATTGTTCTAGTTCCATGTGCTATGCCTATTCTGGATGTCTCAGCTATTTCCCTTTAACTCATCTCTCCAAGATTTGGTTCACCACTACTCTAACTTGGTATCGAACTCACAACTCTATGGGTCTTAGTCACAGTCCGAATAATGTAAATAATGTAAGTAATCATAATACCTTATCTCAGAGATATAGAAAAAACAGCGTTTCACTAATCAAAAACATGTGTTCACTGTCATTTGCTACTTAGGTAGGTGTATGCCTTTTAGGAGTTTCTTTTTTCTTGTTTAAGGTTTTTCTTGATTTTTACTTGTTTTTTTGTTATTACTACAATCAACTTCATTTTAGGTCTTTTGGCAGGTAGTGTGTCATGTTTCAAATAGAATATATTATCATATATATATATATATATATATATATATATATATATATATATATAGGACGCCCATGGCTAAATATACAAAGACAAGCTGAAAAGCAACTTGTTAGCAGTCAATATACCACATACCACCCTTGAGCACTTAGCCTTGGAGCGGGTAGAATGGAGATCAACGTGTTTTAGTGGACTCAGCAGTTTTCTATCTGCTTGTCTGAATCATCTTCAAGAAGCGAGAGCAAGATCTAAAAGGTCAGCCAGTCTAACAGTGATCTCATCTCACAATCCTCCCACTTGCTTCATATGTGGCCTCCTTTGTAAATCACTAGTGGGTCTTAAATGCCACTTAAGATTATCGCACAAAATTTCATAACTGAATCAACTAAGCTGACAGATCCTCATACGTCGAAACCGACAGGAGAGTCCATTATTATATATTATATATATATATATATATATATATATATATATATATATATATATATATATATATATATAGGGTATGCTACATTTAGTGGTTAACGTGCTCAGGATCAGGGACAGAGCGTATGTAAATATAAAAGTGGACTGACGATTGCGAATATTTAAGAATAAAACAGACTTTGCCACTGAGCGTTGATGTCTCTCTCTCTATCTCTCTCTCTATATATATATATATATAAGTGAACATAGAAGTCAACGCCCAGTTTCACACACACACACACACACACACACACACACACACACATATATATATATATATTATATATATATATATATTTAAAGTATATAGTAAAGTATTGTTGAGGATCCACGGATTAGTAATAATTTCAACCGCCGACGCAATCACCTGTCCCCAGTGTTATCAGAATAAGGCTTTCTCGACTGAAAAGCTCATTCATTGCAAGTGTATGAAATTATGCCGCCTCACTTGTACGGATTGACAGCTTTGAAGAGGATTTTATTAATCGAATGTATTTACCAAGGAAATAATCTGTATGGTATTTGATACTCTGTATAGCCATTTATTTCCGTATATCCCGAATCGATGTTAATAAAAATTGATATAAATCACTAGCATAAATAAGAATCTAATTTCAATTAACGAATCATTAAATAATGGATTTTATTTCCATTTTCAAGATTTGCATTATGCTATATTTTTAGTTTCGTAGCTACAAAATTTAAGCATAAGGGAAACCTTTTTGGCCTCTTTTGTCTCTAAGATAAAACATGTTTTTTTCTTGGATTTAAAATTAAAGCTGCTTACAAAAGATTGTACGATGAACGTCAAATGCAACTGTTGTTAACATAATTATCTAGATACCAAGCCAGATAACATTGCATATGTTTAATACCTGTCGAGTCAGTTCTTAAGGCTTCTCTGTTGGCCAAGATGCCTAAATAGGATTCATAATAATGTTGATTGCTTTGTGCTGTCTGAATTAAATGAGTCGAAACATCTTGACATCTTTAGAAGATGAAGAGTATGTATGGTGATGTTTACCTGCAATCAAGGGAGCCGTGGCTGCTACAACGAAGCTTTCATGGCTCGGGAGGCATTCACTTATGGAACCGGAAATGAGACCAATCAACATGGACGTCAAACAAAGAATGGCGCAGGCGAATGCAGCTAATTCCAAATCTAAAAGAAAGAGAGCGAAACGAAATTTGTTTAAAGAAATAGAGAAATAGACAAAGAGTTTCCTGAAAAATGCAAGTGTCGAAAAAAACCAGGATGTAGTATATTTCAAGACAGAAAGAGCATTCTTACTTGAAAAACTGGTACAAAACGATCATTTTGACCCTTATTTTCGTCTATTTAGTATTGCATTTTATTAAATGCAGGTTCGTAAATATTCCTTACCGCACATAGAAATGCCATCTCGTTTTTAAGATATGAAGTGAAGTACAATTATTATTTTGCATTTAGGGAAAGAACGGTAGAAAATTCGTTCTTCACTGTGTGAGTTCCTCTTTTATATAACTACATCTTTCCGTGCTATTCAATAGTGTTTCTGTCTGGATACGGCCAAAAGAAAATATTTGCATGCACCTTCAAAGTTCTTGTTTTTTATAAAAATGCATGATAGAAAACAAAGTAAAAAATAGTACATACAAACATTATTGTATAAATGTATATTTGAGTGTATGTATTATTCTCTAAATATATATCTCACAGAAAAAAGATGTCTCAGGGACAAAGATAGGAACAATATTTTCGAGAAAATACGTATAACAAAATTCTCTTTTTTTCTCTCTGCTGATATATGTCTATAACTGTATGTTTCTTCAAACTGTGTAAACAGCAGGATTTTGAATGTTGACATTCATGGTTAATTCTAAACACTTCGAAGATTGGGAGAACAAACAAAAAATATATGAGCATCGCATAACAACACTTTAAATACACTGGTAGTTTACTGTAATCTATCTGTTTTGTTTTTCGACTTACTAAATGCCACTCTGATCAGGAGAGAAAAGGATTCACTGAGAAGAAAATACATTGGGCATGCACTAATTCCACAATTCTCGAGAATAACCACTAGGCCAAGACCATACATATCACCGATCATCGCAAAAGAAATAATAGCACAACGCATTACACGAGCTAACAGAGAGAAAAATAGATCGACTCAGAGTGGGCTGATTTAAGGTCTTCTGACAGTTGATTAAAAGCAAGGCACTGATCCCATCACGGGGCAATCTGACATTATCTGAGACAGATCCAGCTGGTTTCCATGTACAACGAGTATTGGGTTCATTACTTTGAGCCAGAGACAAAGAGACAATCCATGTAGTAAAAACAGCTCTCCTCATATTTTCTTTTGATGACTTTTTTAACCAACAGGATGAACAATCCTTTTTGAATAGTCAGATGTCAGTTTACCAGAAAATAAACAATGCAGTTATTAATAAGAAATGTTGAAATTAATGCATACAAAATTATATATATAAGTGGACATAGAAGTCAACACCCAGTGACGACAGTCTGAGCTCTAGTACGATTACTTTATAGTCAGCTTATCAACTTTACAACCCAGTCTCGTATCTATCTATCTATCTATCTATCTATCTATCTATCTATCTATCTATCTATAAGCAAACACTATCTGGTCTCTGGTCGTCAGATCTGATGAGGTAATTTAATTTAAACTCAACTTTATCTTATCTTTTCCATATATATATATATATATATATATATATATATATATATATATATATATATATATCTTCCTTACCACTCGCAAACAACTAGTTATTTTCCCTAAATGACTGTGGCAGCTAGTATATATTTACACACTGTTTGATACACTCATGTTCACAACACATCTATTTTTGTATTTTGTTCTCCCACTTTTATTGTTAATATTTTGTTATTTTATTATTCCAGTTTATTTTTCCGCACCCCCATTTTCTTACAATGATTTTGCAAAAGAATTCTTTATCCCTCTTTTGTTCTATTCCTTTCTTCTGTTTTTTCTTTTTATTTTTATTGCCTATTTCCCTCTGTTCTCACACTGTATCCTACCAGCGCCAAATATCTCAGCGCCAAATCTTTCAGCACCAATACATTCCCAATCCAGGTCCTATACCTTTTTTCCTCTATGTTTAATATCTCACTCCTCTTCCATCCATCACCAATCCCGATTTTTAAATCTATCATGTGATTTTCACTAAAAAAGTTATTAAAAGGGAAGGAGAAATCAAACAGAGATCGGAGTTTTACTAATAATTCCATCCACAAACAGGATTCTACCCAGCCTCAAGAACTACTGTTGGTGAGTCTCCACCGATTCGCTGTTTATTTCTCGCATCCGCTGATGTAGGACATAGGCGCGCCGGAAAATTCCAAACATGGAACCTTAATCGCCGTGGTTCATTTCTGTGGTTAATATTAATAAATATATTTCGTGCTGATCACATCGGATCATATTTCCAATCCTTTTTTTTACCAACCTTATTTTATTATATATATATATATATATATATATATATATATATATATATATATATATATATATATATATATATAAAAGTGAACATAGAAGTCAACACTTAGAGGCGACAGTCTGTTTCATGCTATATGCAATCGTCAGGCCACGTGTGCTGTTATTTTTCTCGGCTATTTATATATATACGGGTTAGTGGTGCATTGTGGGTATTCTATTATGGCGGTTATTTTTACCGGAAGTCGCTTTGTTCATTTATTTGGGTCAAGTTATATTGCTCGTTTTTATTTATTTTTTTATTTTATTTTATTTATTTATTTATTTATTTATTTTTTTTGTTTCTTATTTTATTTATTTATTTATTAACGTAGTAAAAATTTGTTTATATCACGTATTTAACAGTTTTGTTTTGGTTTGAGAATTTAATTAAAGCTATTTGTTCAATTTTGGGGTTGGTTGTTGTAGTTCATTCTAACTATTATTTTTTTGGCGGGAACAGTTTTTAATTTGGGATTGGTTTGCCTATTTATTTACTTGGATGAATTTAGGTCAATTTATTTTTTTTTATATTTTCTCTTTTTGGTTTTCGGTTTTTAAGCAACATAGTACTTATTTATTTATTTATTTATTTATTTATTTATTTTTTTTATTATTATTATTATTATTGTATTTGTTTTTATTTTATTTTTTCCGTTTTTCATTTTTTAGGTTACGTAGTAAAAATTTATTGCTCGTTATCAGAAATAAATTCGATTATTTCCCGTCATTATCTATAATTTCCATTACGTATGAGGATACTATTTACCTTGATGATAAATATGTTATTTAAAGAAATAATGTGTTATGGCAATTCCAATTACTGTTTTGCAATCAACGTACTCAATTTAGTCAAGTACGGCATAATTTGTCTGATGAGCAGACACAGGGATTAAGTTACATCAACTTTCATTTCGTCTATCAAAAAAAGAATGGGATCATTTTAAATATATTTTTTCTTTCTTTCTTTCTGTGTATGTTCATATTTCTCTTTCTTGAACCATTGTTAGGTGGGGGTTAATGTATTAAAATTTTTCACATAATTAGATATATGGGAAAAAATTAGGAAAATGACAGGAAATAATCGTAGCTTTTACCCAGGCTATAAAAAACCCGTTATATTGCATTGGGTTAAATGCATAACAATATCTCAAATCGCATTAAGCTTGGCCTGGTAGCAACAGTGGGACATTCACTGAGGCCTGAACTCAATGCAATAAGGAGTTGATTACAAGAATGTTAAACATTTTTTTAAAGAAATATATGTATATTGAAAAAAATATGTGTATATGGAAAAAAGTACATGTTTTATTCTCTAAATTGGCAAATAAATCATCTCAGATTGTACAAGACTCTTCATTTGGAATGAAATACATGATGACAGAATACCCTTAAAAATAAGTTCAAATTTTACTTTTCTACCTTTTAAAATTGTTTTCGTCTCTTGGTTGTGTTTAGTAAGAAGATCAGCGGATGATGGAACGCTTTAATTGTTCACTATTTTTCAAGGGGATGATTCTCGTTTCCATTTTCTGATGCTGATAATGGCGTTTCTTTGTTTAGATTAAATATAGAAGTCGCTCTGCTCTCTCAAAGTACTCTTCCTCCTCCTCTTATTTTTCTTTTTTTATTTCACGACTTCGTCTTTTTATTTCGTTGTCATGTGACTTGGCGTCCTGATGCTGACGCTTTGTTTCTCATCTGCTTTTGTTTTTTGAATGAATCAGCTTCAGTTGGCACTTTCGACAATTTCTCTTCCTTGTCTGTTCTGTTTAGTGTATCAATTTGTTTCCTTTTTGACAGAAGTTGGAAATTAACTTGTCGTTGAGTGTCTTGTTTGCAACAATTGCTTCTCGTTTATTATTTCTTCTTAATGAAACCCCACATTTTAGCGTAAATATACAGAGGTATTTTGAATGTCACATCGCTTTTATATATTTAAGAGTGTGTAAAGATGACTGAATAGGGTGCCTTGACGTGATGCAATGATTATTAACTGGTCTTTCAAAAATGTTTGTACTGGAATGAATTTTAGCGTCACTGGCAAACATGTAGCCTTGAGCGAGAATGCCCAAAGTGTTGTGGCCTTGTGGTAGATTGACATAAGTAACACTTTAGTAAACTAACTAGTGGCTAGCCTAAACCCGGCCTCTTGTCCATATGCCAGACTAAGCATTTATGGTTTTGTGTTAGATTGGCCTAATAATTTATTTAAGATTGAAACAAGCTTTGTGACTGTTGAAACTTGAATAAAGCATGGAATAATAATAATACAACACAAAATGTACTTAAACAAAATGTATTGACACAAGAACGTGTACACAATATTTACAGATAGTTTGGTATATTCTTGGGAAAACCGTTCCTGTAGAATGGGTTGACTTAGTCGCAGTCGGGCATAGTCTCTGGATTGGATCTCTTCTTCCTCACCCGTCTTCCCGGTACCAACCATATTTATATGGTCGGTACTCCACTATGTAAATTAGGTGGATCGTACCACAACAGTGACCTTATATAAGAATGACCTAAGTGGTCATTTCCTTGTTTGAGGCGTTGAACGAGATTAATTCAAGCCATGGCCATATTCTAGATAAATCTAATTCTTTTGACCTTACGCTTGACTGACCTAAAAGTCGTGATTTGTACTAGACTGATTCAAGCCTCTTGGCCATAGACTGAACCATGCACTGTGATCTTATACCAGATAACCTCAGGCTTTGTAGATTGATATTGTGATTGTACTCACTTGACCCGAGCCTACTGTACCTATGCCAGCCTGATCCAATTTTTGCAGCATTGTATTAGACAGACCTAAAACTATATATGTTAGATTGAGATAAGTCTTAGGGGACTTTTAGCAGATGTCTAGACCTGGTGAAATATTGAGTGACATCCAAAAAACATATTAGGTATAACGCTAATTATTAATTTTCTTTATTTACTATTAATGGGATAGCTACAATTAAGGGTGTTCCTCGAGAGATATCTAATTTGATTTACATCACACGATCTTTACAGTTTTCGATTATATATCATTTCTCAAGTTATACTGCAATCGACAAAATTCTAAGAGAGATGAGTAACCATCAATTGTAAGAAAACAGAGTGCATAGTTGCCAACAAGAGGAACATCCAAAAATCCAAGCTACAAGTTAGAGATGTCAAAATGTGTTAAATGTTTTAACAGATGACTGACAATGTGATACTGAAATCCAAAGGCGCATTGGAATAGGGAATAATGACTTCCAAGAGCTAAGCAAATTATTATGAAACAGGGAGATTTCATTATCAATCCTCCAATATAACAGTGCTGAACAATTTCCTTGCAGACGAAGAGGAGACTTGAGGCACCAGGTAAGTAGTTCTACAGAAGGATGCTGAGAATACCATGGACAAATCATGTAAGTAAGGAGGAAGCTTTAAAGAAAATAGAAAAAAGGGCACATACTTAGAATCGGGTTTTTGCGACATATAATGAGGAAAGAAAGTTTGGAGAATTTTACATTCACAGGACATATTGAAGGCAAAAGAGTAGAGAGAAACAGTGAATAATATACAAATCATGTTTGTGTAAATGAATGACAGAATATGGACTCGGAGGGATAGTAAAGGGACAAGCATTGCATAAGCTTACAATTAATAAGAAGTTGTAATGCGCCATGCCATCGCCCTGGAGGATCACAGCACATAAAAGAAGATTCTCACGTAAGTCAAGCAGATAAAGAGAAACAATTTTCAAGTTTTCTTTTGAAAGTTAATGAAGCAGATTTCGAAGTTCGGCTTTGCTTCATGGCTCAAGATTTTTAAATCTTTTCCAAGCAAAGTTCTTTGTAATCAATTCCTCCATTCTTGAATGTCATGTGAAGATACAAGCTTTTATTTATAATTCTGCTTGGAAAGAAAATTAAACCCAACAAGTTCAAAATAAACTCCCACAATTGGCAAAATACAATATTTTCAGCAAACTGCTACATAAAGAACCGGAAACTCAATCCTAAACAAGAAACTAGGGATAAACCACTACTTCTATTCAAAAGACCGGAGCGAAGTGTGAACCGGACGATCGGTTTACCTATCGACACGTTCACACTTTTGAAGAGGATTTATCCCAAAAGACCGTGGAAGAGTAGAGGTTTATCCCCTATTTCCTGTTTAGGATTGGGTTCCTTCTAAAGTCTCCTTCAATACTATATTCATAACGTCTCCGCCTAAACTCTGAAATTTTATTTACTATTTAATTTTTCAGTTTTCAGATAGGTTCTCCTATCGTTCGTTTCACATTCTTCCCGGGCCCTTGAACCTGAGAAGAGATTTCCTATTTAAAATTGAGTTTTCGTTTCCCTTGTAAGGTTTTTTCATTCTCTTTCACTCTCAGCACCCCACTGCGTCTTAGTGACATTATAACCTGGTTTTGGGTGAATTGATTAAAAAAATGTGTTATCGAACGGACAGCCCAACATAGTAAGTGACAGAGCAGATTATAAAATGGATTTTTGACATCGTTATGTAAAGATAACTCATTTCAATCACGTGATAACCTTTTAAAACAAAGAGAAAAGTACTATATGTAGAAAGGGAACAAAAGAGAAAGAGCAAGGAAGGGACAAGATGTAAGAAGCAGAATATGAATGATGAAATATGTAAAAATGAAAGAAAAACGAAAACAGAAAAGAGAGAGAGAGAGAAAGAGGGAAGAGAGAGAGAGAGAATGAGAAGAAAAGGGAAAAAATTATAGCAGTTGAATATGGTAAAACTTTAAAAGATTTAAATATTTAATGTGAGCACTCTCATCCCTGCAAATTAATCTAATTACGTGGTCACCCGCTCTGATTTCAATGAGCTTTAAAAGTTTTTCTTTTTTTTTTTACAGTGGAAATGAATATCTGAAGTCAGAGAATTTTTTTGCCAATTGCGTAAATGATCTATAAAAAGAAGTAAGAAAGATGGATTAGCATTTAATCCAAATTAAGCGGATTTTACTTGCCCCAAATCTGAATAGGTCACCTGTTATTTTATTTAAATGAACACAGCAAGCAATGTACAAAGCAACCGATTTGCCTAATTTATACTTCATGAAAGACAATCCAGATAGATATAACATTATTAAAGATACCCCAAATCACACAAATTACGTTTTAAATTTATCGATCCGATAGATTTTACATCTTTTACTTGTTTCATTTTAAATTTTAGTTCTTAAACTTAGAAGAATTTGATGTTGTCAGTATGATAGACAAAACTTTGCTGGATACATATTTAGATTTTTTCGAACGCTAGAATTCAAATTCATTATATGCGTTAGAGAGGCCTTGACCGCAGTAGCAATGTATCTACAATTTAATCCCAATGTAAAACATTCAAAAATTGAAAAAAAAGAAGTAATAAACAATTATATTTATAAAAAGTCGACTGAATTCAACAAAACTAATTTGGCTGAATTCTTGCTGCCTAAATATGCATTGTGCATTATTTCTGTTCTTTCGTGATTTGTTACCAAATTCGCTTGACTGATAGAAAGGAATAAATAGGGATAAGTGACTAGAAAGAAATCCATTTTTGAGTGTCAATTGAGAAAGATAGAAAATTTTTTGTCTATTTCGACAGCTCAAGACTTTTTTGTGATTTATTTAAAGGGAATAACTTTGCATTAAAATGGAGGAAAGCAGAAATGTTGGCACGTAAAGCATTCATCTCAGACACATATACAAGGGACATAGACGTTGAATTGTCAAGATAAGTTTAGAAAGAAGCGAAGATAGGTTGAGAGATTTTTACGCTTTATCAATTACAACGTTGGATAATTTACTTACATGATACAGCTGGAGTGTTCTTTGCTATAAAATTTTCTGGTTCTTGGAATAAAAACGATTCACATCGCTTTTGACTACCTTGTCTAATGCCAAGCCTTGATCGGACTGGATCTGCAAAAGAGAGAGAAACTTTTTAGTCAAATAAGATTATCATTTGTCTTAAATTCTTAAGACGTGGTCTCATAGTTATCAACTATTGTAAAAAAAAAAAAAAAAAAAAATAACAAAAAAACAAGCAAAAAACATTCTTCTTTTGGTTTCGGTATTTTAGCTGTCAATATTTTGTCGATTACTAAATTCATACGGAAGACTAACTTTGCTGGTTGAGGGATATCGCATTTTTAAAAAACACACACATGAATATATATATATATATATATATATATA
The DNA here is from genome assembly GCA_903632075.3 of Acanthosepion pharaonis. Taxonomy (NCBI): domain Eukaryota; kingdom Metazoa; phylum Mollusca; class Cephalopoda; order Sepiida; family Sepiidae; genus Acanthosepion; species Acanthosepion pharaonis. Next base: position 151,860 of record CAHIKZ030001881.1, read on the forward strand.
TATATATATATATATATATATATATATATATATATATATAAAAACTAAATGGACATCATTATTTAATCTTTTAGGCCAACGCTTTTTCAAAAGTTAATCTTTGGCGAAGCGAAAAAAAAAAAACGCAATCGAAGACACATTAATAATAAATAACGAATGAGGAGGGAAAGTTGGAATACGATTAAAATGAATTTTAATTGTAAATAATTGACTAAAAATTTGGGAAGTTCCAAAAGAGTATAAAACAGAAGAACAGTCACTCACAATCAGTCGATCAAACGTAAGGAATGAATAAAATGTTCCTTTTGTTTACATAGGCTCAGCTGATGAAATTTGATGTAAACAGCTTCAAGGACTAATAGTTTTATTTTACAACATTATAAAAATATGCGAACCAATTAATACTATAGAACGTTTATCATTTACCAAATTATAAAGAAATAAATATGCAAACAACTTTTTATCCATAAATTTATAAAAAATTACTAAATTATATAAAATATGTAAACTAGTTATAATGAAATCTATTATTTGCAATTTTATCAAAATCAAATTGATTCGTAATTAGCCGATGTTTTGCCACCCATTTCAAAGAACCCAATTCGTCAGCAATTGCTTTAGTTGCTTAGTGTTCACTCTTGATTTAAGGTTCCATCAGTCAGCACTTTGTGATAATAAATTTTCTATTATCAGATTTTTTAGGCTTTTAAAGAAAAACAATTTAAAAATGTTTTCAAAATTATGTTTAGGAACAGTGTTGATAACCTATAATTGCTCGAATTTCAAGCCGTGAATTTCTATTGATTAGGCATATTTGATACTAGATCACGATTATGAAAAAATGGAAAATTCAAACAAAAAGTAATCTGAGATATAATTTGAGAAGAAAATGTATAATATCCGGAAAATCATTTGTTTATTTTTTGTTCTATAGTTCATAGATATTTTAGAAAATTATGAATAAAAAAAATTGTTTTCAATGTTATTTATTTATAAGATGGTAAAGAATGAATATCGCATTTATTAATCTGAAATCCAAGATAAGAAGCATTTGACTCTGTGCTAAGAGAGCTCTTATGGAGCATTCTCGGTATATATATAGTTGTCCATATCCTGAATCTCCTTCATGATGACATACGCTCCATAGTTCTCGTCAACAGTGTCCTATGTAAACTGTTCCAAATCAGATCTGGAGTGAAACAAAGATGTGTCCTTGCTCCAACTTTGTTTACCATCTTCCTTGTAAAAGCGATTGGCATTACAAAAATATGATATGCAACAAAAGATTGGCTTGCAGATTCGAAAAGTAAAATGTCGACGATCGATTAGATTTGTTTTGTTTTTCTAACTTCAAAATTGCACATTTACATTCGTGTAAAATGATTCTGATTTCAACTTCTACTTTCCTCTCATAGAGAGCAATGGAGATATAAAGATGGATTTTAAAGAAATATTTTGTCAACTGTACAGGAGAGTTATGAACTCTGCATTAGAAAAAAACCGATGTTTTCCCAGTCTATTTGGGGTAAATATGACAGGAATGGATCGCTATGGCTCCACCATGCAAATTTAACCATTTTTTATTTTTTCTTGAAAGACAGGAATTAAAATTGCTTTGTTAAAAGTTTGGGATTTCCTTTGTTGTCTAAACAGCGTTTTTTCTTTGATTCATTGTGGATAACGAGTCACACAGACCATTTCCTAGCAGTCATAACAAAGTTTTTTTTTTTATAGCAGTGCATATTGGTAGAGAAAATAGAATTGATAAATCAATACCATCCTTTTGGTTTATGTTACAGGCTTGAACCCAATTTTCCCTGTTATTTCATTAATAATCTTCATAGACAAGTTTGATAGAATATAGCTACACAAGTCTGTGACAATAGTAGTTGTACCCTAAATATAAAAAAGGCGCCAAGAGGTCAATCTGTCGGTTAGTTATCGCTAACATTTTAATATCAATTCTCAGAGCATGACGCATTGTGGCCCTAAAATCAATTTTGTAATTTGGTGCAGACACTTTAGCTACAGTCATTCGTAATTTCCTTATCTTTCATAACGAATCGGGTACACACCACGCTGAAATTTCCTTTATCAACGGTTGAACATTTTCTGTGTTTTTACTTGTAATCCAACATGCACAAAACAAATTGAGAATAGCGAAAAGTTGGTTTTTGAATTTAGACGTCAAGAGGAAGAATCCATATATTTCTTGATTCTATTTTATTTCATTTTTAAAATTCCCTCCATTTCATTTACGACTATATATTCATTAGTTACACATAGACACTCATATAAGTGAGCGAGGAAATGCATAATAATCTGAGGACAGTACGAATATTAACATTATTGCAAAATTAGTCCCAAATTTTTCGCAAATAAATACTAAAAATGAACAAAATATCTCATACTTTAAGTTTTTTTAAAATCAAATATAAATTAACTGCAAGATTGTTTTGCGGAATTACTTTCATCATTTGTGATGCAGATTGATGAATAACCTGTCTAGGAAGATGAGTTGTTTTAATAATCAGATCGTATAGAAAGAAACCTACCACTTTGTAATGTTTGATATCTTGTATCAGTTAGATCGCCAGTGACGTCATTGCCGACGTCAAACTTTTTTTGTATTCCATGTGGACCAGTGTAAAGATCGAATGATTACATTTCTTTTTCAATGGCAGAGTTTTCGCTTATATGTGTTTCAATCTACTATAAAACAGATTTAGATATAAACTTTTCTTTCTATATTCCGTGATTTTGAACTTTGTTTCAAACTTACATACTTGTAGCACTTAGGCTACACAATCTTGTAGACTGTCGTTTCTTTTTGTTTGAAATCTATGTCAGTCTGCTCATAATCTATCTATCTATCTATCTATCTATCTACCTATCTATGAGTTAGTGCTCTTTCCTTACACCTCTCTCATTGATTTTATACTTTTGATATATCTTTTCAACCGATGCATTCTTCGCCCGCCATCGAATGTGTGTAGCTTCTGTTTATCCTTAAGTGTTGTCGACTTAGTCTTTAAAAGAGAAAAGTTTTTCAAGTCAAAAATCCAATTACCGACGCATCGGGTTCTTTTCATTTTGTAGCTGAAACAGGTCAAAAAGGATTAGATGTCTGCAACCTTTAGGAAGCCTGAAGTACCGCGATCAAACTATTATGCTACAAACAAATATAAACATGGCCACTAGTTCGAATAATTCGTAGAATAAGTAAAATATTTAATCTCCGATGTTTGTGTGCGGCGTATAAAGCACTTGAGCATCGGATTATTCAAAGAACAAATCCTTTATCAAATCTTTTACTTATTAAATAGTATTTTTTGGTTCTCATTTTCACCTCAAATTCTGTTTAGGGACATTATTATTATAAATAATTAAAAATAAGATATATGTAATAATAATGAAAATAAAAAATAAAATAAAATAAAACAGTAACATAAAAACTTTGTATAAAATAAATAAAAAATAAAAATAATAATAATTCTCCAAGAATGTAACAATAACGGAAATACGGACATCCCGCTAAAAGACGTTTAATTCAACCTCTGCGCCAACAACCTTGGGCCAGTCAACACGCGTTCAACTTCTCTCTCTGTGACATGGCGTGTAATACGAAGTAACTTCTTCCTTTCATTACATACACGATGAATCATTTGTAGCCAAACATACACACACCAGTATACATGAAAATAAATTGTATGATATGAATGTACATTTTACCTTTGCTTTCACTGTTATCCCTTTGTCACTTTTATTTCTGCGATGCATGTTTTTTTAATTTCCCGTAAATACGAGCCTATTTCTGCTGCGATGATGTGAGTGAGCCTCACAAAGCACAATTCATCAGCAATAAAAAAAACAGGCACTCACAAGAGCGTATATGCTAGTGAATTTATTTTAATTCGTGTGGTAGGGGAATAAGTGGATAAAAATTTGTTCCGTGAACCCCCAAAATATTGTTGAGTGGACACTCAATCAGGTATGAATCGAAATTTCATTGATTCTTCTATTGTCCGCTATTATAAAGCTGGTTTGTAGTCTAAAAAATACATGTTGATAGATCACGACATGAGCGGGAGTAATTCTGTGCAAGACTAATCTACGTAATCCTATTAAATATATATTCATCAATCACTGAAAAGAAAGGACGTTTTTCTGGGGCACAGAAATAGGTGTTTGTGTGTGTATGTGTGCATCCGCCCGTGAGTATGCGTGTGTGTTTGTGTGCGTTTGTGTGTGTGTGTGTGTGTTAAATGACACATCCAGTTAGTGCTGGGCTTTAAATTAACATTAAATCTTTCAGAAAATCTCAAAGGTCAAGTATGGTTAAAATAAAAGACGTAGTTGTTCTAGTTCTTTTATTTTTATTAAATCAATGGACAGAAAAACATTTTCAAGTTCATCCTTTACAAATATTTAATTGTCTACTTGATTCATTGCTAATATTTTAAAAAAATGTTCACTTTAATCCAACCAGGATTATTTTGACAGCGAAGAAAAACTCAGGCAAAATAACTAATTTCGTCATAAAATGTCAGCATTAAAAATTGACACGTTGTTAAACAGGAAGCATTTGACAACGTTTTTTTTTTACGATAAAATCAGCATGCTTTTAAATTAAATGTAACACTGAGCCTTCGTATCTATCTATCTATCTATCTATCTATCTATCTATCTATCTATCTATCTATCTATCTATCTCAGTTCGTGTATAGTTATTTCATCTTTGGGTGTTATCCTAAGAGCGACAGGTAGCAACTTAGTAGGTAATACGTAGGCAGACTGAGATCGTGTTTCTTCACGTGTCCATTTGATTTTAGAACAGACTATGCTAAACTTACTAATTATCGATGGGTCAAACCTTCAAAGGAGAAAATTTGATTTGATTACACGCATATATGTGTTTTGAAATGAACGTTTATTTTCAATTCAAATATCAATTTTAACAAGATGTGATCGACTTTATACATCCCCATCGGTGCCATATTCCAAACATTTACTTATATTTGGCCATAACTGGGGTCGTCAAGTAGGGGGCAGGCGACGTAGTGGCGTCCAGCATCGTCAGTTGATAACTTTTTTCGTCGTTCTGTTGTAGTTATTTGATAAAAACAACGCTTGTTTATAAACGCAACAATATCGATTGAGGGGAATCGAGGGAAGAGAATCAAGTGAATACGAGATGAGACAACGGCCAGTCGATATTTTCCCAGCATTCAACGGAGAAAAGCGAGGAAGTAGTGGCAACGCGCCTGTGCGCATACATACACACATCTCATAAGTAAAATACGGGTCATTTTATACAAAGTGTTCAACATTTTTATACTTATATGGGGGTAAATGTAGATTTCCACATACATGTACACACAAAAACTCACATGTATATATGTGTGTGTGTGTGTGTGTGTTTGTGTGTGTCTATCCAGGCAGTAAATTTTCGTGTATGTCTGATTAAATAAATTACAAACACACACACACACACACACACACACACACACACACACACATATATATATATATATATATATATATCTGATTAAATAAATTATAAACATTATGTTTGCTTATTTTTAGAATAATCCTATCATATTCACGAATATTTTTCCGTATATTACAATCAAATGATGCAAGAAATGCATTGTAACAGTGAAAATCATTTTTATTTGCTAAGAAGTTTTCACGCTTTAATGCGCGCTAGACAATGACATTCCAACATAAAAGAAAAAAATTCCATAATGGATAATTTTTCACGTTCTAATGAACGCTAAAGCATAACTGTCAGCCGTTGCATTTCAAGGCAAAAAGAATAAAAATCAGTAAAGGATAGTTTTTGCCTTACCAGTCGTCTCCCCCTGGTGATGACCTCAGAAAGAGATGGAAAGTACTTTGGAAATAAATGTGATTATCACTGTTATAGTGCATTTCTTGCATCATTTGATTGTATTGCACGGAAAAATATTCGTGAATATGAGAGGATTATGCTAAAAATAAGCAAACATAATGTTTGTAATTTATTTAATCATATATATATTTATGTTGTGTGTGCCTTTGTGTGTCTGTCTACTTGTTTGAGATATAGGAATGTGTGTTTGTGTGGGTGAACAATTGTTAATCAGATTGTGCTTTTGTTAAAGTATCTAACTTTATCTATTGTCGAATATCTCATATAATTTCCTGTATTTGTTTCCGCACACCGCAATAAAAGATTTCATAGTTTTAGTTTACCAATATTTGAGCTGTGAGTTGTCTGAGAGATAGAATTGTCATTAGCGCAGAAAACGAACTCCTAGTACCAAATTCCAATTTTGGTAGCCTATACTGACAAATGCCCTTGGGAAAAACATGGATTCATTTTTACTTACTTTCCGCCATATCATTATATAACTTTAGAATATCTCGACACTGACATGTCACGATGTTTGGTTGGATAACAAAGTAGGTTACTGGGTTCTTTATTAAACTACTTTCCCCTAACTGTCTTACCTGTCTAGACAGAAGCAACGAAAACTATTATCCTCAACGTCAACTTTGACGTCAGCGATACATTCGAGTTCTATATTCTGCTGTGAGCGCAGAAAAGAGGGAATAACAGTTTTTTTGGTAAATTTGCAAATTAAACACCGGAAACCAATTGTAATGAATCTTTCCATTGTGGTGTAAATTTGCATGCTTATTTCGAAAATAACAATAAAATTTTGCAGAAATGTACCGTTTAGAAGTTAGCGACAATATGATTTCGGCCTTATTCGCGTCGCGGTTACAGCCTGGCCGCCATTATTGGTTTTGTTTACATACGTTTGACTCGAGTAGTCATGCGTGAAAGCTTCACTTGTCTTGATTATTGCGCGCGCAATGTGCGAACTTTAATTTAAACTGGATGCGCGAAATTTAAACAGAAACCCAACAGGAAAAGCCTCACTATTCCAAATATATCATTAAAAGTAAGAGGAATTACAATTTAAAAACAAAATTGAAATTTACAAGATGAAACAAGCCCAAACAATTATTTTTTGCTTAAATTTTGATTAAATAGGTCAACCAAAATGCTCTTTTTAGAAAAACGAGGATTTTTGAAAATAAATTTTGCGAATTGCGCAGTAATCGAGACGAGTAAGAAGATAGGAAGATCAGTAAAAAGGTCGCTAAGTAAGCTTCCGCGCATGATTTTCAAGGCAAACGTATGTAAACAACGCCAGTAATGGTGGCCGGACTTGACGCGAATAAGGCCGAAATAAGATTGTCGATATCTTATAAACGGTACATATCCGCAAACTTTTATTGTTATTTTCGAAACAATCACGCAGTTTTACACCAGAATGAAAATTTTCATTACAATTGGTTTCCGGGGCTTAATCTGCAAATTTATTGTTATTTTTATGTTTTTATTTTTCTTAATTAAATGAACATGAAGTGATGCTTGGGTATTGTAACGAGGAAAGTGAAATCAGCTTAGTCTGTTGCGTTCACTTTCGCCCAAATGTCATTAGGAAAGATATGAGACCACTGCTTCTCCCCGCATCTATAGGTTAAATATAAAGGTAAACTACATTCTCCAGCCTTGGGTAGTAACCAGTCTAAGAGAAGAAAAACTCTGAATTCCAGACCGTGGAGAAATCAATGGGAAATTACCCTATCTTTCATAAGAAGGCGAGGAAAATAAAGAAAAAGAAAATATGGTGAATCATGATTTCCCTGAAAGAACATAGCATTTAAATAAAGTTATCTGTTGATTGACTTGCGCATATTGTGAATAGCACAAGAACAGAATATTTATATAACGACCACTTTTTTTTCGGGTAATTTCTTTATAGGAAAGTTGAAGTTTCTTCTTCGTGTGTATTTTTGCGAAATGTTCCGATTCCTTGTGTGGCTAACGTTTGTTTCCCCCAACTCTGTTCTTTTTGGTGGAATCAATAAAGTCTGGCATGAATATTCATTGTGGCGTTTTGGATATAATCAGATTAGAAACTAACAAATCGTTCGAAAAATAGCGAACTCATGCAGTAATTACGAGAGCAGAGTTAATTAACGGTAATAAGATAATTACTAGGATATATATATATATATATATATATATATATATATATATATATATATATATATATATATATATTAGTGTATTGAGGCAGCAGATCATTATTTAAACATATATTATTAAATATAAAAGACAATGAATGTCTATTATGTCTGATCATGAGCCGTTCTAATGTTATCTAATATTAGACAGATATTAGTTGATAACACAATAACACTCACACATATACACAGTAAAAACAACCTTCAGATATTGGAGGCCATCTACATAAAAAACAAAGCAAACCACACTCAAAATTACATTTAAAACTAGTCACAACACATTACATTGCATCTAGACATTGGTTCTGTTGTAATACTTCGATCTATCGCATGGTCTGACGTCATTGAACCGCATATTGAAATTACGATCTGCTATTCCGCGACCGTTATCGTCGCATAGCAATTTTCTATGTCAAAATAATAAAAAAAAAATCAGTTTTGATGGTGGATATCTTTGTTTCATGTCTGTATAACCACTCTGAGGATGAATCATGTGAGTCGAAAGCTTAGGACCAACTTAATAAAAAAATATCCAAGTGTTGGACAATTTTTGTCTTTATTTTCACCAGAAATTAAAGCAAACATTCAAACATTAGAACGGCTTATGATCAGTCATAATAGACATTTTTCAATATGGAAACTTCTCTCGCTGCATTTGTGCTAGAACAAATTCCTTCATGTGTATAAATTATCTTTAAAAATTAAAATAAGTATTACTTTGAATATTTTCTTTTTTTTTTTTTTATAAATAAAGCGATTTATGAAAATGAGAATCACTAATTTAAATGCTGAACGATTTCAATTTAACGATTGCCATGGTCTCACTATATTTTTTAAATAATCGATCTAACTTGAAAGAATTTGTTTAGAAGTCGATCAATGATAAATTATTTCTTAAATGTGTAACTTCAGACTGTGTTCTCGTTTCTAAAGTATTATTTCAGATTTCCGTGTTAAGTCATATGGTTATCGCATTTGGTAGGCTTAAGGTTATGGTTGAAGTATTCTCCTGAAGAAGGAACTGAACAATTGAAGCGTCTCGTATAAAAGAACACACAAAAAATCCGGGAAAAACTTAATCTAACGAATTTGTAAAATAGAAAATGTTTAGTATTTAGAAATATTTAATCATCAGACAACTCACAAGTCGAGTGAATATGTTTCCTGGTCAGCTTCCGCATCCTTTACACTTAAAAGGTAATTTAAGGCATATTTGATATTGAAAGTCAGGTTTTCCCCTTTAATAACGTAAATAATATATAAAATTAAACTCCAATTTCAGTTCTTATCTTGTGTTAAGCATGAATCCAGTTTTTGAAGATTTTATCGCTTCAACTCGTGCAATCATGTTTTTAAAAATATTTCTGTTCTTAATTTTCTCTTACCTTTATAATTCAATTTTCTTTGAAAAAATTATTCACAGAAATACTAAATAAATTTCACACTAATGACGTGCATTATTTAAGGAAAGGCTTTTGTTATGATAATAAAAATAGGACATGACTAACTAATATTTTTGATCTTTGTATGCAGGCAAAAACTGTGAAGGAGAAAAACAAACAAAAATTGAAAAATATTACAGAAATTGATTTTTAGTGCGTTTAGTTACCAAATGAAAGACCCTTGTTATGATTAAGATGCGCTAAGTTCAACCTGAGACACACTTCTTCAATGAACATTAAATATAATAAAAAATTATGATAATAATTAATATTATTATTAATAATTAATCATATAATAACAAACAATTATTTATATATTACTAATAACTTTCTTATCTATTCAGCAACAATACTGTCTGTTAATTATAAAATTCCATGCAATGCATTACTTAGTGCTGAGAATTTTCATGAGATTGGACAGTGCCAAATTTCTCATTTACAAGAAATAATTTTATTACTCGAGGTTTTGCTTTGGCACAAGTCAGAAAAATGTCATACACGGCAGAATGAATCATTTTTGGAGTCAATCTAGAAAGGTAGAGATTAATACTTTCGATAAGAATGTCGAAGGCTAAGGCGTTTGAAAGTGTATGGCATGCTAATCATCTTCATAAGTTGAATTCTGACCGAGTTCTATATTTGATTCAATCTTTATCAAACCGCATCATGAATGCACACTTTTAATTGCCTTATGCTGAAGTTTTGAATTAACGCGAACTCCCAGAGCTCTCACTTGATCCTACTTGTTCCATATTTTCATAAACGACGTCATCAGTTCCCGACTCAGTATCCATACTAATGGTACAACTATTTACTCTTAATAATGAAGTCTGATCGGTTACATAAAATCAAATTGGCAATCTGTCGCTAACTGGGGCAAGAAATAGATGTTAAGTTTATCACCTCTTTTAAACTTAATTTTTTACTATATAGTTTTAGACAATTTTGCTGGCCAGAATCTATCTTACACATTTATAAGTTTAGCAACCGTCTGTATATGGAATATTGCTGCCATATCTTCTAGAAGCGCGGGAGAAGAAATCATTAACATAGAACTGTGGCACCTTGCATTATTAGAAATATTCATAGAAATATGATTTAATTTTTTCTTACTCGGTTACTAAACAGGTTGTTGATTTTTTTTTTTAAAACGGAAAATAACTGAGTTGAAAATAATTCACTAAGATTGTACTAGACGATCTTAAGGGAAGAAGAAGGAAAGAAAAGAAAAAAAGAAAAGAAAGAAGAAGAGAGAAAAGAGTTGTATGATGCATGACCCAATTGAGGGTGGAGATAGGAGTCAGAAAGAGATTTAGGTCAGCGTCTTGGCCGATTTTCGAAAGACAATTGGAAGAATAGAATTATAAATAATAAGAAGAAAGAAAGGAAAAAAAACATGATATCAAAACGGGCCGCTTGATGGAAGCCAGATATCGGTCAAAGCACCTAGCCTACTTTTGCATGGAAAGACACCTTATCAATTTGGATAAAGAGAAATTTTGGGAACAATGAAACAATCTTAATCAGAGAAAAAGTGTCTTTGGGTTGAGGGGAGTGATCGGTGGAACGATATACAGACCTGTTAAGAATTGGACACCCACGTTAATAAAGTAGAGACATTTCAATGTAGATAATTAAGATTTTCGACTATCAGGAAAAACAAAGAGGTAAAAAGAGGGACAATTGCTTTTGGCTCACAGAGGGCGCCAAGAAGGCGGAAAAGATCCTTTCTAAAGTCAAGACTAATTAGCAGCGGGCTGTTTGACAAAGTCCAGGTGAGAGAAAGCCAAAGATTGTCATTTTGCGTACGTGCAAAAAGGGAAAAATTGATTTTTTTTTTTTTAAACAAGAACGATGTAACCACGCCCGCAAACAGAGGGGAGAGGATGTTCGATCAATAACAATTGGTCGAATACGATCACGTGACCTGCGGAAGAAAAGGAAAGAAATGTTCGACCAATAACAATTGGTCGAATACGATCGGGACCTGCGGAAGAAAAGGGAAAGAAATGCTCGATCAGGAACGATTGGTTGAAAAGCGGTCACCTGACATACGAGAGACTAAGAGAGATGGATGTGCGCCGCCCCATCAAAGGTACTGCGAGGAAGTAGGGGCGAAAACAATAGCGATAATGGAGAAGACAGAATTAATGCAGTTTTGGAATTATCGAGAAAACCCTGACGCCGACAGACCCACCCCAGTTTGTTGCGGCGTCAATATAAGCAGGACCCCAGTCGACAGAAATCAGTAGAGTTGGAGTTGCAGTTGGAGTTGAGAGTTGGACCGCGGGCAGGGATAGAGCCTGAACGCGGCCATCAGGCCCGATTCACTCGCCCCTTTGCGGGCAGAAGAATCCTCAGACAAGAAATCCTTCCAGCCCAAGTCGAAGACAGGAGAACTTCCAGCCCAAGTAGACGAAGAAGAAGATTGCCTGAAAGCCTGAGAAGAATTGGAGATGCAGACAAGCCGAAAGTCGATGAGAAGTTAAAGTTCATCCCCGGACGGCAGCGAGAAAAGAACCCTCAGACAAGAAGAACTTCCAGCCCAAGTAGATGAAGAAGAAGATTGCCTGAAAGCCTGAGAAGAATTGGAGCTGCAGACAAGCCGAAAGTCGATGAGAAGTTAAAGTTCAGCTCCGGACGGCAGTGAGAAGAGACCACCTCAGACGACAGAGAGTTGCGGCTAAGTTGAAACAAGAAATCTTCCACCAAGTTGAAACAGGAAAACTACCAGCCCAAGCAGACGAAGAAGAAGAAATACAACTCAAGTCGGAGAGAAGAATCAACTGCGAATGATCGATAGAAATTAGCCCCAGTGTCGAACTGAACCACACTCCGACATACATACATGATTCTAGAAAGTAGGTAATTCGACATTTTTCTATTGTGTGATAGAAGCTTGGTGCCATAGTCCACAGAGCGGGTCGGGAAATGAGAACACTTTTGTTTTTATGTAACGGACTTTAAGATATAAAAGGTTGTTACCCTTTTATCAGCAATTTTGTTTGGTGTCGTGAGTTTTTATTTTATTTGTGTTTTGCCACCCCGTCGGACTCAACTTGTATCGGCCCCGATCCCTGCTGGTCCCGTCTGTCTAAGATCTAAACACAGCGTGGGTAGACAGACCGGAGATCGGTATAGTTGCTTTAGTGACCAGGTATTGGAAGCGAGTCGGGAAAGGCGAGGCTGGTGATCATCTGACCAAAGGGTTGGAGCGGCACGCTTGGACCCAGGAGGAGCGACCAGGAGGAGCGACGTCACTGTTGGCGCCGTAACCAAAGGATCCGACACTGGGCCAGGTGTGTAACCGTCACAGAACTATAGATATATATATTTGGTGATTCTTGCTAAAATCAAACCTGAAACGACATCGTTTCTGGTCTGGTAATTGTTCTGATAAGCTTTCCTCTTTGGCACCTCGATTTCATGAATTTCGCGCCCAGAACTAGATTGACAGCTAGGTTTCATTTTTCACTGTAAGCTCTATGCTAATAGTTTATTCTCCCAACTTCTTGCTTTTCTGTCAACTACGATGAACAAAAATTTAAATGCATCGTCAATCATCCTCATCTGTTTCTTTAAACCTGATCTTTTATTGTCCTATCTCTTTTTTTTTTTTTTCACCCACAGTAACTCCTTGCATCTTAATGTTTTTCATCTCCTTGCTTGGGTGAAATGACTAAAAACAGTTATGCTTTAGGGACCAGGCCTAGGAATGATTCATTTATGTATTCTTTCTCGAAACACACGCCTGTACTCTAATGTGCATAAAATCTTACAGATGGTGAATACCACTTTACGACACATTTTCCATACCTCTTTTACAGGTTGACGTAATACGGAAAGAGTTGTACTCGAGCTAATTTAATGAGTTAGGCCCATTATGTTCCATAGATGTTCAATAATGGACATGTTTGGCGAACCTGCAGGCAAGAGAAGTTGTCGAACAACTTGTAGAACATGTTATGTAGAAAGGTAATCATGTGGGCGGGTATTTTCCTGCTGGAACAAAACATTATTTTTCTGCTGCAAGAATAGGAAAAGGGAAAGTTGAACGATGTACTGGACCATTATAGAGATGTTTAACGTTCGTTCACAAGCACTAAACGCAAGAGAAAGTTGTAACTTATGGTATTCCGTAATGTGATACCAGCAGTTGGGCCTGTGTGTCAAGGAATGATGTTCTTAGTTTTACGTCGTACACGCAAAAAGAACGTCCGATAAATGAAGGCAGGACCTGATCTCATCAACGAATGCTGCAGAGCACCATTTATTTCTCATTACCCCATCGAGATATCACTGGAGACGGGCACAATAGTGTTGTAACATAAATGGAAAACTGACGAGTGCTGAAAGTAAACAATTTTCAACTGTTCATATTGATACTCTTGCAGCCAGATTTTCAATGATCTGTGCTGTGGAAGCCGTGCAGCCTGCCAATGCTTCAACTTGACGAGCGCCTGTACTACGTGGCCGTTCCATTACCTATCTTACACTTGTAAGAATGTTTATTTGATTACTATTGCTAATAGCGAAGTTCCATCGAAGTGTCACGTCCTACATATGCAGCAATTCTCCGAAATGATTGTTCAACCTGTCAAAGTCTCTCAATTCAGACCCTCTCAAACGTTTGATCACACGGAAGACATGTGTGCCTCCATGGCATGCGTAAAAATATAAATTTTGTTTGTTTGGCGACACCATTTCATGAACAGTCTTCAAATGTGGTGTGTATGTTTATTGGACCCAGGGAAAGGTTTATTGGACTCAGGTAAAAATATTCTGTTTCACGTAGGAAAATGAGTGTAGTCTATCTTTTTCTGTAATATGAACTTATCTTTTATGGCAATAGTTACAATTTGTAATAGATCTATATAAGAATATAATTTCACATTTATTCACATTTATCGATAAGAAGACTATTTGAATGCTTTGAAAAAGTAATTTTTCACAGCAATTTCGCCATCTAAATATGTTTTACTTTTCATAATATTTTTCATTGGAAACGTAACAAGAAAAATCGAATATATTTGATTTTTACTCAACAAAATACTGTGTATATCTTTACGTAGCCACTGTAAACAAAATCACCGTACATATATATATAAATGGTGTCCCCGAAAATGAACCTTTATGCAAGTAAATAAAGAATTAATTAATTTTATTCAACAACAAAGATTGTCAAAAAATAGTTTCCAGTGATATAGTTGTTTCATTTTTCGATTAGAAGTTAAATGTGACTAAGGAAATATTTTACTGCCATTAAAACCAATTGTAATCAGTTTTTGCCATTTGACCAGCTATTCATATGTACATGTATGTGTGTGTGTGTGTGTGTGTGAGTGTGTGTGTATGTGTTTGTTTGTGTGTGGTGTGGGTGGGAGTAAAATAAAACAAAAAGTAGGAAACGTATCTCAATCTAACATGTTTCACTTTTATTAAGGCTTCGTCAGAGATCGAGATAGAAATTGAAAAAAGTAAAAAGAGACATAGTACTGGCATGTTAAGATTTTTGGTTAGTTCTCATTGGTCAGACACGCGACACGTGTATAAACGCAATAGATAATATACAAATATGTGTGAGGAACATTTTGGACGTTAAAGTGCGTGATAGTGTAAGTGTGTGTATGTAAAGAAACGCTTGTTTGTCTAAGTGCATGTTGGACAGTAATGTTAATTCATGTAAGTATATAAGTGTGTGTGAGGAATGTCTATAGATGTCACCTTCGTGTATTTCAGCGAAATGTTGCGAAATGCTGCAATAATTTTCTATTTGGCTGGATTGTTATATTTTCCTGTATGTGTGTGGGGGGAATGTCTGTTGTCGTCATCTCTGTATGGGTCGGTGAAACGCAGCAAGATATTGTAATAATCCTGGTTTGGTCGGATTTATCATTAAAGCATTTCTCATGAGTATTTTGGAAAAGTATTTGTAAATTTTCATCATTTTGTCTATTAGATAGACATAATTTAGATTCATAAATAATGATGTGATGTAATGTTTTAAGCAAGTGTTTATATTTGGTAGTAATGCTATAAACATATTTTCTAAATATTTTCTCCTTAAAGGATTATGTTCTTTTTTTTTTTTTAATTAGACTGGCATTTGTGAAATCAAAGTTACATCACACGTCGTTTCGATGTAAGAAAAGAGATTTAGAATGTCTGTCTAAACGCAAATCTCTCTTGTGCTCGTAGATCGGGGTTTTTAGATCACGTGATGTCTCCTCCAAGTAAATGTTTTTGTACTGTAAACAATTTATTTGATAAATTCCAACATTAGAAATGGTGTTTGAGAATAATAAATTCTTCCTGATTATATACCCGATTGTCTTGGAGATGGTGGTAACGATCCTAGTGTTAGGGATAGCAAATTCGTTTACGAGTTTAGTCGAAAGGTTGTTGGAGGGCAAGATTATGAATTTTGTGTAATATTTGGAAGTATATGTATCTCTATGGATTTTGTGAGCTTGTTTATAGCGTTGAGGATGAAATGGTCGTGGGGAAGTTTGAATGTTTTCTCAATATAATCCCCTTCTTCATGTAGGCATACAGGGCACCGAGATAAAATCCTATGATTAGTCCACATTTTATTCTCTGGATATGGTGGGAATAGAAATTGATTAAGTCGTTTTTGTTTGTGGTTTTCGTTAAACTTTAAAATCTAATTTATCATTGTTGCGTATTAATTAGATGTCGAGGAAAGGTAGAGAGTTGTTTTAATGGTAGGTTCAACCTTATTGAATTTTTTTTATTATGTTTAATAGGTTTGTATCTTTTGGATAAAATAAGAGTACGTCATCTATGTATCTCAGGTAAGTAGAGCTGTTGGGTATGATATGTTTAAATGAGGCGTATTTTATATATATAAGTTTAAGACCGATGGTTAAAGTTTTATTCATTTCAGAATATGTTCTTAATAAAACAATATAAATCAATTTTATTGTCTACACTTTATACAGAATTTTTTTCTCTTTCGAATAATGTAAACATTTTATATTTTTCTACAACTTGAAAAATTTTAATACTGGATTAATTTAAATTATCCAAACAAAATAAGTTTAAGACATTTGCAGCAAAAAAGGTATAGTAAAAATGATAGTAAAAAAACAAAATATTTATCAATATTTAGTCCCGTAACTTTTTTTATTATTAATTACAGCTTCACCGAGGCATCGAGCTTGATAAGTGAGCTAAAAATAATTTGAAATGCACTACCATATTTGCTTAATATAATCGTATAACTTTATCGTTTTTTTTTTTTCTTCGCGTGAACTCTTTTAGAAATATAATTCCATAAATTTTCAATCGGATTAAGAATTAACAATGACATCCAAATTATGGTGATCAAAAATTGCATTACATTTTGACTTTGTGAATGGTGCTATTATCATGTTGATAAATAGCTCCAGGTAGCATTTGGCCAGTCAAATATGGCAGAACATGTTCTTTAACTAGCTGCATAGAACCTACACTGTTGGGTTTTCCATCAACTTTAACAATTGGACCAATACCAAAGCTATTGGACGCATCCACACCATTACACCCCCGTCTCCCGCTTGGGATGGAATTACTCGTTTTTTTCAATCCGATCCAAATATGCAAAAGCGTGACTACGTCGCTCAAAAGAACTCTACACCCGTCGTAGGCCGTTTATTGAATATGACTTTTCGCGAAATTCAGCCGCTTGAGCCCATTTCTCTCCAAAATAATTGGCTTTTTTCTAGCAATAATACGAATTCTCTTAGGCATTTTCAGACAGTTTGCGAGGGTAAAATTAACTAATAATAATTATTTGATAAGAGCAAAAATAATATATTCATTATCAGAGTGAATATATGATCAAAATGTTTTCGGGGTAAATTTTTAGCGATACTTATATAGTTCTCCCGCTTACCAATGGTGACATGTTAATATAACTAACAAAAGACCTTTTTGACTCAGGTTGGATCCACATGCTTTAATATATTGCACCTAATTCATCATGATAGGAAAATTTCCAACTAATCAAAGAAATTGTTGAGGGGTCCACCCCTTTTTACACAAAGACTCACCTAGTATATACATATACTACGGCTACGTGAAGACCCGGGAGATCTAGACCGAAGAGTCGAGTCGAGTCCAGAGTAAAAGGTTGTAGGTAACAGGAAGAGTGAGGGTGAGTTAACAGCGTTGTAGGAGTCACAGTGAGCGAGCACGTAGACTCAGTAAGACGTCATACAGCGATACTTCAATACCAAAGACTGTATATATATTTGGCTACTAACCTGTATTCCTGGAACTACTAACCTGCTTTACCAGTTTGAATTATTACGTTAATACATTATTTTCATATATTCATTCCTAGCGTTTGTTATTTATTGGTACCAGATTTAAACACGGAATCCACAACAGAAATAAATTATGGAAAAATTTCCAATTTCTTCAGTTTGATTTTTCATTTTTATCAGTTGTGGAGTCATGGCTTAATTTTACCTCTTTTTTGTCTTAATCAGGATTTTTATTTGAAAAAAAAAAGGAAAAAGATTCATAGAAGAAAACTAACAGATCTCTTTCTTCCTTTACAGGTTTTGGCAACAAAATAAATCTTAGTTTATATTTTATAACCTCTCGGAAGTAGTATATTGAGCAAATAAATCAGTGTGAAAACAAAACAAGGAAAATACGACAGAGAGTTAGATAACGTGATTGTTCGATAAAATTGCTTTATATGAAACAAATTAAGAATAATTAATAATGACATGCTATTCAAATGGGGGTGTAACTTAGTGCAGGCATATTTGGGGTTCTGTGATTAGAACAATCACAGAACCCCAAATATGCCTGGAATGATTGGAAGCACGACGTAGAGAGGGACCGCTTGTAAATCATTTCTCATTCGGCTGATTCCACACAATTCACCCGTACTTCTCCCATCTACCCCGGGCAAGTGAACGCAGCCCAAGCTAGTAATCAGTTCTGACGTACAAACGACTTCCAACCAGTGACCCAGGGTAACAATCTGAATCGGTTGCATCAAAGTCGATTTTCTTTGGCGAAAAAACGTGACCGAAGATTTTGGCAAGAAGCCAAGCGAAGACTCAGCAAAAAGCGAAACATTGAAGTATTGCATTCACGTCTAACGATATTGCGCATGTGACCCTGTGAGATATTTGTCTAAACAAGACAAAATGTACATCAGCAGGAATAGGTTGGGGATATCAATAATTTGCTAAAGCCTATCATACATTCCCAGAAATATTTCCCTACTGTGAAATTAATATTAAAAAAAAAAATTTTTAAATTTCAACTTTTAAATAAAAAATAGCATTTTAGATAATGAAGGATGCTTACTTTCTACAGAAAAATGTTCTCTCTGATTATTTTTCAAGAGAGTAGTTATTTAATTTTGGTATGGAAACAATTGACATTATGTGATAAAAAATAAAGTAATATGGAAAAATGGGCGGCATTTAAGATATTTTCAGGTCAGCATTCATAAAAAGAAATATGTAAAAACAATTTTGTTTATCGCCACAAAGAAAAGCAGTGGCTATAAATCTGAGGTCATTGTAACGATAGTGAATTCGATCTCCATTGTGTACCCTATTAATGCAGCCTTGTGCCAGATTTTCTAAAAAGCAGGAAATAGCTAGATATCCATTGTATAGAAGTTAATGTGTAATGGAAAATTATTTAATTTCTTTCTATTCAGTTTCATAATTGTCATAATTATCAGTCAAACAAGTTTACACTGAGCCTAGAGATTATATTCAGTACTAGCAGAAGTACCCGGCATTTCCCGGGTGTACAGAGTTGCAATTGTATAACATCTAGAAATCTCTGTCTGCGTCCTCGCTTACATGAATCATCCGTTGGTATATTAAGCTACCACCTTCACCTTTTAAATGTATGACCTTCACAAGTGTTTGTTTGTTCTTAATAAAAAAGAATTCCATCGATAAAACCTTCTTGTGTGGTCGTTGCTCGGGGTTAATTTGTATCAATGTTTTAGATATTCATTAAATTTTCTATGGTCGTAATAACTTTCAAATACTATATCATTATTCATAAATCTAATAATCAAACAAAAACAGGAATGAAGCGTCAGAGCTTGATTCAGCTGCAAATGCAAACGTATGAACGCCCCCTCCTTCTTCGCACGCTTACTGTAAAGCTGGGGTTATATATAGTTCTTCGGGATTTTTCCCTTCTCGCGTTTCAATAACCCTTCTCGAACAATTTTTGCAACAAAGGTTGTTCGAATGCCAATTTAGAATGGAATCATATGATGAAACTATTGTCTAAATGGTGAAAGCCGATTTTTGACCCAGTTTGTCGCAGATTTCGCCCACTTAAATGAAATAATCTAAACCAAACATTCAAGCAAGACAATTTGTGCATCGTATATAATTTACATGGCAAATTAGGAAAGCATCGGATGAAAAATAAGGTTGTTATGCCGAAAAACAGTTTAAAACAGTTTCTTATATGATCGCAAATTTTTTGTGACATGTTTGAAGAAAATCGAATAAAAATGAGGAAGCTATTCAAGTTTTTTATTTTAAGTAGTACTAAAAGCCCTTTTTCACAGTTCTGGGCAATTTTTTGTGTGGAGCCAATGTCGCAGAAACACTGTCAAGCACTTTTTACATTAAGTGCAAAGAACATCAGCTGATCCAGTAAAAAATTTTGTTCGCGTGTAACTTTGCCTTGGTTTTTGCCAAAAGTCGTAGCTACCTTCAGTTTTACCGATTTTTTTGCTAAATCCGAGGATTCTGGAGATTGATCGTTGGTCTTGACCTACCTTGGTAAATTTGCCACATGTGTATACAATTTCGGCGAAATCGATCGAGAAATATGGACGTGCTTAAATAGCATACACACACAGACAGCCACATACAGGCATCTTCTGCTTCATAGATATAGATTTGTTGACGAAATTCTATTATGGTCAAATACAAAAGAAAGAAAGGAAGTTGTTCATATCGATCTGAAAGAGCCACAACCATAAGCGTTTGCTTTTATCTGATATCATTTCGCTTTATGGACAAGTATTTTCTTTTGATTTTCTCTAGAAAAGTGATGAAGAGTACGAACTTGGAAATGAAGCCGCATTCATAACAGAGAGAAGCAAAATTACTATCAATGTATTACAAGGCCAACAAGCTAACAAGTGTATACATAACGGTAAGTAGTTTGAACTTTCTCAGGTCAACTTTATTTTCGCCATCAAATATTTTAATCTTAAATTTCATGATTTTGTTCACTCATTATTGCTAAAATTTTTATGAGAATAAATTTGTTAGCATTATGCGAATTTTGCATTTCCAGTTATATTGAAATAAGATAGATTGTATTCACTACCAATAGCATACCATCTCTTAAATCCTTATACTTGGGGATAAGCGTCCGCCATCTGTTGAAACCTGATGCTTTTCGAATTCATCTCTTGGTAACTGATCCATTCAGGACTAACACTTGCTGTCTCCTAAGACGTGAGTTTTTTCTAATTATCTGTTACAATCTCTGGTAACTAGATTCTTTCAATATTACCGCTATTTTTTTCTTGATATCTTTTACAATAATCTTCTGTCGTTTCTTGAAATCTGACCCTTTAAGAATTATCTGTTACACTCTCTGAAGATCTGACCCTTTCGGGGTTATATTTTGTCATCTGTTTGAATCTGATATTTTTCTTCTCGTGTTATATAATTCTTTCAGGGTTACCTGCTGCCGTCTAATCCTTTCGAACTCGGTAGAAATAAGAATTGGTGAGTCGAATTTAAACCCAAGTTGCTTCTATTGATATCTGTTTTGCGCTAATATCCAATTTGATGACCACCCTGCATTCAGTTTCATCGTCAACTACCTTGGAAACTGTTGTAAACACACCAGAATAGCAAACAAAACAAGTCATATTGTGGGACCATTAATCTTCCAACATTTGGCTTTGTACTAAATATTTGTACTTTGTAGGCTATATTTAAAACTGATCATAATCGAATGAAGTCACTGAAATTCTATAAATTTCTATTCATGACGATCGCCTTAGACATGTCGAAGACCTTTGACAAAGTGTGACATAGAGGGTTGCTATACAAATTTTCCTGCTATGGAAGATTTTATTCAATTATTGATTCTTTCCTAACAGGTAGGTCCGTGAAAGTCGGTGTTAATGGCCCATGAGATCAGTACAGGAGTCCACCAAGGCTCGATTCTCGGTCCTATCCTCTTTTGGCTTTATATCAGACCAAGAGCATACTCCAACTTTTACTGAAAACTTATGCTGACGAAACAATGGTATATTCCCGCACATCTAAAAATATAGATTATCGGAGCTTGACAACTCATCTCTCCTGTGTCCTAGAAATAACAGCTCGATTGAGGAAAAAACTAGCTTGTCGTATTCAATACCTCAAAAACCAAACTTGTAACGTTTCATCATCACCGAGAAAACTATGAATTTTCGTGGGTTTTGTCGCAAGGAAAAACGACTGGTTTCTTGTACCGCTCCATTAAGTACCTGTCTCCACCCGCCTTTACTAGAACTAAATCACAGCAAAAATAGAGTCCTGATGCCATATCTGTGCTGGAGTTGCTCAATATTCACTTTTCCAATCTTGATAGAGTTCGGGAAGCGCATCTACACAACCTTGTGGGTGATGAATTACTTTCAATCCTACAACCTCTTTTCCACAGACGGAAACATCGCAAGCATCTTGTTATTCTATCGCTATTTCCATGGAAAATGTTCTGACAAGCTACATTTCTTAGTTCGACCATTTCTAACCTTCACAGAGGTAAAAACCGCCATGTCACGTACACTCTCTCACGGACCGCTACTTTGGTGAACCGACTCCTGAGATGATGCTTCCCCGACCACAACATTCTTAACCTCTTCAAGTCTCGGGTTAACCGTTACCTTTTCCGACATACACTCATAAACTGCGCTTCCCACCTCTTACTCTCACCGGTCATACAACAATCTCCTTCAGTATGCCTCTAACTTGAGTGGCTCTTTGGGTGAAAATGTAAATGGGTGAAAATTACCAAAAAAAAAAAAAAGAAAGAAAATTATAAGAAAATCATATAATCATAACAATGTTTTATGGACAAAAGTTGCTGAAGCTAGTTCGATCAAATTCAATTCAGCTTTCAATTTTGTTCATCGCTCTAATAACATGAACCCAGCTAACCGGTTTTCTGTCCAAACTAGTAAGAATAATCTTAAAATTTTCTAACGGTTTTAATCTAATAAATCTTCCACTTCATATAACATTTTTATATGAACAAAATCTGATGAGGCCAATTTGGGCACTTTGAATTTAGTCCAATATATTTGAACGAACAAACTCGAACACAATGCCTGAACAGTAAAACGCCGCTTACGAAACAGCTGTCAGTGCAAACAACTGTTTCCTATTTTCATTCGTGTATTTAATCAGTGAAGATTCTTGTGTAAATAAGAATTGCATAAAACATTTGCATTATTCCCTCTAATAAAAAAAGAATTCACCTACAACAAGTATTCAATATTTAATAAATTATAATTTTAATAAAATTTGCTTCATTAAAATATTATTTATTTCAAATTATTTTAAAATTATTTTTACTATAAAGTAAATAGATTACTGATATTTTATGAATATATAATTTCCCATGGAAATAGCTAAAATAACTTAAACTAACAAATTCTACTAATTATTATTTAGTCTAGATGTCATAGACAAAATATCGCAATGAACAAAAATCTTTTATTGATTCAACATAAAATTAATCATAGTAATCAAATAAGTTAAATATTATCTATTTTATTAAAAAAACAATTTTCTAATGACCTATATCACTTCTGTTATTATATATTGTTGCATAAATACCCTAATATATTTGATTATAAATCTTTTAAATGAGATTGTAGTTAGATATATGAATGCTTCTACTGAATATGTTATCCTAAATTTTACATATATAGTAAATTTTGTTAAATAATTTATTAAATAACACTGATGAGTTAGAATTACCAATATATATATATATATATATATATATATATATATATATATATTATTGGTAATTCTAACTATATATATATATATATATATATATATATATATATATATATATATATATATATGTATATGTGTCTGTGTTTTGTGTGTGTATCATAGCGGAAACCAAACGGCGACAGTCTGCTTCATGCTTGAATGTAATTTTCAGGCAATGTGTACTGTATTCTGGCTTGACTATTTTATATATGTTGGCCAATGGTGCATTATAGGTACCAAGGTCTGTTGTATTATCCTAACGATTATTGTAATGACGGTAATTATTGTATATGATATTGAGTAGCTCAAATTTCCAAACACATGCTTTTCTATCTATCTATCTATCTATCTATCTATCTATCTATCTATCTATAGCTAGCTAGCTAGCTAGCTAGCTAGATAGATAGACGGAATTGAAGCCAAAAGAAAGATGTTAAGCCCTATCCCAGAATGACCTCGCAATGTGCTTTTAAAGCTGAAATACTAGATTAAGAGTTTTCGCTTTTATGACTTACGGTCAGATCACGTTGAAATATAGGTTTCCGTACGATCTTCGAATTTACGCATTGTTGAACTTGGTTAGTACCTAGATGGGTGACCGTTTGGGGATACCAGGTGCAGGTGATTTAATGGCTAATGCCTTGGAACTGTTTACGTGCAACTACACTTGGGAAAGGGTATTAATCCCAGCTATAGGTTAATTAATAAGACTCTCCCCACCAAAAAAAACAAAAACAAAAAAAAACAAAAAAAAAAAACAGTAAAATGTTGATAAACCGTAAAAAACAAATCAGTATAAAAAGCAAAATGGGGAAAAAATCATAAGGTTCAAAATAAATTCCAAAGACCCCGAAAATCTGTGGAGCGAAAATTTTCTATAGTATGTTCGAAATTTATTAAATATAATAAACATAAAATCAGAGTAAGTTTACTCCCTAACCATATTAACCAAATTGAGTATTTAATTTAGAAAATTCGTGTTTTGTAGGCCATAATATTATGAAAGTCGTATTCGATAACAAAAGTTAATTTAAACATTCTTTTCATATCCAGCGGCGAGTCTTGCGATAATCAGGGATTGTCAGCAGTACAGATATCCATATATACATATAATTCAGTTCAAAATTTTATTTGCTGGTGATTTATCTGTTTTTATCCGATTAGCGAATTTTATACAGAATTGTTTACACAAGTGAAAGTTTTTGGTTAACAAAGCCTTGGGTAAACGACAAATTTGGTTTACTGTCAACTAAGAGAGAGGAACAATTAACTCAGATTCAACCAGATTGTGACAAGGATCACTAATTTTGCGAAAATTAAACAGAAAGCAGTAAGTGTAAAGAAATCTTATAAATGTTGAACAGAAATAAAACTGATTATTATTTAGTTTCAACATATACTAGTGGACAACAACTAAAGATTTAATGTTTTCTTCGAAAAAGAATTTTCAATTTAGACTTACAGTCCGTCTGAAGTTATGTAAATCACATAAACCGGAATAACTCGAATTTTCTTAGAACAATTTTGTCAAATTTTAAACGATTAATTTAAACGTCAAAACAAATCTTCAGTTAAATGTGTAGGTAGTTTCAACATGTTTTATTAAATTATATTGGATTTATTACAAAAGCCGCAGTCTGAAGTTATTATGCAAAATCAGAAAATCATTTTTTACTTCACTAATAAGGTAATACAATCATCAACAATTATATCAGATATGTTAGAATAACTGCTACAGGAGACAGAAGCTGGGTGAAGATGACAAACGAATGGATAGAAGGCCCCATAGACGTGGAATTCTGACAACGATGGATTGCCTTTTGTTTAAAATTTGGATATAATACGAAAGGGCGTAAAGCGAGCAGCCACCGCGTAAAAAAAAATAAATCAGGCCTGCCGCATCCAGATTCCTTAGAGAGGCTATTCCGCACGTGGCGAAATGCGAAGTCAAGGAGTCAGTGTACGTTCCTATAACCATCTACCTTCAGCCAATTTCTAGAATCGATGCTACCACATCTATTTCCCTCATATAATAAAGCGAATATGAAAAAGAAAACGTGGAAATTGTGCAAGTAGTGTACGATGTGATGTTAGGTTTAGACGAACTGAAACCATTGGTGACACTGAATAATTCTTTTGATACTTCACCCTGCAGGTCACTGTACATGCATTTAGACTTCCTTCTCTCAGGGTTCAAAATCCTCACTATACAGTATTTAGCCCTTCGCTTTCTGAGTCTATTTTTTATGAATTTTTGGAATGAGAAGTTATCATTATTTGCATTATTTACACGCTGACTATTCTTCTCATCTTTGTTGTTGTTACCACAACGTTTCGGTTGTTGTACCCTCCGGCCATCATCAGGTACTTGTCGATTAGGATAATATTCAGGGAATTTCGGAATTTAGGTAGGTTAGGTTTAAAACCCTAATTTCTCCACTCAGAGTTGTCCAGGACAGTAGCCTAGTGGATTAAAATTTGGGTTCACACAGTAATCGTGAGTTAAATCCCTGTGCAGGGTAATGTGTAATCAATGGAAACGGGACGAGCATTAACTGAGCAGTACTAAATAAGGACTAGACGATTATATCACTAGAAATAGGCAGCGGAACGAGAACAATCTACACCCGTAGATTAAATAATAGAAAAAAGGTTCAGTTGGAAATTCCTTGAATTACCCGGATCAACAAGCAACTGATGAAGGCCGGAGGGCACAAAGGTCGAAACGTTGTGATAACAACAACAAAAATGAGATTAATAGTCAGCGTGAAAATAATGTATATAGTCCCTATCTTATATTCATTTTTTAAATGTTTCTTCTTTTTCTCTTACATTTTTATTTGGCTTTTGACCGTCTTCAATTTTGCTTATGAACGCACGCGTCCTGTTATTAAAAAAGACAAAATTCTGTCTGTTATTTTCTAGATGAATTTGAAAACCAAAAAAAGAAAAAAGAAAAAAAAACAAAAACAAATCAAAATCAAACAAGCAACAAACATTTTAAATATTTAATTTCAATTTATTCTTAAATTGATTATTGTAGTCATCTTTTCTGGTCAAAATTTTCTCACGACTTTTCCATTCTGACATTTAAAGAATTATTGAAATTCTGATCAACCGAACGATTTGGGGTAATGCGAAAAATAATGATTAACCACATCCTTCAAATTGTTCATGTTCCGCTGACAATGTCTAGTGATATATCGTCTTGTTCTTATTTGTTCTTTAAGAGACAGGATTGAAGGTAATAATGTTGACATAATCATATGCCAATAAATGTCGCCAATATGACGGATGAGATGTTTCATAAACTTGGACAAGAATAACTCAAATGGAAATCGGATTCTTTTCAAAGAAATCAATCCATAAACAACATAAACGTCAACGCATTTATGCTTAAGCATTTTAGAAATATTTATTAAGATATTTAATCTATATATAATAAAAGAAAATATTTTTTCAAGAAAATTAATTTTTATCTTTTTCTCTTCATCTCTTTCTGCCGACTCCTTCATTGTTTCTCCTTTTTACTTCTCTTTCTTTCTTTTTTTTTTTTTTTTTTTTTTTACTTTTAACTGTACATATAAGTGCATTTTAATATTTTCCTCCCACTTTATTTCCGTCTTCTGAATCCTGTCTGTAAAGAATTTCTTTTATCTCTATAAAATCTTTTCGTAAAATTTTATCTCTATAAAACACGCCACTCCCTACATCGCTATACTTACTTATGCATTCTTTTGAAATTGAGTCTAAAAAGAATTTCAAAATTTAGTCGAATATTCCTGGGTAATGCATTTATCGATCGACAATGGTTGCGTCTCACAAGTTGCTTTGTATCTCTCCATTCAAAGGAGATCGATACTGATCGAATATTTTGAGTCAAAGAGCACCAAAAGGTACCAACAGAATTTGGCAGTGAAGAGACAGGAGTAATAAAAATTGAGAAGCAAGAGAAAAGGAAAACTCGCGAGGACGTTTTTTACTTGTCTTTTCAGTGTTTAAGAACCAAGACTTATTCATTCTGACACAACTTCTTTCTTTTAAATTAACAGCCGAAGAAAAATATATTGGCTAAAACGTTGTGATAAAAATAACAGTAATACATGTCGAATAACTAAAACATTTACTCACTTTCGCTTATTAGACATTAAAATACATATTCCATAATTAACCCTGACTTTCAGTCAGCCTGATTTATATTTATGAGCGTATCTTTATTCATATATATATATATATATATATATATATATATATATATATATATATATATATATATATATATATATATATATATATTTTATTAAGAATACAAATTTTTTTATTATGGAAATAAAACCGGCAAGACGAGCTTTACTATAAATAAACTGCTTTCTATTAATAACCACAGAGATCTTTCCCCCCATTCAAATGTCTGACCTTCAACTTCTCGAGAGCACCTCTTTGCGGCTGCTCGGTCTCACATTGACTGCTGACCTGAGATGGAACAAATACATTGAGTGAATTGCTTCGTCCACCGCAAAGAAAGTTGGCTCCCTGTGCCGCGCCAGGAAATTTTTTTCTCCGGAATCGATCCTTCAAATCTACAAATCAACCATTCATGGAGTATTGTTGCCATATATGGTCTGGAGCCCCTTCTGTTTGTCTCGGGGTTCTTGATAAGATCTAGAGACGGATATGCAATGTAATTGGCCCTGTTCTGGCATCTCGTCTGCAGTCGCTCTCTCACAGACGTGCCGTCGCCTCTCTCTGTCTTTTTTACAAGTACTTTCATGGTAATTGCTCCGATGAGCTGAATTCAAGCGTCCTACGAGGCTCGCATCCCGCTCTCACCCTTTCACTGTTGAAACTGTTAAATGTAGCCGTCTCTTCTACTCCAGTAGCTTCATATCTCGCACTTCTCGCCTGTGGAACTTCCTTCCCTTTTCCTCTTTCCCTGAGAGCTATAATCTCCAACTTTTCAAATGTAATGTCAATCTACATCTCCAGTTGCCTTGATGCATCCACTATCCTTCTCCTCATCCCTATCACTCCTATCCGCTGTCGCTCCAAATCCTCTGTAACCCCTTGCGTACCAGTGGCTTCCCGCCTTGCTTGGGGTGAAATGCTTAAAAAAAAAAAAAACCAGCCGACCAGTTTCGCCCTCAATCAACAGAGCTGAAAGTGAGGAAAGACTAAATGTTACAATGAAAATATAAAACATAAGAAGCATGTAATAAAATAAAGGCAAAACAATCAGATGGAAATAATGTCAAGCCCTAACAGACATAACCCCTGTTTACAGAGGGAGGGCTGTCTGGATCTAACATAGATCGTTTCCAATGCCTTCAAATGTAATAAAGAATTAACATGACTAAGTTTGGAGAAAGAGTCAATGCTGAAATTGGTGGCACGGCTTGGATTATTTACAAGGTACTCAGCGTATGTGTTTTGATCTTGTTGCCAGATTGGAACGTACCATTTCTAATTTAATTGAAAATAAAGTTGGTTTATCAAAAAGAAAAACGAAAATATGACATATCACATTCATGCGATTTGTCCGTCGGAAGTGATTTTTGCTTGAAAACCATTATTTAATATAATTTCAAGTTAATTGAAGAAATAATTTCTGATGACAGCGGTAGAAAATGTCCGATACTGCCAGACGATTTTAGTTTTAGGTTGACCATTAGATGCAGTTCTACTAGATGAGTAGCAAGGTCAGATATTTCCGGGTTATTATATTATCGTAACTGTTATCGTGACAACGGTTATATTACAAATTATACTAATGGCCGTTGAGTACAAATTCGTTATTTGTAGCTATTGTGTAGTGTTGCTTGTTAATTTTTAACTCATTATTTATTATTGATTATTTAAGGTATTTATTCACTAATTATTTGGTGTTGATTATTATTATTAAATATATTTATTTGTGGTTATGCATGCATTCGTAGTGTCTTAATTAATTAATTTTTTATTTATTTAATTGGTTTATTTATTATTTTATTTATTTATTTTGGGTTGGTTGTTTTATTGTTTTCTTTAGTTAAAAGTATTGGCCTTGTCTAAAGTGTTATATTGTCTGCGTTGTATATAGTGAATATATTTGCATTTTTCTTGGTGATGTTTTATAAGATATTGGTTTTTAATTTTCCAGTTTATAAATTGAGATGAATTCTGATCGTTTATTTAGTAATTTTTGTTGATTTGGTAAGATGATTATAACTATTTTCTCCCCCAGACAAAGTTTACAGTTTTTTTCTATTCCATGATATTTTTGCCCATATATGTTTAGGAAGAATTGTGCTATTTACGTATGTACTATTGGATGTTTTGTGCATTAGTGTATGTATATATATGTGTGCGTGCGTGTGTGTGTGTGTGTGCGTGTATGTGTGCGTGTATGTGTGTGGGTATGGAGAAAGAAGAGAGTGAGAAGAGAAGTCGTTATAAAAATCTATGTAGACCATATTAGGCAAAAAAATAAAAAATATAACATCTAAAGTTTTTCGTGTTAGTCCAATCTTTCAAGGAAACGTTCACGTCTGTACTAAGACCAATATTCCAAAGCATGGCCATTCATTTGTTTTATAACATTTATTTATGTTGCCTGTATAAAATACGCAACTACTATAGCTAATGAGCAAGTTTCTTTTCATATAAAGCGTAGTATTCAAGTATCAGCGTATATAGATTCATATTCTGATACTTGAATACTAAACTTTTGTTCTGTTCCTGCCTTTCCAATGAATAGTTTGAAATTAAATTACCTGAACCCGGTTATATCTATGTCAGATTGATAGATCACAGAATTGCGTTGATATATAGCATGTTTCATAATCGAGGAAGATGCATATATTAACATCAGGATTCTCAATAAAAGCAAGCTCGATTCACTTGTAGGATTGACGCTCATCGCTCTTTTGCATTATTGTCCATCGGTAAGAGTCTCCAATGAAAATTTATATTGTAAATTCCGTAAATAAAAAAGAAGTTAAAACTTTCGATAAATAATTTAATTTCTTAGCAGAAAAAACTTACCGACTTGGAATCCCGATTCTTGAATTAAATCTACTGCCCTGACTTCATAAAGTGAAATGTCATTTGGAACTTTTTGAAGAAATGTTTGAAGCAGGCCAACATCAGATGCCTTATTGTGATAAAAAGTTAATAAATCACTTTGCCACCAGGGTTTCCATAATGCAAATCAATTTTTACTTAGCCTAAATCATTCTGATGTTAGTCCTTAGTTTTTAATTATCAGTTTTGCTTTCAATTTAACGAGTTAAATAGTTTAAATAGTTAAAAGTTTGATAGAGTATCACTTCAGGATCTACCCAAATCACTGAGCAGCAACGATGAATAACTTTTACCAAACATCTGTTGATGACGATAAAAAATAAACAAATCAACTGCAATTAATTAGATTTCTACTTTAAGACTAAAAAAATCCGATTTACACTTGTTGGATTCGAATCAAATTTACTAATTTGTATAGCAATCAGATACTGAATGCGTACCTGAAATAAATATTAATGGAAATATTCATGAATCTATACATTCATGAAACTATACATTCAACACTAAAGTAATGTAATAATGCAAATGGATGGTTACTCATTTCCAAGTACACGCTTCTTCCAGGGTGGTTAGGTAATTCCTGTTGCAGACGGCTGCTCAGATACATTTATGTTTTTTTTGCAAAACTCATAGAACCAATCTGCAGTTTATACTGTAGCAATGCTGAGCGGATCTTAGTTACATTTTCTACGACACAGCACATAATCTAGTGTTATCAGCAGTTTGACCAAAAGGTCAATATACTCAAACACTCCGTTGTGATGACTTGCGACTAAATTATTAATATAAATCAGAAAATTCAAAACGTTAACAAATCAGATGCCTTATTTAGTTCAAAATAACAAATTAAAATGATTTTATTGATTTAAATTAAAATTGTTGAAATCAATATAAGTTATGTTTCATCTGCGAAAAAAAAATAACGTTGAGTTTTTCGGAACTTCAAAGACACGCCATTCTTTTTTGAACTGCAAATACTAATTCTTTTGCTTCTCGAGCGAGAGATCAGGGGACCAACAATGTGACGCTGGGGTGCAAATATGCAAAACGCAATATACTTATGATGACACCCTGTCTGATAAAGTTGTACCAGGTTCAATGCCAAATGTTCGCGATATATTGACAGGTTCTGACCTTTATAACGTTGCTGGAGTGGGGGGGGGGGGTAGAATTAATTTCAGCTCGGTAAGCAATTCCGTTCAGTTAGTCCCTGAGAGATTATTCCATGTATCTAGATGTGACTCCTAAGTCGCATTAGTTGCCTGAATTTTGAAGGTAATAAATGGTGTCGGCTATGACGCTACGCAAATAATAATAATAATAATAATAATAAAAATAATAAGCAAAATAATTGACGTAATTCTTCCAATATTATTCAACAGTTATCAGATCGCAATTTAAGAAAAGAAAAAGAAAAGAAAAAACACAGTGTTTGAAAATGTTCAGCAATATTTCAACAGAATGTCTGTCTTCAAGTTATACTTAAAAACATCTTCTTTAATAATAATAATAATAATAATAATGATAATAATTATTATTATTATATTAACATCATCATCAGTAAATGTATTTTCATGTTTATTAATCGTTTAATTCTTTTTTCAGTCTTTAGTCTTGTTACAACTTAGAAAACTTTATACAAGTCAATTTCTCCATACACCATTCGCGCTTCATTTATTGTAGCTGACTGAATTTAGATCGTTTGAAAAACGAAATTGATATTTTGCACAATAGATGTTTCTTTTAACCAATCAAGAAAAAAATGGTTGGAATTGTTTTCGAATTCACCTTTGTTTCGTAAATATATTCATGTTTGTTTATCTATCTATTCTATCTATCTATCTATCTATCTATCTATCTATCTATCTATCTATCTATCTATCTACTCTGTCTCCCCACTAAGACGAGTTGTGACACAAGGTTATTTTTAAGGTAGGGCACTCGATCGCGTACACCCGGGCAAGGAACAAAAATTTCTTGCCCATCTATCTATCTATCTATCTATCTATCTATCTATCTATCTATATCTATCTATCTATTCACTTCTTCCGTCGCTAACATGCCCTGTCGGCTGGAGCTTCAGAATACGCTGACTGCATCTCTGCAGAAGGGTAAGACCACCCCCTATGAGATGTCCTGGGTATGACGATAAACTACATCTGGCAGCAAGGCCTTTAATCTGCAGGTTTGAGGAGCATGGAACCACCTCTTAATTGCTGTTGTTCCAAGGCCTGCCCTGAGCTGGAATGGTAGCACCTTTTAGTGTCTCAGTAATGGCAAAATAGTTAAATCCCAAACTGTTGTCAAAACACTATGAAATTATAAAAATAGATTTTTATAGTAAAATTAGTAACAATAGTAACAATACATTTTTGAAAAAAACATTACTATCAATGCATTTTTGAAAAAAAATTGTCAGCAATACTTTTTTAAAAAAAAATACGAGCAATACTTTTTTGAAAAAAATTACCAGCAATAATTTTTTGAAAAAAAAAATACTACCAGCAATACATTTGACTCTCGACAAAAAATCCTCTTTACAAAAACACGTCAATGAAACCTGATTTATAAATGGATTTCTTACAAAAAAATGCATGTTGTATTCGTACAAATCTATTGTAAAAACCATGTTGGCGTTAAATAACCCATATGCCGCAAATCAAACCAAACGCAACATTAAGTGGTGGGTCGGTGAGAACGTCATATATAATAAGTATTAAAACACCGTTGACAACCGTTGGTTGAGATTAGTTTTTTCATTCAAAGATATTTGAATTGAATTTATAATTAGTGTCGTTTTTGTTGATGGGTTCACAATGAAGTTTACTCAAGGAATGGTCGGATGTGCGCGCGCGCACACACACACATACACAAACACACAAACAAACTCATATTTATTTAAAAATATTTTTGATCGACTGCTATTTTAATCCGTTGACAAAAATGACACGCTTAAAATAATTGTTGAATTTTAAACAAGTTTTTAAAAAAATCCATTGGAATAAATAACTTGCAGAAAAAGAAGACCATCTTAGAGATTCAAAATCTATTTCGCTTTTTCAGAAGTGAATAGCAAATAATTATTCTTGCAAGAAGATATTTGTTTTACATTTGTTTGAATAATCAAAAGCAAATTTTAATTCACCAAAGTTACCCTTCATAGTCCGTCTCTGAATAACTGTTGTTGACGTCACAAGTGAATGTTATGGCGGAACACGATGAAACAATATTTCTAGCGCTGTTATGACTAATTCTTCTAGTTCTTCTCGCGAGATATTGTTTCAAGTTGGTACTATATATTTTACAAGCATATAAAATGTTTTTGCTCTGCCCTTTACTGTAAAAAAGAACAGAATCTTTGTTCTCACAACACTGCTTGGTTATTTCATTTATTTTTAGACAAAAATCCATTTGGATATATCAGTAGTGTTTTTTTATGATTTTCCATTTCTCTTTCTGTTTCTCTCTCTGTTACTATCTCACAGACACACACACACACTCTCTCTCTCTGTGTTATTATCGCCTTCTTTCTCTCTCTCCCTGTGTTACTATCTCACTCTAAACGTATAAACACCCTCCAAACAGTATTGTTTATCTCTGAAAATGTTATTTGTGGCAAAAATTAATTGATTGATGCATCGGTTGAAGGCGGCTTCCATGGTCACAGCAGTGAAAATCTGAAACTCAACCAACTTGTCCGCTGAATAAAATAATAATGAGTTCTCTATTAATGTCACAAAGCAGTTTGTGTGAGATTAGATAAAGTTCAAAATTTGAATGTCGATGCTTAAAAGTAGGAGGTTTATTCATAAAACTCTAATCAGCTTCAAAATGCAGTATATTTTTATTAGAAAAATATACGGTAGCAAAGAGATGTAAATATTTTTGTTTCTGTTTCCTGTGTAATTCAATCAACTTGCGTTTCAACCCAAGTAAATTTCCCGTGTATTGCTTCATTGAATTAGAGTTTGTTTTTCGCTGTGATTGCACCCTAAATATTGTCAGTTACTTAGCAGATTCTTCACCTCTTGGAAATCATGTTATCCAAAAATGTTTGAAATTCCGTCTGAAAAAATCAGCGAATGTGCTAGGCTATGAGGACCTCATTAGTAAAACTATCATAGAAATAAATACGATATAGGAGGTTTTTAATAAATAAATAAATAAAAAAGAAGAAATGACAACGATTCAGCAGCGGCAAAGAGAATCCTTGGTGAGTGCAGTCAGGTGTAACAAGTAGCGCTGATCAGCAGACAGTTTAGGCAGCAGGTTCTCCATTCAATTGGATTAAATCTTTGGTTTATGAATTTGAT
This sequence comes from Acanthosepion pharaonis, assembly GCA_903632075.3. NCBI lineage: Eukaryota > Metazoa > Mollusca > Cephalopoda > Sepiida > Sepiidae > Acanthosepion > Acanthosepion pharaonis. Next base: position 186,789 of record CAHIKZ030001881.1, read on the forward strand.
GAACTAGTAATTGTGAGTACAATCCTTGGACCGGACAGTGTGTACTTGGAAACGGGCGAGCAATAATTGGGCAGTTCTAAAAATAAGAACTAGACAAAATATTCCGTAAGCATCGTCAGCGGAACTAGAACAATCAACGTGTTTCTGATGCCTAATCACACACGCACACATGTAAACGGATTCGGATGAATTAAACTTATATGGTTTGTATTTTTATGTTTTGATCTTTATCCAATTTATTGTTGAACATCTGGATTAAAATTAATGTTTTGGTTCTATTTTTGATTGAGAACACCTTGATTATTATCAAGAACATTTATCCTCTCGTCCGTAGAAAGTTTAAGCAGGTTTTCAGAAGAAATTGAAAGAAGGCTGGAAATGAAAAAATGTCCTTAAAAATACTATCTCTATTTATATCAACAGATTTCAAAGTATGTGTGCAATAGATTCCCCGTAAATTCTAGCAAAAAGTGGTGCTTGATGATCCGATGCCAGAATAGTAATAGCGGATATACTGCTAATTTACATTTCAAGAGGGGTACAACCAGAAAAAAGACTAACAGAAAAAGCAAGTGAAGACGAAATTGCTGTTTTTAACATACTGATATAAACTTCTCTGCTAATAATAAACCCAGTGATATATTCAAATTGAGCTATTATTACACAGACAACGTAATCAATTAAAAACAGCAACAGAACAAATAAAGGAAATATGCCCACGTTATGCAAATTAACCCCAGCTTGCAGTTACAAAAATAGAGTTAACAGTCCTTTGGGGGAAAATGTTTGACTTCGAATATAGTCTGAGAGGCAAATGTAAAGTCTAGAGATGAAACAGATATGTTTATATTGGCGTTTCTGAAGAGCCGTGGAAAGAAAGATTCAACAATAACAAAGCATATTTCATGAGAATGATGTACATCAATAGACGCTTTCTACGCATGTGTGGTGATTGATTAACAAAGGCGTGAATAATCCAGAAGTGGATTGGAGAATAATAAGAAAATTTGCATCTAGAAAATATTGATTATGCATTTTAGAATTCTAACAAGTAAAAAGAATGACTTTCCAAGTCATCAGAACAAATACCCGTTTTGCTGTCTAGTCCCAGGTTAAAAAAATATGAACTCATCCATATTGTAGGTCTTAAAATGCAATTTATATATATATATATTATCCAAAATATTATTTATTCATGTTTTCGCGAAGCACCCGATGTTAAAAATATGAAAAAGAAAAACTCCATGAAATACACAACACACAAACAAATTTATATACATACATGCAAACATATACACATATACACATACATATATGTAGACATATCTATACATATGTATACACATGTGCATATACAGACTCACATATATATACACAAATACACATATATACATATACCTTCACATATAACAAAACAAACAGGAACAAATATTCACAATGACAGATTTTTAAAGCATATGTAAAAGCCAAAAACTGACTTTTGGAAGAAAATCCTAAAATTTTAGCGTGGAAGGACTATTGCAGGATATGAAATATTTCTGCGATATACAGAAGGCATGCAAACAATATGAAAAATAAAAGCGTCTTGCTTGTCATACTGCTTATATATATATATATATATATATATATATATATATATATATATATATATATATGGTGGACTCTCCCGTCGTATTCGACGTATGAGGATCAAGCAGCTCAGTTCCTAGGAAACGACAGCCAGACACCAGCACATATGATTTGATTATAGTAGTGAAGGCTTTGTGCAGAACCAGCCACACTTTTTGAAGCGCTGAATAGAAAGACCTGGTAAACTACGTGCCACAAGGTACCCAAACGACCCTCCGCAGGTTTTGAATTCAGACCTGTCCTTCTCCTAGACCAGTTGCCATCCAAGGCTATATAACTCAGTCTTTTCCTGCATAGTTGGAGGGAGAGGAAGAGGATTAATTCCCTTTCCAAGGGTATTAGCACGTAAGTGAAAGTAATGGATTCGAATGGAATTCAAACTCGACTCTCCGATTCCTCAATTCGAACCGCTATCCACTACTACTCCATGCTTCCATCTCTCTCTCATCTCTCTCTCTCTCTCTCTCTCTCTCTATATATATATATATATATATATATATATATATATATATACAGGGTGCGGCTTGTATGTGAGGACATATAGATTTAAGATTAATACTGTTTCCCACTAACTTCTAATGCTTTTAGTTTTCAGAAATCAAGAATGGCAAACAATGATAACAAATTAAATAAAAAGACATGCTGTGATTGTGGCATTAAAGGCTGATCATAGCGATTTGGATATTCCACGTTTCTTTAGAATTGCAAGATCGTTTGTCCACATAGTACAAAAAGAGGTAGAAGATGCTGACAGTTCCCTAATGTCTATATCAAAACGTAAAAGACATTCTGCGCGTTCTGATAAAGTGAGAACATCCAAATTTATTCAGGAAGTCAAGCAGACAATTGATGAAAACCGAGGTCAATTAATGAGGTCAATTGCCAAAAAGCTGCATGTGCGTGAAAAAAACAATCAGGAATGTTCATGAAGACATTCGATACAAATTCTACATGATGAAGAGAGGTCAATTTATGTCTGAAAAACAAAAGGAATATCGTTTAAACAGATCGAAAAGGCTTTTAAACAAACTTAAAAATCCTTCAGAAGCTGGCGTGATTTGGTTTTTCTCAGATGAGAAAAATTTTGATCAAGATCAAAAACTTAATAGAAGAAATGACAGAAGGCTTTGTTCAGATCCCTCTGAGATGCCAAGAGTGATGCGCACAAAATTTCCTTCAAGTGTTATGTTATTGGATGTTGTTAGCAATGAAGGACATGTTATGCTACCACACTTTTTTCCACAAGTTCTTAGAGTAAATGCTGCTGCTTACATCGATGTTCTAGAAACAGTTGTCAAGCCCTGGACTGACAACATATGCAACGGCAGGCCTTAGATATACCAGTAAGACTCGGCCCCATCCCACAAGGCTCTACGAACACAAGAATGGATGGCTGACTATTTGTGCGACCACATCACATCCAACATTTGGACCCCTAACTCTCCAGATCTCAATCCACTAGACTATTATGTGTGGAGCGCTATTGAGAAGGAGGTTAATAAACAGCCTCATAACACCAAAGACTCTCTTAAAGCTGCAATAGTTCGAGTTCATATATAACGTCCAGTTAATCAGAGCTTGCAGCCGATTCCGACCTCGTGTAGAGGCAATTACTGATGCTAGTGATGGTTTTATTAAATAATAGTTGGCTAAATTTCATGTTTACTTGTTTGTAATCAAATATAATTATATTCATTTGTTCAGCAAGCTTTTTCCTAATCCATAAGATCTGTTCTCAAATACCAGGCGCACCCTATATATATATATATATATATATATATATATATATATATATATATACATATATATGAGAAGAAACAGATTGTAGCCACTTTCAACTATTTTCTATTGTACCCGTTTTTTCTATCGCATATCTCGCTTATGGAGCAAGCGAGATATGCGATAGAAGAAATTGTTAGTATAGATCATTACATCTAACAATTTCAACTTTAAATGATGAGACCTTGCCGCCAATCTAGTACTGCGCTTAAATTAATAAAGTATAGGTACTTTAGTCTTTATCAAAACAATTACTATGAAAATATTCATAGAAAAGGCACAAGGAAGCTGGAAATGGAACTGAAGCCGATATGCTAGGCCAGGACAATAAAATTGTAGATTATTCTTTGGATTTTATCAACAATCTCCAAACATACAGCAGTAACACCAGACCAGACGAATGGTATACTTATAAATATGCAAGATGGACTTTAGTGAGAAAAATTGTCTAGCACGATACAATGAACCGACTATTTTAGCAGCTGACCTAGCAATGGATCCAATATAGTCTTTCCACTTCATATTTTCTGAGGATGATCGACCAAGAAGGCACAGCGAGTCAATCCCATGGAGTTAACATCATCCATGCTGATTGGACGAAGGAAGGGGTCTTTCAAGTGATTAATAGAGAGAAGTTTCATTTTGGAGGCATTAAAATTAACAAGCAACTTTTTGTCCCAGTTAACAAGAGAATATAGGTCATTTTTAGATCACCTACCAATTTGACTTTATCGAACGGATCTGACTTATTATCAAGAGAAGAGTAAATGGTTGTACCATCAGCATAGATACCAAGTTGAGAATAGATGTCACCAAGAAAGTCGTTGATGAAAATTAAGTGCAAAGTGTGTCCAAGTATAGATACATGAGGACACCTGCATTGGTACAAAAAGATCTAGAAGAGTTTCCATTCAGGATAACTTTCATTTCATGATTAGATAAGAAAGACTGATCTTTTGTATTTTTTACTATTGGTGTGTCTTTGTGTGTAGATATTTAAAATTATCTGAAATTATTGAAATTCTTATTTAAAATGATACCTGTTTGCGCTATTCTGCTTTCTACCAACTCCTTAGGATTCGTGTGAGCATTATAAAATAATTCACCTAGACATTGTCTATCCGACAGTTTCTTGTCTCTCCTGATGTAGTGTTACCAATCAACTTACTACTGGCTTAATATTTGTATAATAATTCTGGATTAAATGATAAATAAAGACAATGTTACTTGTACGTGAAGCATTTAACGAGAATAAGGGCGTAGTCGGCAAGCCGCCTTTGTAATAAGCCAATATACTCGCTAGAAAAAAAAGACTCCTTTCAGATTTGAGTATAAAACAGTTGGATTTTACTGCCTATTAATCTATTTTCGTCGTTTCAAAAATATGTTTTAAGGTTATGGTTTTCACGGTGTTTATTAAAACACGCATACACACGTGCGAATTTATATTGACTTGTCTACTTCTCCTGTATTATGTTTTAAAAATCCCGACAAATAATGCCCCACACAACGAACACAAACACAAATGAGTTAATCACAATTTACGCGCGCAAACTAGAAGTGAAGACTTTAAAGCAGAACAACGCTACTCGCCCAAGGAGTTGAAACGAGTGTAGGTTTGTGTCGAAATGCTGGTTTTTCACGAAGCAAGGGGTCAGTATTCTCATCATTTATCCAACTGATCAATGACTACCGACTATGAGAGTGCACATGATTGATACACTACAGAAACTCGACGCTTCTGTATGGATTCATAAAGTACGGTGTGTTTGTGTGTGTGTTCAAGGAGGAGAGAAAGATGAAAAAGAAAGAAGCAAACACTGGAGTTAAATAAATTTCCCAATTTTTTCCTATTGCTGATGAATCTTAAAAACAATCATAAACAGAATTTTGCATATATTTTACATACTGATTAAAAACCAGTACGCGGTAATAAACCATATGCTGCTAAAAATATTACTCAACAACCTCTGCTGTTTTACAAGAATCATAAGAATAACGGTTGCAATTTCATTTAGATCAAACTTTTGACCACAGTAGCTACAACACTGACCATTTTGGAAAAAAGATAAAATTAATCTTTCTTAATCCAGGACTTCGATCATAAGAACTTCATATAATGCACAATATAATCTGACATGGATAGAACAACATCTTATATGGAAAAAAATAACGTTTTCTATCACAACACTATTTCTCATTTTGCTAACGAAGTAGAACCAAACTTCAAACTGAATTCTTTGTTTGGTAGAATCTATCTATCTATCTATTTATCTATCTATCTATCTATCTATCTATCTATCTATCTCAAAATATATGATAAATACACAATATTCATCTTATATGCCTTTATTAGAAATATTTGCAATAAGTTATTTGTTAGTGTAAAAAACACGAATGCTCTTCATCAGTATCCTCTCTCTTTCCTTCTCTTTCTCTCTCTCTCTCTCCCTCTCTATCTCTCTCTCTATATATATTGATATAGATTATAATTATTTATACTTAATTGATACTTAATTTTTAATTTCAGATATATAAAGATTGCCATGCATTGTCAGAAAGTATAGAGTCAAAAGAGAAAGAATATATTGTAAATGTTTTGAATGATGCGAACATACTGTTGCAAATTACGAAATAGTTGATCAGAGATTAAATAGCAATAAAACGTAAATTGTAAACATTAGCAAGTGAATTGATGCCCGAATTTTTGCGATGAGTAATTATCATTATAATATCTTTCAATTCGCACAAATAGGCTCATCTTGGTTTTTATACTCACAGCATTTTAGCCTTCCACAGGTGTTTTTCGTACTCGGTAACCTATTCGAAATGTTGAACCAAACACTTTATTCAATCAAGGGAGATAGACTGTCCGTTTCCCTAGATGAACCAGAGTGTATGACTTCTCCATACTGTCCAGCTCAGAGACTGAATTCACAAATGCTAGGAAGTCAGATATGTTTTAACCAAGGATTTAGGTTTCTTGGTCATGTTTCTCTTGAATAATCCATTCGTGTATTTTTGGAGTTTTAAAAACTAATGTGTGTAATTAGGCGCTAGGTCTTTTTTAGAGCACTTTCTTTCTTAAGAGCATAATATGCACTGATATTAGGTAACCTTCCATGTGAAGAAAACCTAACAAGGATAATGCAAGGAATTTGGGGATGGGTAAATCCTCACATTACTAGGGAAATCGAACGTGACAACCCAAAGGTCATTGTGTGGTGCGGGACTTTGTGTACCAAATTTATTGGTTCATTTTTCCTTTTGGAAAAGATAACAGCTGATACTTACCTTGATGTTCTAAACAATACATTGTGCCACAACTAGAAGTGCTGCACCCAAGTGTCATCTTCCATCAACATGACGCATTTCTTGACTGGGAAATAAACGTCCGCATATTTTTAAATAAAAGTTTTTCAGATGGTCGAATTGGAAGAGGTGGCTAGATTACTTGGCACCCTCGTTCCGCAGATATAACGCCCGTGGACATTTTCTTGTGGGTCTATACAAAAGACATCGTGTACGGCACTAAATTAAAAGACTTGGATGACCTTAAACAAAACATAATTACAGTCATTGCGATTATTGATGAAGTTATGTTAGAGAATTACATGGACAGAAATTGAATATCGCTTGGGATGTCTTTCGTGCAACGAATGCTGCCTAGATAGAAATTTATTATCTATTTGTATATGAACTCCATATTATGTAGACATTTCAACAGTATCAAGTTCCTGTTTTAATTTTAATATTTTTTTCTATTTGTCTAATGACTCTGTGGACGCTATGCATATTGTAGAAAGACCGTGGAAGATATTAGATTGTTGCCATTGCTATGATTATTGGATAATTGTTACCTCGAAGGGTGTTTTAATGTTGGTCATATTCTGATATCATATGACTGAGTTTCCACTGTTTGTTCTAATATTGTAGGCCACTGACTATCCCTTTTTTGTAGCTGTAAGGATGGTAAAATTGAAGTAACTTACAGATGTCCACACGATTATTACTATATCCAGGAAGGCCTGTTGATTTTCTACTTTCATTTTGATTGTGAAAAGCATAGAAAGTATTACTTAATTCACGTAGTCCAGTAGTACTTGCACATGTTAATGGCAAATTTTGAATATAAAAGTGTCATCTACATCTAAGCCACATGGCTTTGACTTTAGAGGTGACGTTCCTATAGCAATTCTCTCTATTTTTTGCAGATAATATCGATCCCAATGCTATGACTTTTTCCTATCGATAGATGATAGAACCCAACTGGAAGTAGATTCTGTATGCGCAGAAAGTCAGCATCCTAATTATGTTATCTATCGAGATAATCTTACCCTCTCCTAGAAAGTGGTTCGAATATAATTTGTCTCCAAATACCGACAGATCGTCATCTCGTAGAAACCTCGATAGGTAGACCTAGGCTCACAAGGTTCATGCTCACATTGCGTTTAGTATGAATGAAAGTATCTCTGATGGTCTTCACAAAGTGGGCAGAGCTTTTGGATTACGGCGGATACTTAACGATTAGTGGATTGATTAATCTGACGATGTCTCCTCACTAGCCTTTGAATTTTTCTTAAATCTTTTTTGTGATATTCTTAAGGACATTTTTTGTTATTATCTTGCTAATAGTAAAAAAAATTCTTACATTGGTCGCACAAGCACCACGCTCCTGTAAGCTAATTTATTATATATCGAAACAGTACAATTCATGCACATATCAATCAAATCACCATAAACAACTAACATAGAACAATTAACATAAATATTAGTAGATGATACCAAAATATTATATAGCATACATTGTAAAGAAGGACGTAAAATACTTGAAGCTATTAATATCCAAAATTACATTCAACATCTTTCCCCACATCAGACGGTATTTTAAAATGTATATAAAACATTAAATATGTGTATAAAATAATTGAAATACTTGCAAAATATTTATATAGTCTTTAACAGTGTTGTCAATCTATTTGAAAACATTCTAAAAATGATGTCACAAATACGATACACGTATATTTGAATTTGAAATGCCAAGATGTAACTAACAAGCATTCCCAACAATATTGACAGTATTTAGTTCCTGATAATGACTGAGACTGTTGAAAGTACTCATACAATAACAGTACATAAACATCAACTACAATAAAATAGACTATACAATATAAATCACAGAGGCAAAGCATGTCGGTTGAATTTAATAAAACACAAACTTTCTCTCTCTCTCTCTCTCCCTCACACACACACAAGCACAAACATATATAATTATAAATATAAATATAAAAATTGAACATTGCAGTAAACACTTAGAAGGCGACAGGCTGTTTCTGCTAGACGGATTCGTCAGGCCGCCATTTATGTTTTTTTTCCAATGTTTGGTTTTATATTTATATTTACATACGCTCTATCTCTGAAAAGCACTTTATCGTAAATATAGCACGCCTTAAAAGTATATATATATATATATATATATATATATATATATATACACATATATATATATATATACGCGATATATATACACACGATAAAATGAAATTAGAAAAGGAAAAAGCCGAATAACAAGTGAAGCAGTGATAGGATGAAACTAAGAATTTTTTTTTTAAAGAGGTGATTTGGGTGATGAAAGAGGTGATATACATTTTAACTGTCCAATTAGTTTTACACACACTCATACGCACGCCCGGTAGCGCGCGCGCACACACGCAGACACACGATATTTACCTACTTAGTTACTTGCTTGAAACTATGGTCAAATACCCATACTGTCTGATCAATCTCAACGGGATAGCATAGAAACCACTATGTTCGTGTGCGCGTGGGTGTATTGCAAAAACGAATGGTCCTTCTTTTTGAGAATTCATTCAGTTGGAAAGATGCCCGAATCTTTCTGAAAGGATTTTGTACTAACGGTCATAATGAAGGCATCTGGGTGACTGGTAGAGTGGTTTGGTAGCCAAATGTCTTTCTTTACTCGGTTTGCATGCGTTGTTTCTTACGCAGAGTTTGGCATCGACGCAATCTATCCAATTTGCTGCTTTGTATGATTGGCTCTGTAAGAAGACATTCAACTTGGATTTGGCCTTTGTGAATTCTCTATGTTGTGTTGGTTGAAGAATTTTGATTAACTGTAGTGGGGTAGACAAAAGCCCTGACTGCTGGTTTTCTTGCTTCAAACATTTTCATCAATAATATTGGCAAAATACAATGAAAGCAGAGGCATTGTGGCTTAGCCAATTAAAATGTTCTCATATTCCGATAATTGACGTGTAACCAAACATGAAAGTTGTCTTTCAATTTTTAAAAAATTACAAGAATTGAATGATGATTGCGTGTTCTGTAATGACCATTGTATAAATATTTCCTCTTTGCCTTTGTGTGTACAAAGATAGAGTGAGTTTTAAAGCATCGTTTTTTTTTCTATAGCTCAGATTTCCATGTGAGCTAAGTCGAGTCGATATGACTTTTTCTCTTTTCACAAAATTGAGTCAGACAAGAAATTGTATTACCATAAATTCTTGAGTTCTTTGTTTGAAATCTCACGGACGATTTTAGCATAATTATTTTAGCCACCAACTATGTCATTCCTACAGGTATTTATTAATCTAAAATTAACATGCTTCAGGGGCATAGCGGTAGTTTTAATATTCTAAGCGCAATTGGAAAGCGCAACTACTTCAGTTACAAAATAGGCCCGCTATTATATTGAATACGTTCATTGACAGGAAAATCCATGAAATCCTTACATCAATGAAAATTATAAAAATATATTTATGCTCGCAAATATATCTCACAATGAAGAATTCTGGCACCTGAATTATTTTACACAAATAGAATTTAAGTTTTATGGAAATCAAGTTTTTCTTTGCATATTTAAAAATAATAAATGCCTTTTATGATTTCATTTATTTTCCTAAATTTTACTTTCATAGTAAAAGTTTTCCATTGTATGATATGACTTTAATAGGTAAATTGTAACTTTAATTGACATTCTACTTTCGGCAGAAGGCAGAGTTTGATTGCAAAGCTTTATTACTTTTAAAATTCCACTCTATATATTAATATTTAAGCAATATATTAATAATGATGCATTTTATTGGTCTGAGAAAACATATTTGTCTTACATTTGATATGAACAAGATTTTTTATGCAGCTGTGTGTCAATACAGGAAACATCATTTCAATTCACTTTCTTTATAACTGCTGCCGCCAAAATTTCAATGTTAAATGAGGTGTTTCTGGAGACTCAACAACTTCATTTGAAGTGCTTTTTGTGTAGGGCACTACGTTCTTAGAGGAGTTGAACGTTTTGGGGCGTGGCTAGTTTTTATAAAAATAAATATTTTACAAATTTATAGTCCTGTTATATCTGTTTATATTTTGCTGATAAAATGTTTCAGAAAGCGAACAACTGAAAAACTAAAGTTATAATCGATAATATAAGGAAATTGGTGTTATTGAAAGAACGGTGCTCTTATGAAGAAAAGTGCTTTTGCTTTCACTATTGCTTTTATGACTGCCCTTTTCCTCTCTAGAAAGACTCACTTTACCTTCTTTCATTCGGAAAAATGACTCTTTTTCATGGAAACATTTCTGCTCTTATCATTGAAAAAAAAAAAAAGATTCCTTCGTCTTTAAAACAGGAAATAAAAAGATAGGTTGCGTTTTGTATAACCTATAAACGCAAGAACGTATTTTGGCATTATTATTATTATTTTTATTTTCTTTGATTTCTGGCGTTTACACATTTCTTTCCGGGTCCCGCCCAGGGACCTAAGGTTAGAAATGGCGTCATGACACTTTCCACTGACAAAAAAAAAAAAAAAAATTACATAGATAAAGCCCTTCGTAAGGTGTGGGCTGTACTTGTCAGAACAAATTTTTGTATCTCCTTGAGGCATGGACTTCCAGGAATCCCTTCAATTAGTCTACTGCAATCTTTTCCAACCAGTCCTAGGGCTCCAACTACAACAGGGATTGTTGATGTCCCATATGCCACATTTTCGAGATTTCTATTTCAAGGTCCTTGTATTTTGACAACTTTTTGAATATCTTCAAAGATACATTGCAGTCAGCAGGGACTGCCATATCAATAAGGAGGCAATTTTTGTTTGTGGTCTTTAATAACAATATCTGGGCGGTTGGCTTTGATTGTTCTGTCAGTGTGTATTGTGTAGTCCCATAGAATTGTAATAGGTCCTATCTCCGTAACCGGGTCTGGGTGGTGTTCATACCAGTTTCTTTCAGTTTCCTTCCCGTAGAAGTTGCAGATTTTCCAGTGCAGATATTGGCCCACTCTGTCATGTCGGGTTTTATATTCAGTGGGTGCCAACATCGTGCAACCTGATACAAGATGATCAATCGTTTCTGGATATTTATCACAGAATCTGCATTTTGGGCTGACACAATATTTTAGTATATGTGCTTGATAATTCCTAGTTAGCAAGCATTGGTCCTGCGCAGCAAGGATAAAACCTTCAGTTTCCGCTTTCAACCCTGCACTACGTAGCCACTGATGGGTATGGGTTTTGTCTACGTCAGCTTGTTTGGTACGGGCAGAGTATTGGCCATGAAGCGGTTTATCTTGCCATCGCTTCTGTATCTGGTCGGTTGCATTCGTCTTTGCTGTCTTTTTTTTTATAGGTATTTTGCAGTTTCAGCCGGTGTATTGTGCTGTAGTTGCATCTCTACGCTCATTTGAAACTCCATTTTGAATTTGTTGGCTTCTTTCATTACGGAGTAAAGACGCATACTACTTTCATGTTCCTTGACGCATACCATCATCCAGTCTTCTGTAGTTTCCAATTGGAGGCCAATTGTAGGACAGTCTAGTTGAACTAATCCTCTGCCACCTTCGGATCTGGGCACATACAGACGATCAACATTAGCTTTGGGATGATGCATGCGATAGCAAGTGAGAAGCTTTCTCGTTTTGGCATCCATTCACTTAATTTCAGCTATGGTCCAGTTAAGGACATTAAAGCTGTATTGCACCACATGGACAGCCAATGTGTTTATGGCTGATATCCTGTTTTTTTATTTTAGCTCAGTATTTAGTACCAGACGTACACGCCTGTAGTACTCTTTTCTTATTTTTTCCTTCATTTGGGGGTGTTGTATGCCATCTCCTTCGCTAATTCCTAAGTACTTATAAGCTTCATCATGCTCCAGTTCCCTAATCTTTGTGACAAAATCTAAATCTATTAAGGGTGTTTCTGTAATTCTACCTTTCTTGAATATAACTTTTGCACATTTATCTAATCCGAAGTCGATACCTATGTCGTCACTGAAGTATTTTACAATATTGAGGAGGCCTTTCAACTCATTGTCGTCTTTGGGAAAGAGTTTGAGATCATCCATGTAGAGTAGGTTATTATTATTATTATTATTATTATTATTATAGGTAAAGTTTTCTATTTTATAAGGTACTCCAAAAAGTCCTTGCCGGTTTTGTTGTATTAGAAAAAACGGTATGCAGCAAACTTGACATACTGTTATACCTCAAAACAATCGGCATCCAGAACGTTTTGTCAATGTGCCTCTAGTTGCGCAATGCCCTGGCGGTAAAAACACAAAAAAGTCTGTGAGTTCCTGCCGCAAGTCTGCCTCGTTTGCGAATAATTTTCCATGAAGGTGTTTTTCCAGGGAATGGAATAGGTGATAAGCTGTTGTTTTAAGGTCCAGGAAGTAAGATGGCTGGCCCAGTGTCTTCCAACCAAGTCAGCGTATGTTGTGGCGTGAGATACAGGGTCCCGTAGAAACTGGCACACTTGTGAGTGTCATACAGGACACACTTTTCGTCACTGGTGAGCACTCGATCAAATATGGGTACGTTGCTGTGCCGAGAATGCAACAAGAAACAGGTTATAACACGTTGTTGGCTTCCGACATTGTGTGTGGTATCCACTTGCTGAACTTGTACGCCTTCCCTATGCGGTGCACGTGAAGTCTGATTGTTTCATAAGAAACGAGAAAGCGTTCGGCAAACTCACCACAGATGTAGCTGTCATTCTCCTCTATGCCCCCCCCCACTTCAAGGCCTCATTATCCAGGACCTGTGGCCGGCTACCTCGTATCTCATCACAAAAGGACAGGTCTCTTGACCTGCACTTCTGGAATCAATGCCTAGCGGTACGTTCACTCACAGCATTATCCACACAGGCTTGTTGTATTCGACGACTTGATATTTCTGCGGACAAGCCGAACTTTAAGTCATAAGGCAGACAAACCCGAACGAGGTTCGGCACCGCCATGTTTCCTTGCCACTACTCAATGCTTTAACGCAATCATTATCGCCTAAAGATTGCGTTCAAGGACGAAACAGACTGTCACCTTTTTGTATTGATCTCAGTGTCCAATTATACATACATACATATATATATATATATATATATATATATATATATATATATATATATATATATGTATGTGTGTATGCGTGTGTGTGTGTGTTAAAATATTGACTGCCAACTATGAGTTATCTAACGTGGTTGACAGTTTTTATTATGACGTCGACGACATGTTTCGTTTTTCTGGTCTTGCCAATAAGGCTACAACCTAAAGTTTCTTTTCGTTGTTTTTAACGCAAATAACCGGGACATGGCGTCTAATACAAGAATGAAAAATTGTACCGGCAACCAAACGTTTCATAGAAAAATTTGAAAAAAATGTTATCGCTTAAGTTGGCGTTCAAAGGCAGATTTCGTAACTGACTTCCGGCAATCAACGTTTTTAATTCATTTACAGCTGGTATTATAGATTTTTCAACTGAACTTACTGACCTCCTCCCCCACCCCAATCAACAAAATTTATCTTATGAATTATTCGGACTAAGGTCTAACAGCCGCTCGCTATATTTATTTCAAAGTAAGCCTCTGATTTTTCAAGCGTAGCTTAGATGTGGCACAAGGCCGAAAGTAGGGGGCACCCAGTGAGGATCGAACTCACTATTCAGTCGTAATTGTTCTAGCGAGACAAGCTTTCGAACCATTACACCACCCCGAGGTGCCCTTCGCAAAGTAAGATATATTCACTACTTGGAACCTTTGAAACAAAAATTTTAAATTAACATTTCATTCATAAATTGGCTTGTTAAGGAAAGCTTTACAAATAGATGTCAACTTGTTGAAGGTCAAGTAAAATTTCCAAACACTTTTCTGCACTATATAAGACAATATTCCTAAAAAGAACTGTTTTTGATATGAAAATCAAAACAATCCTCGAATAAAATTAATGAAAATTTTCGTCCCAGCGCCGATAGTATCACGGCTATGACTATTTTGGACCAGCTATGACCAGTGAAGAGACTCGGGTCACCACGTTAAAAACTGACCTTGTGTCACAACCTGACTCGGTGGAGGGTCATGCAAATCATTTATCTCGATGAGTGGTTTGTAACACATTATTTATCCTCTTTCAGTTGGGTTTCTGTTTTTGGTTAGAGGGCACTCAGAGGCGATTCCGTCAAAGGAAAGGAAAGTGAAGAAAATTATACTGATAGGCGTCCATCTCTGAGGAACAGTTGGACCAGGCCGCGCCCTCTCATTGCACCAGAGAGAAGGATCGGTGCTCGCACCGAGGCAAGCACAACGGACGTTTGTTTGATATTCGGGCAATTTTAAAAATAGCCCGGATTTACGAGCTCGGTTTCTCACTTTAAAAAACTGACCTTGTGTCACAACTCGTCTTAGTGAGGAAACAAAGTAAATAACTAATGTGTAAATCACTCTCTCGAGTAATTTATTTATCATCTCTCAATTGCGTCTCTGTCTGTGGGAAGAGTGCGCTCAGGGGAGTCTCAATTAAAGGACAGAGACACAACTGAGGAAACTTATACTGAGAGGTGCTCAACCCTGAAGAACAGCTGGCCGAGGCCGCGAACTATCATTGCACCAGAGAGAAGGATTTTTTTGCACGTTAAAAAAAACCAGCGCAACCGACGGTTGCGTAATTAAAATGGTGTACGCGCTGGGGCTACCCCAAATTAAACCTACCTTTTATCACAACCTGAACTCGTGGGTGGTTGAATAAATACACATCTCTCAGTTGCGTCTCTGGGCAGAGTGCTCTCAGGGGCGGTTCCATCAAAGGACAGAGTCGCAACTGTCGGGTGTGGCGGTTGTGTAAATACAAATTACATCTTTATTTATCATCTCTTAGATGCGTTTCTGTCTTTGGGCAGAGTGCGCTCAGGTGTGGCTCCGTCAAAGGAAAGAGTCGCAACTGAGGAAAATTATACAGAGAGGTGCCGCTCATTGCACCAGAGAGAGGGATCGGTGCTCACCCGAGTCCAACGCAACCGACGTTTGCGGGGGCTCGGGCAATTTTTTTTAAAACGGACCTTTACTACTGTGGCAAGTTATAAAATACTATTTTTAGGTTTGCAAACATTTAATTTACAGGGTTAAATTTCAGTGTTGAACTAAAATGAACAATTTTCCATTCTGATTGAAAAAAGAAGCAAGCTCCAGTGCTTATGTTAATTTTTGTGTATATACAGAATCTATTTACGACTATTCTTTTTTGTTTTGCTCTTTTGAGTTTTGAATCACACTTAGCATGATAATCTATACTTTTACACTAAGTAAAAACTTTTGACAAATGCATATTTCATTTCTTCTTTATGTACGTTCACGTGATGCTTTTTCTTCTTTTGATTGTGACACTAGAGATAGGTTTTCGGGTTCTGACAAAGTACGAGATTCAGATGCAAAACAGCTGCTTTAACAATAATCTTTCAACTTCTGTGACAACCAAAACGTTTATACACTTTTTAAATCAATGATAATTACGTTGTAAAAGTATTATCAATATATTTCTTTTACTCTTTTTAATGACAAATCAACTTATACAGTCTGTTACAAAGTAATGTCCGATTTATCATACAATGTCTTCAAATCGACTTTACATTTGGAGAATCGCAGATGAATCATTTTTAAAGTTTAATCTTTAAATGTTTTTTCTTAAAACCCCCAAGTATTGAAATAGTAGGGTGACATATGTTGTTTTTCGTAAAATGAGATAGAAAAAAGGAGAAAATTTTCCAATGTTAAAAGAATAAAAATCATAATCATAGAAAGAAATTTCATTGTTCAGTTGTATATATAATTTATCGATATTATTGAGGCAAGAAAAGGAAAAAATGTTCAGCGGTGCGCTGTTTCGGACATCTTTATTTTTATTTTAATTGAATCATTCTTTTCAGTTCTCGAAAATTTCATTTAGCGCTTTTAAAAAACTCAGCATTCCTTTTTAAAACTCAGTGTGTTTCCAAACAGATACTGTCTGTAATATCCACATTCATTTTGCGTCAGTCACCTCAAATAACCGAAAGTATTGACTTTTCTTGGAAAATAAATTAAAAAAACCCAGTGTTTCGGCCACCCGTTGACAGATAACAGAAGCCACGACGATACACAGATAAAAAAAAACCCTACTTTTGAAGTTGATTAAGAATTAGATCCCGTTATTTGTATATAGAGAATGGAGATTTCAGAAAACCACTGAATGTTGTTAGATATTCTTCGACATTCCCTCTCGTTTCAAGTATTTCAAAAACTGTGTTACTCACGCAGAGAAAGAAATATCTTGTAATTATCAACACCATTGGAGGAGTAATTTGAATATTAATTAATAAAGTAATCAGTGAACTTGTTTCGAATTCTGAGCATAACAAGCTAAGGTCACTAGGCTTTGGTCGTTTCAAACAATTCCGCCCATTATTTTAAATTCCGAGGCCATTTCGTATTTCGCTGACAGAAAGCAAAGATTAATCAAAGAAATAAAAAGTGAAGAAAAGTGTTAATTTTTTTATTTCAAGACAATTACAAAAAAATGACCTTTCACTTTATTAATTATGAAAACATATTAAAACATACTGGCTTTTCAAAATTAATTTTGGTTGAAACATGAATAAAATATAAAGGTAGTAATTATTTTAAAAATATAAAAGTCAAAATACAGAAAAATGTTTTTCTTTTCAATAAATGAAAAATAAAATATTGTCACTGCATCTCAGCATAAAAAATGCTTTGTATTTATATTATAACTTGTGCTTTTCTGCCGTGTATTTGATGTGTTGCCTCATCTTGTCGACTAATTTGTTAGCGTTTATTTCTTTGGTCGCCTTGCAGTCGGTTAACTTTACTCTTTTATTTTCTATTCATTTACCCTCATTATCGACAAAGTGTTAACGTTATAACATTGAAAAATTCATAACAAACACTTCTATCAATTTCGGTTAATATTTTTTGGTTTCATATGTACTTAAGATTTCTTCCAATTCAGACCTAAGAGCAGGCACCAGGGATAAGATTAAAGGGATAGTTGATTTTATTCATTTCACATATGGCATAATTAAAGCCAGCTTAATCTGGAGTATAAAAGACGTATGTGTGGGTAAAAGCAAACATTTCCCAATTCAATAAGTTATTTTTTCTTTGCTAAACGCCCCCGATTTTATCCTGTTTGTGAAACGGGGTGGTGCGCCCTCAGAGACGGAATTTTAGGAGTCAATCTCGTTTCAAACGTTGATGAGTCAGAAATGTTCCTAGTCACAAAGTGTGGAAGCAGTTTTTAATTCTTAAGTGAATAAGAACTCCAGACGGGGAGGAATTATAAATTAAAATGTCCATCGAATTGAATAATTTATTGAATGAAATCCAGATTTCTGTATTCACAAAAATTTCGAAAATGTCTCTCTCTCACGCACACTCAGCAAATAAGACATAAAACACACTTCAAAAGTACATATTTTATTTATTTGAATTAAAAAGCATAATGTTTTTGGAACAAAAATTACAAGAAAACTTTCTTTTGTCTTGGAAGAATTTATTTCTGAGCACGAGCACCCATTACACAGCGAATAACGTGATAAGAGATTTCTGAATTTTTCAGATTTTTCCATATGAATCATTATAAAGGTCAAGTAATTTATTAAATTATTACAATCAAATGATTAATAATGAGAATTGGTTATCTGTCGATCACCTGTTAAATCTTGCATAAATTCTAATTAATGGTTAGAGGTTTCCTGAAACTTTAGAATTCTGCTTTTAATTCATTCTATTTCTGTTGCTGGTGCGTCATTCGATAACGTCTTATTGATAAATGATTCAAAGACTACTTCTGAATATATTGTCTTGAAATCATTGAAACTGCTATGCTGACTGCTTGTTTGACGGTGATATTAATCAAGAACGGATGATATTTCTTGTTTCGTTTTGGGGAGAAAATCTAAAGCTAGATGTCTATGACATCGGGACACCGTTATGTTTTTCTGTTTTTTGCGAGTGCGACGTAATGGGGAAATATATCCATTCCAGGCAAAGTTTCTGTATCAAATTTCGAATGAAACAGCTTTTGAAGCAATTAATGTTTCATTGTAAACATTAATATTTTTTATTGGTCTGGGAATTACCTGGTAATCTTAAAATCTAGGTATGAAAACAAATTTTTTCCAACATTACTTAAAACTTGAAAAAATAAAAAAAAACCCACGTAAACCATTATTAAAAGAAAACGCAAAATAAAATATATGAATGTACAACACAGATGTACACGCAAGCTACTTTAAATGAATAAGCTAATAAAATAAATAAGAAAAATAAATAAGCACACGAAAAAAACAAATAATGAATGGTAAAAAACAAATAGTACGAAGAAACACATACCGACAGTTATAATAACTAAATGATTTCAATGATAATAAACAGTAGTAAATAATAAATGAATAAATAGAATAATAAAGTAGCTGAAATAAATCAAAGTGACTTAAATGTAAATCATAAAATTATGATACATCACTAAATTACTGAAATATAAATATCAAACTAATGACACATCCCTTAATAACCAAGTTAATTAATAACTAACAATTGCACAAAAATGCAGTAACCAAAAAATAAACATTTCTCGAGTCTGTAATGTGTCCTATTCCATAACCATTACAATAACACAATTAATGGAAATAATCGGCCCTTCCATATATATATATATATATATATATATATATATATATATATATATATATATATATATGCATACACACAGTAAGATTCCCCCTGTAAAAGAACCGGGGTCCACTCGGGGTAGCGAGTTACGTTAAAAGGCAATTTCTGCGGATGTCTGTGGAAGATAACGGTTAACGCGAGACTTGAACGGGTTAAGATTGTAGTGATCGGGGAAACATTCTCTTGGGAGTCGGTTCCACAGAGCAGTGTTTCGCGGGAAGAAGCTGTTCGAGTGGAATTTACTTCTCATCGATGGAATACGAACGGAATGTGGGGGATTACTACTATGTAAGTGGCATGGCGTATCCTTGTCGTGATGGTTTGAACTGGCGGAATCAGAGAATGTAGTTCGTTCGAGCACTTTTTGTGGAAGAGAGAGAGAGGGAGAGAGAGAGAGAGAGAGAGAGAGAGAGAGAGAGAGGTTGGAGGGTGAAGAATAATTCGTCATCCACAAGGACCCAGAGACGCTTTGGGACTCTATTAAGGTTGGAGAGTGAGGTCTGGGCAGATCCCGGCCAAATATGACAACAGTACGTTTTTATTTTTAGGCCTGATTTGGGTTACGTAGAGGTACAGGGAGATTTACTTGTATCATTGGCAATGGATCGTATGCACGAGTTCCACTTGCGGTCAGGTGCGAGGAATATATATATATATATATATATATATATATATATATATATATATATATTATGCTGCTCTTCCATCCACATGGCCTGACGACCACATTTAAGTGTCAGACAATCGGCATCCAATGTTGATTTTCATAAGGACTGTCTCTGATATATATATATATATATATATATATATATATATATATATATATATATATATATATATATATATATATATATATATATTGAAGACTGCCCACTTGTACAAGGATTGTCATCTACATGCTACCGTAGGATGAGGTGGTTCCCGTATTTACTGGACACTTTATCGTTACTGCTGTTTATAGTTACGCATAGCTTGTGTTGTAGTATGTGAACTTTCAGTCTCAGACACTTTGGATCAAGGCTGTCTGAGATAGCTTTGATCCAATGACAAGAACCTGTCAAGATAATGAGGACTGTCTGTGTCTTATAAGATTCGGGATTTTGTTAATGCACGAATCATATCATGAAGATATGACCTCTGGCACGCTGACAATACTTGATGTTCACTAATGGTGATCACGATCAACGCTGCTTAATTGCGGTCACTGAACGACAACCAGTGCTTTCACCGGTGATATATATATATATATATATATATATATATATATATATATATATATATATATATATATATATATATATACATATTTAAGTTTTAAACATCTACCAGACGTTGTTTTAGGCGTCTAAACTTTTACTCATCGTCTCACCAGTACAAAAGGCTTGAGTAGGAAGATATTGTGGGGAGGGAGATAAATTATTACCGTAGATCTCTCTCCCGCTCCTTTATTTTTTGTAATGTTGCAATATAACTTTGTTGAATACAGCCGCAAATTGCCTTAGTGACCATGGAATCTTTTCAGGTTGACAAAACTATTCATGAGTGGGTATAGTCCCAAGGTAGCAAAGATTTTAAATCCGTGTTTTGCTTCACTGTGTGTGTGTGTGTGTGTGTTTTGTGTGTGCGTGTGTGCGTGTACACGAGTGTAAGATCAATGTCAAACATAAAATATCCAACTTGTATATATATATATATATATATATATATATATATATATATATATATATATAATTTTGTCCATTTAACACACACAAACATGCATACGCATAATTGTAAAACGCCTAAAATTACATAGTTACATATCTCTTACACTCAGATTCATATATGTTAACAGTTTTATATGTATAGATGCCTATATTATACACATGAAAATGCTATATCTCCCAAATTCTTGCATGTTTATAGCCTTTAGCTATAATCAATATTGCTTCATCTTCTCAACGTTCTGAGTGTCACTTTTTTACAGTAGTTGATGCGCCAAGGATTAATGACTTACTCCCCGTAAAGTTTTTGTTATTGTTGTTGTATGGCCTAATCTGATTAATCGTTCACAATTGTTTGCTTCAATCAGGTTTGAAGCTGAAAAATTTTCTTGTAGAGATTTAGACTCATATTTTCTCGTTGGCTAAGTAATTCTAAATAGTAATTGTTGAATTTTATTCAAACTGTACGCTAGATTCGCTTTAGAATTTGGTTAATTAAAATATGCTGTGCATGAGAACCGATGGTTAAAATAATTTTCCTGACAGAGAACTCTTTATAAGATTGGTTAGTAAGATATTTCAGAAGTGAAAGTTTAGTTGATAGTAGCCCCAATTTCTTATTAGAGATGTTTCTAATTTTTGTTTTACGTTTTAACGATTTCTCTGCCAAAGTGCGAACTATTTGAACTTAGTATTGCAGTACTTCAAACGGAAACAACTAAGAAACACTGACACTTGTCAATAATAAGTCAGTAAATATACGAGACGAAATTGATGAATTGGATATTAGAAACAGACCAAAGTCTATATAAGTAAATATTAGTGCAAATTCAGTATATAAGTTGAATGACTGCGAAATACTGACCAGAAGCATTGCAGAAAAATAAGCACAACTATATAAGCTACTAAGTGATTTCTTCAGTATGCATCGTTAGAAGCAAAACAAAATGAGGTGCATTTGATGAAGTTGCTGGCAGTCCATTTTTAATAGCAACTCATAGCACAATAGAAAACCAGTTTTATTTAATTGTCTAATATTCTTTATGAGTGACCAGGAACATCCTATCTACGTTCTTAGAAAACGATTCATTGGTCTAACTACAACAGCTTTTTGCACTATTTCTTTCTTATTCTATATAAAATGTTGCAAGCATTTTATGGAATTAGGACCCAGGTGTTATTCACAATACGAAAAAATCTGAATCTAGGACTTATTACATTACTAGACCAAGTTTGCAAATAAGCTTCCCATTGATTAAATAAAATATCAAAAGTAATTTAAGATTTGTAGAAATACGTATTCCAATTGAACCAATGGAAAGACGTAATCTATGAGAATTTATTCTTAACAAAAAACGGTATAATATTTTGTCAGAATAACATCAAATCTCATGTTTCTTTGGTGAACAGGCAAAAATGGTTAAATCTTTTAATTTTTAACCATCCGTTATCGAAGATAGTGTACCTTCAGATTACAATTTAATCTGGTTTTATATAATTCTCTTTAAGAAAAAATTCAAATTTATGTAATCCTAGAAAAGGCACCTACAATAATCTCCTCGGAAGATGGAAGTATTAACTTGCATGAAGAATGATAGAAATTAGTGGAATATGTATGCATTAATTAAAAATGCCTTAAATCGAATTAACTTTTTGGCCAAACGAATATCTATCTATCTATCTATCTATCTATCTATCTATCTATCTATCTATCGTTGTGTCTATGTATTAAAAACTCAACAACGAAAACTAAAATTTTGCATCAATTTCATAACTCCTATGGCGCAACATCATAAGTATAATCTTTAATATTGGATTTCATTTTTAGTTTTTGGTGTTAATGCATCAATAAGGAAGGCCAACAGCCAAAGATACGACACTGTAAACAGCAGAGATTTATTTGGTATTAGTGCAAATATTCAGCATGAGAAGTGTAAAGTTGGTAAAATTGGACAATTGATTTTATTAAATTAATTATGCCACATTGTGGATAGAATTGCTTTGTTTTTAACTTTGGTAGTAATAATTATTTTTTCGATAAAAGGAGTAACAAATAATAAGCTTTCAAAAATGTAATATATTCCTGGCGTTTGTGCCTTTGTGATCATTTCAGTTAATCACCATCACAATCTTTGATCATAGAAACATTTAGATACATATTTTGTTTTTAGATTGAAGAGAATTAATTGATTTACTATCTACGAATACGTTTTATTGCACGAAAAACATTATATACGCAGTTTGGTGGAATTGTTGCCACATCTGGTCGGGTACTTTTGCTACGTATCTAGAGATTCTTGACAAAACTAAAAAATGAATCTGCAAAGCATAATAAACATTGTAGAGTGCTTTCCGTAACGTCGTAGGAAGTTCATCTCGCAGAATAATTTATAAAAGAGTTTTATTCTCACTGACTTTCTCAGAGCAGCGGCCTTGTGCCGTATTGAAATAAATTATACTTCAAATTTTTGCAAAAAATGTGGTGATTTTGTGTTGCAAAACGTTAAAAAGGTCGGAAAAAACATCATTCTTTTTTCATCACTATTTAAGATCTAAATTTTGCATCTGCAAAATGCTGCAAGTATTTTTTATTACTTCTGAAAGAAATCAATTTTGATTTCTTCTTTGACAGAAGATGGTGATTTTCCTCCTTCGAAGCATTTCTCTAAACAGTAATATTAAACATGAAAAATGTATACAAAAAAGAAAAAGAAAATGAATACTTTCACTACCTTTAAATAATGATACAAACCTTTCATTTCTCATGGCGTTATTTTTAAGAGTTAAATTCATGTATACAGAGCTCACTTGACGCGAAATTCTAGATAAGTATTTAATGCGGCACATTTGCCGATCTCAGTATAAACAAATAAAATTAATGATATTATCTAACAATTCACAACTAATTCTATCTTCCATGTTGCATAAAAGGTGGCCTTCTGCCAGAAAAAGCGAATAATACTTAGGAGCATACTACTGTAATTCCTTTTGATAAAGGGTTTCTGTTCTTTTGTTTGTGCTAAACGGAAACCTACATTAAAGTTATATTTGTTGTCATCTCTTTAAAGACGTTGGTGAAAGTTATAAAGCCGACTTTATTAATTACCGTTTCTGCTGTTTGCGATTCAAGGACTTGACATTCCAGGGCCAATGATTATGAATATTGCTCCACGTTGCGCAAAACGGATAAAAGTTGAAATAAAGGCGATAAAATTTAATGGAAGAAGAAAAAGATGATTCAAAAGAAGGAAAGTGGGAAAAAAATCATGCGAATGGATGTATCAATATAATTAGAATCAAGGTAAAATATGTGCATTGAAGTTTGGTAGACGGTTGTAAATAATTAAATCTTTTTGTTAGAAATATATATGTGAAAATAGATGCTCATGATACACATCTAAAATAATATATATATATATATATATATATATATATATATATATATATATATATATATATATATATATATATATATGCAATAAAAATGTTCAAAAAAATGTTAAATTCAAACGACAAAGTCAATTTTTCATTCTATTTCTGTATATGATATTTTACATTGAAATTAAGATTGCGCATAAACTGTCCAAAGTTCGTGTTTGTTTCATAATCCGAACATCTCAAGCATTATCAAGAACTACTTATCGTTAGTATGGCAGGCAAGATTTTGTGGCTTTTTTGACTGCTCGAATTCAATTAGTCAAAAGTCACGTCATGTGTAAAACATTTACATAGACGTTGGCCACACCAACTAAATCTTGTTTACGACACCGACAACACACAGTACAAATTTGAACAAAAACTTCGTTCGGACAGTTTATTTGATCCAGTTGTACATACTAAAAATAAATGGAAAATTGGAAAAATACGGTAATTAAAAATTAGAGAAAGATCTTTTCGATTGAATTCAACAAAACTTGTTATATATATATATATATATATATATATATATATATATATATATATATATATATATATTTATATATATATATATCTATCTATCTATCATATATCTATCTATCTATCTATCTATCTATCTATCTATATCTATATCTATATCTATATCTATATATATATATATATATATATATATATACATATACATATTCTCCACACGTTTAACTCAATTACGTGATAAATTAAGTGGTTCTAGTGCTTAATACTTCAGCTGTATAGTAATATCAAGAACGTCTATCTTAAAAACATAAAATTACCTTAATACTGCAGTAGCGTTGTGATGTAATTATTTATTTATAGCGATCTAATGATCATCTAAATTTTTAGTATCCCTCAAAATATGTTCGAAAATTATTTTAATGAAATCGTTTTATTCTAAAAATTGGATACTAAACACTGTTGACGTAAAAGAACAAAAAATATTCCGGTAATTTACGTTTGTCTGCCATACCAGCAACAAAAGTGACCATTTTAAAGAAAAGGGATCACAGTGTAGCCGCTATAAATGAAGTTGTGAAGAGCCGTAATGATTATGGTGAGTCAAATAATATTGCCGGTAAGGTTCATCTTCCGAAGTCAAGTGTAGGTGCCATAATTAAGAAGTTTTTAGAAACGTGTGTTGTAATGAACAAGTGTTGAAGAGATTGTAAATGAATATTTTCGAAATGAAGAGAAATTAGGATATGAAGATCTCACATAATAACCTTATAGTAACCATCAAATAGCTGATAACTGTGAGAAAGGTTCATAAAATTCTAGATAGAGTAGAGTTGATAGCATAACTTAGAAAGATCCATCTTTTCCAGCCTCGCTATCTGAAGGCAAATTTGAAGTTAGCTAAAAATCACACTGAGAAGAACGATGGATTGTGGAAGAAACTATTATAGTCTGAAACAAAATAGAAATATTTGATCATAACAACAGGTTAAATATTTGAAAGAAAAATGTTCATCTGGTAAAGAACACTATCTGTACATTGAAGTATGTCGGTGGTATTTTTGATGTTTTGCAGTAAAAAGCCATGGACGTTGAGTTAGCAAATCCACAGAAGAAAAACAATGTATACCTATACACAAAAGCTTATTAACTCACAACAATTATTTGAGAATGGCGTATAAAAACCGAAAGCCTACAGGAGACGTTGAACAATTTATGTTCAGACTCTGTTCGGAAACCAGAATATATATTAAACACACACACACACACACACACACACATATATATATATATGCGTACTGTTGTGTGTATATATATTTATTTATGTACATATAAGCATGTACCGAGGAACTCATGGGGAGATGTGTATGCCTTTATACGTGTCTATATGCCCTCTTCAATTTCTGTGCGTATTATACAAGAGTGCCTGTAAAATCTAACAATAATGGGGACATTTATCTGAATCTTTAACTTTCATCGCTTGATGAACAAGACCTCTGTGTGTGTGTGTGTGTGTGTTTTGTGTGTGTTTAAAATGTTTATTGCCAATACAATTGCATTTGTTTGGTGCACTCTTGTTTGTACCGTTTGCGAAAGTAAGTATCTAATGTTCAGTTATATTGTACTAACAGAACTGGGTTTCGTAAATGGATCAATGCATAAATCGAAAATATTCTGGCAATATTATGACGTTTAGTCAAGTAGAAGTTTCGTATTTTGTAAAATGTTCATTTCTTTCTTTTCATTAAGAAAAGATATTGTTATATTTGCAGTCAACTTATAAAATAATTTTGTTCCGAAACAATATTATTTTCTGTTTTCCCTAAACATAACAGTATCTTTATACATCCCTCGAATCCATTTCCTTGGTTTTGGGGCTTTTTACGTTACATTTTTAATGTATGACACCATACAATTATCATATTTTATTTTTATTAAAATTATTTTTCGGCTGTGATATTTTGCGAATCTATTTTTTATGTTGTGATAATTCCGTCGTCTGCTCTGGAAAACTGAGGAAACTCCGAAAAGACATTTATATCAGTAACGATGATCATCTCAAATACTGAGAAGATCTAGTGTTTATCTACAATGAATATACATATATAGGTGTATGTAGATGTGAGCCTAATAGTATGTTTGCATGAAAAATTAAAGTATTGGGTCTTGTAGAATACATATAATCGGGGAGAAGTGACCATCAGGTTATTCAGGTTTAGCAAAAACTATTGATGAGATCTCGAACTTTTCAAAATTTTTCACTCCGTCACTGATATTGGATTGGCTCTGTCTTGAGAATGAGAAATAATGTTTATATGTGGCAAAAGAAAGTGATGTCAATTTTATGCATGATCCGCTTACTGTAGCGTAGTTCAATATACATCCCCAAGGAAGAGCAACGTTCCAATCAGTAAGTCGTAATTATTTTGTATAGATTTTAATTTTATTGTTGTTTATCTTATAAGATATGTTGCTTGAATCGATGACATTCCTTTAGTCATTGACTCTGTAGAATTTGTTTCTCTTGTTTAAGTGTATTTTAATCAACATCGCCAAATAGTGAGAATTTATATCTAAGATGAAGCAATATCCACAAATGTGAGATTAATATTGTTATAACTATATAAAACACACACACATGATATATATATATATATATATATATATATATATATATATATATATATATATATATATATATATATATATATATGAATAAAAATGACAATAGGAAAACTGGTAATTGCTGACACGTTTCGTCCAATGTGGACTTTATCAGCAATTACCAGTTTTCCAATTGTCATTTTTATTCATAAATATTGTCTTCTCTACTGGTTAATTCGGAGAAATTTTCATGTATACACACACAGATATATATATATATATATATATATATATATATATATATATATATATATATATATATATACATTAGGGTGATTGAAAAGTAACTCCCTATTTTGTGCATGATGGGCTTTTCCGTCTAACTACAATTTTTACAAGACGGAGAGTTCATCATACATAAAATAGGGAATTACTTTTTCACTATATATATATATATATATATATATATATATATATATATATATATATATATATATAACATGTTTCTTTTGTGTTACGAACGAGTTCAAAGGGTTGCTCCAATCTAGCTCTCTCTTACGGCCGAGATGTGAACTTTTTGGATTCTAGATGTTTCGCTTATGTAGCTTTTGTGACATTGTAGGCGTTTTATATAATAAATCCTGGTATCTTATGTGGCGTTTGATTTATTTTCTTGCTAACTATACCTCTGATTGTCTTGGAGGTATTGGTATTGATCATAGCTTTGGGGATAGTTATCCCCAAAAGTTTGACCACAAATTTTGGTGTAGGACTATGAATTTTTATGCCTTTGTTGCTGGAGGTGCTTATTTTTGTATTTGTGGAATTTGCATGCTTGTTTCCTGTCATTGAGGATGAAATGGTGTGAGTAGTGAATAAATAAAAATAACCACTAGACGCTCAAACACACAATTTTCAACTTAAACCTTCATAAACCAGCTAGAATTGTGATACACACGCGGGCATACACATATATTACACACACGAACGCCGCTTGACAGGACAAATACACGTGAGGTCTGCTCAACAAATGATAAAAAACAATAAAAAATAAAATGTATTAGAATTTCTTTTCATCTCCATATTTCATTTTCTAATGAACCTTAACTAAAAATCGAAACATGATAAATTTGTAAACATTTTCTAGTTGTTCCTTATCCTATCCTATTCTCTCTCTCTCTCTCTCTCTCTTTCTATATATATATATATATATATATATATATATATATATATATATATATATATATATATATAT
Organism: Acanthosepion pharaonis; assembly: GCA_903632075.3. Lineage (NCBI taxonomy): Eukaryota > Metazoa > Mollusca > Cephalopoda > Sepiida > Sepiidae > Acanthosepion > Acanthosepion pharaonis. The sequence goes on from CAHIKZ030001881.1 coordinate 215,666, forward strand.
ATTTGTCAACTACGTCAACTTCGGTAGAAAGCTTTATTAATGGACTACAGAATGAGAAACAAAAAGCACTAACACAAATTCTCTTCCTATCCATATTCACACACGCATATATCGATAAGCATCCCCCAAAACATATAAGAATATAGGCTGAAATCTATAGGCGAATATCATACATAGAGCTTTTATAGATATAGACATGTCGATATAGAAATGAACACCGTCAATATCATACACCAATACGATCTTCTGTATATATATCTATATGTGTCTGTATGTGTATGTGTGTGCATATTTAGGCAGCATATCTTCATTCAAGCATGTTTCGTTAAATAATCTATAATTTATTTTTATTCAATCCTTTTTTATTTTAATCCTCTCAAATTCACGGAACAGTTTCTTAGTTCTGTTATTAAACTGATTAAAAAAGACGCCGTAGTTTTTCTTATTCCTTTTATTTTCCCAAGTACTTAGATCTATATATATATATGCGATATAATATAGTTTTATAGTATGCTATATTTATAGCGTAAAAGTACTCAATATCCGGTATATTGTGTATATATAAGCAATGTGAGGACAGAGTTAAACATCGAATGTTGTTGAACTCTGTTAGCATATTTTTAAGATGTAAAAACACAACCTTGAAAAGAAATTAACAACACTTAACACCAAAACCCCTTAAAAATGGCTAAGGAAGTGGCCGAAATCGCTTGTGACAATAGACACTACGGATAATTTTGACACTCCCGTGTCTTATCAAATGGAAAAATTTAAGGACTATAAAAACTCAATAAAAAATGAATCAAATTTTCCTTGTCTGTCATATTCAACGAAATATTTTTCAAAAGAAAAGGTGGCTACCGAAATATATGTGATATATATGAAGAATAACTGAAAAGAAGAGTGAGTTCTACAATAGTAGAAAGAGAATATAGGAAATAAATAGTGAGTTACGATTTTGAAAATTGTTTGGAATTTGCAGATACTGATCACGATCAGAAGTTTTTATGTAACAGTCCATAAAAACATGGACAGACAAATATCGATGAATATTGAGTTATGATTTGTGTTCATGCAATAAACAACATAACCGAAACTAAAAACAAAGGAAATCGATTTAATCTCCACATTTATTTCTTTTGTTTCCATTATCGTTTTTGTTAATCAAGATAAAAATCCAAGGTCCGAGTCGCAAAAACAACATTTCAGTAATAAATAACTGAACATCATTACATTCTTGACTGAGTTTTCTTTGTGAAGTTTCATGTATCCTATAATACCAGGATTGTAAAAAATGAAATGCTTGCAATGGGAAAGTGAAATGGAATACTAGCGACGTGCAAGTGGAATAAAATAATATATATATATATATATATATATATATATATATATATATATATATATATATATATATATATATATATAACTCAAAGTGAAATCCAAAGTAATATTTATATGACCTGACGTTTGCGTTTAAGCATAAAACAGACTGTCTCCGTAGGGTGTCCACTTTCATATTTACATACGCTCTATCTCTGATACTGAGCACGTTAACCCATAAATATAGCATACCGTGAAACTATTTTTATATATATGTATGTGTCTGTGTGTGTGCGTATATTAGCATTCCATTCTAACTCGATCGATATCGTTAGCTTAAGATTAAACCTGATGTTTCAATGCATTAAAATAAACCAATAAACAATATATAGGTTTAAGTTTGTGAATTTTTATCAATTCAGAACGAGGTATTTTTAAACCCATTAAAGTTAGAAAAAAATGATCAGACTTTCTTTGATGCTTGGACCTACCTCTCTATAGCTATCTCTTCTTAATTTTTTTTATCACACACTCACAAACATGCACGTATATATATTTATGCTTACATAGTGTGATGCGTAAATAGAGATTTATTCATGTGCGTCTGTGTGTAACGGTTTTTCTTTTATTTTGGGATTATCATGCAGAAACTATTTTTATCGCCCTGAGTGTGATAGAAAACTAAGTTGATATATATTTTTAATAATCGTAGTTGATTCTGACATAAGAACATAATATAACAGTTCTCAGTAAAGATAAAATTCACAAGAACTTGATTGACGAGGCTCGTGTGTTACTTGTGGTTTTATGGCTGAACTTAACTTATTCTTGCATAGGGATCAGTAGATGATAGAAAAATTGTATAATACCAATATCCTAAGTGGAAAAGAAGGACCGGTTTAATTTGACGGTATTATTTATTTATTTTTTGAGCGATGTAAAGAAAATAACGGCAGATGTTTACGTTTTATGAAGATTTGTGATTTGAATGTTTTCATTTGATTTTGTTTTCTTATCCGTTGTGAACGGAATTTTATTACGTCAAGCCTTTTTTTTCTTAATTTACATTTGTATTTGTGTTTACATGCGTATGTGTTTGTCTTGTTATATATGTGTAAAGATATATGTATCCAGTGTAATATATTTTTGTCAGGGGTTATGTATATCTAGGCGTGTGTATATGCATGTGCGTGTGTACGTGTGTGTATGATGTACTCTAGTGCTAGCGTGCATCTCTGCGCATGCGTAGGTGCATTAGTTGTACTTACTTTCTAAGTCCTCGCAATCCCTAAATAGATTCCCATACTGTAAGAAAATGACAATTTCGCAAATGTCCAAATGAGGACCCAGTATCGAGCGGTCGAATTTCTTAGACGAAACATTGCTGCCGACACTTTTCGTTGACGTCGTCGTGTTTTTTCTTCTCCATGCTTTCCGTCTTCCAGAGCGGCTATACTTGTCCTTACCGACGTGGTTTTTTTCCGGTCGGGGCGGAGCTAGACCTGTGTAATTAATGTAATATTTCCGGACCAAAATGGGAGATTGGTAGAAGGTTTCATTTCTTAGTGGTACACTCGTCAATTCTAACGTATCGGGAAAGGGACGTGGGTAATAATATAAGAACTGAAGGTAGGTATTTGTATCCCGCGGTATAATCACTTTGCTTCGATTTGACTTCGAGATTACTTTATAAAGACCGACAAAATCGAAACCTCGGTATTCCCAGTAGTCCGTTGATAACGCAATAATCAGGAGAATGGTCACATTAATGCTGTATATTAAAGAACTGAGTCCGAAGAATTTCAACAAGTCGCATTTGGGACCGTTCGTTGCAGCACTGCTGCCAGAAGTTGCTCCGAGCGGACGGTTCCACATCGTTGTGGGTTGTGGCTTGCTTTCATATATATATTACAAGCCAACAGGAGGGCGGAGCTTAGCATACAAACTTGGAATAGTCCGTAGCGATAGACTCTTCTTTACGTTGATTCGTTGTTTTGTTACCGCCCTTCTTTTCACCAACTTCTCACTATATTTTCTTTTTACACTACTAATCTATTTGCAGATTTGTGTTCGTGTATTAACTGTATCTTTTGAACTGAGTTGTTATGCTTTAATTATCCCCATCTGTTGATATTCTTTACTTCTAATTGTTGTCAACAGGCTTTTGTTTCTCCCATTATGTAGTTATTTTCAGAAGAATAACCTTCTCATTCATACATTTTTTCTTCGATCATTCATTCAGTGAAATCTGCTATTAATTCATTCAGTAAAACTTACACATATCGAGTGCAAGTTCATACAAGTGCGTATAGATAGATGGATAGATATCACTCATGTTTTGATGATGTCTATTTTATAGCAGTTAAGGATTTTTTAAAATTTCAAAAATGTCTTTGTTACTCATTATTCTCTGTTTTTCCCCTTTACGTGTTTCACTTCTACTAAGGCTTTTGTATTAAAAAAATTTTGCAAAACAAGAACAGAAAATTGGTTTAATTCACTTTTCGCACATTAAAATTATTGGAATCTATTTATTTGTTATTACATTTAATATATATATATTTATTTAATATATATATATTTATTTATATATATATATATATATATACACGTTTTGAGCAATAAAAAATATAAAAAAATATTATAATTTTCAGACACACTGGGTAGTATATTAATATTTTTTCGTTTTATTATATCAATTAGATTCCTCATATATAAATTGCACTACATTTTTGTTATTGAGCCCTTTCTTTATTTGGCCGTTGCTTTTGGTAAACATCACTTTTGCCATAGATTGAATTTATAATATATATATATATATATATATATATATATATATATGATCACACTTTGATAGCTTATTGGTTATACTAATGTTGCTTAGAAAAGATAGCATCGATTAATGAAAAATTTTGAAGCGATGATGAAATTTTTTGAAAAATATATAATGTGACCCATTACTGTTGACACCAACAACTTAATGACAATTCCTAAGCAAAGGAAGACTATTACACACCCATATACACGCACACACACACACACACATATACATATATATATATATATATATATATATATATATATATATATATATATATATATATATATATATATATATATGTATGTGTGTATTCTAATGTGGATATATTTAATATAGGAAATTCAGAGATCCCTGCAGTTATTGATTGTTTATAAGTACAATGCAGTTGAATAATTAATTGCCATCATTATTGACTGTACAAACAGACTAGTATATAAAATAAATATTATAAATTATTCCGAGTCTTTACCCTTTTTGTATTGGAGAGCTTATGATGCCAAAGCTGACTGTTCTTGAAAAGTTTGATTTTTTCTTATTTTTCCCATCATGAAACTAACAAACTTTTCAGTCTCTTCCTTTTTATTTTCAGTTTTAAAATATTCTGACTTGAGTGAAGAAACGTTCATAAAGTAATATCTATGGATATTTTTATCAGTTCTTAATGTAAATGTTTAGTTAGAATCACGTGTTATAAAATTCCGGAAAATAAAAATTATACGAAATAAAAAAGTAGCGCATGTATAAATATGTGAAAATTTGTGTCATAAATCGATATATAATCGTGCGTATGTTTTATATAGTAGTGAACATGACAAGGAAATTTGCGTGTATGTGTTCATCATGTGTCTTGTTATTTTACTGGCTTATGTAAAAGAACGCGTTTCTCTTCCTCTGTAAAATCGAATTGTATCGCTTGTTCCTGTCTTTTTGCAAAGCGAAATAATCCTCGAAACGGACACAACAACATCACTGTTCTCGATGCATCCGCTCGACAGTCCATGAGCCAAGTATCGATGTTGCGGCCTACAAAACCGTAGTCATCTACACTACCCACGCACAAAGATGGAGAGAGGGAGAGAAACGCTGACGATAGTTTTAATTAATAACGCTACGAATTTACAAGGAAGGAGAGAAAGTATCTAAACTCCCCGTTATTCTCGGCAGGTTTACAATTTAGCGACGGTTCTCACGAAGCAAAGTTTATTTCTAAAGCGTGTTTTTGTGAGTAGAAAAGATTTAGCATTTTCAATAAGGAAGAAAGTGAATAAATTGTTTTTTTTTGTTTTTTTTTTAAGAAAACTGCATGTTTGCGTGTGTGGAAAATAACAACCAACTAGTGTCGAACGCAAAGAATTATTTATTTGTATGAATTTCAGTGCGTACGTCAGCTCATGTCACTTTGGAAATAGGAATAGTATGCAGCATGTTTAGTTTTTTTTTTTTTTTAGTAAAACAGGAAACGAATTGGCTTGTTTAAGCTTGCTGTCTTTTAATATAATGATAATACAACCTTTTTCTTTCTAAACAGACTTGTTTGTGTTTTTATTTTTTATTTTTATGTGGATTTAAAATTGTTGAAATGTTCAAATAGGAGGTGCGTTTATTGTCAGAATGAAAGAATTTCTCTACTGTGTTTGCGCGTTCGTGTTTACTTCGACCAAATTGAAAGAAGAACTGTGACAACAGAAAAAAGGTAGCTTGATAGGTGTGTAGGCCACTGTGCAGTGATGAGTTTTGTCAAGTAGGTAAGTCGATAGATAAGTAGTCAGGTGTGCAGTTAGGCACATAGATGATTAATCATCTGAGTGGATTTCGTTGTCAGGAACGGGTGAGGAAGCGGGAAAATGAGATAGTGAATGAGTAAGAGAGAGAGAGAGAGAGAGAGAGAGAGTCGAGAAAATCGGATAAAAACATAACACAAAACAAAAACAGATTTAAGTTATTTGGTGCACATGACTATATTGACAATCTACTATAATCATTGTAACTTTTTCTTTCCCTCCAGTTGTCTGTCAATATCTATATCTGTCTATAATTATAATACAACAAATATGATTGATGATAATTATTCATATGCTATTTGTATTAGTAGCGAATATATATATATATATATATATATATATATGAGTGTGTATGAATTTAAATTTAATCAACTTGTGACATCAATCTTATCTAACTTAAATGTCACTCTTTCGAAAAAAAAAATCTAAGCTCTAGACGGAAGTGTTATTTAGAGCAATTATTTATTTACTTATCTACAAATATTACGGCTTGCACGTGGTTGTACATGACTCATATCTCTCATAAACACTTATTCGAACACAAGATCCAGTATTACTGAATGCTGATTTTCAAGGCTTAGAGACTCTCATTACTTTGTTGAGTGGTACAACACACACTTCATATCCATATTTACTCATATTTGGCCATATTTATGCCATAATCAAAGTTCAGTTAATGATATCTACACATATTTCGGGATATGTATTGTGTTTTTGAAAATTTCTTTTCCGTTAATGCTTTAAAAGATTTTCCTAATCTCAATGTGATTCCTTCTTAACGTGTGATTTTTAACACAACATATTCAAACCGTTACATTAAATAGGCCTTTTTATCTTGCGAGTCTCCAATAAAGTAAAGCAACTCTCCTATAAAACAAAATGAACCTGCGCCATACTTGTGAATCTCGTTGATTTATCATTCCTCCCTTTTTATTCGTCTATAATGATTCTGAAACTGAATGACAATCGATAGAAACAAGCAAATGTTTCTTCCCTTATGCAAGTCGGACAGTAGAAAATCGAAGAGGCAAAGCGCAAGAGGTTTCCCACTGGATACAGAATATGACTTACATATGATACAGAAACACTTTACAAGACAAGCACACAGGAGCACAAAGAAGAATTTGTACGCTAGCTCACCATTCAGTGCTTCATGTATAGAATTCCCCGCTGTAATTGGTTTATTCAACTGTACCTGGAACTCAGTAGATGAGCATGTGTCAAACTTGAAATCAAGACACAAGTAAATTGTCTTTCTTTGAATGTAAAATAGAATAAAAATTGATCTGTTTTTAAGTGTTCTTCTGACCTTAGATATGTCTTTTTATTACTTATGTGGATGGCAGATAGAAGAGACTTAGAACAGTAAAGATAGAAAGAGAAATAAAGAGTGTAGAAGAACAAAGAGGAAAAGAAAAAGACAAAATAGCGTGACACAAAATAAAAACAAAGCGGCTAAGAAAAAATGTTCTAAAAGGATAGAAAAGAAAATAACTGAGAAAAGGAAAATTGCATAAATTGAAGTGAAAAGATGTTATTTTTTAAATATCTGAACCAGAAAAGAAAGAAAAGAAACTTTAAAATAGAAAATACCTATAATAATAGCTATTAGCAATAGCTGTAGAAGTTCCACTGTTATTTTGAAAACTGTTGGAAGTTTATTTAGAACCATGAAATCACAGGTCTGAAGAGGCATTCTGGACAGAGAATATCTTTGAAAACTATTTTCTTTGTTATCAACTTGTTACATCTTCTACCTTCATTTCTCATTCGTTTGTGACTTGGTCTTGATAATTTTCGATCGTTGCATGCTTATATGTTTCCTAAGATGAAATTCATTAACTGAAGGAAGATAACTATTTTGAATCCTCTCTTTGATTAAATTTCATTCTTTTCATTATTTCTTTTTATTAAAATGCCAAACTTTTCATTTTTACTCGGAGGTGGTTACAGGGCATTGCGTACATATATCATTATTATAGTCAGTCAGTTATGTGTCATGCGTGATACACGCTTTCGATACATGACTGAAGAGGCAGACTTTTCCCCGCAGTAGGTTGCCATTTCTTTCTGCGGTAGACCAGTTGCCATCCAAGGCTATAGAACTCGGCCTGTGCTGCTATTTACCCATAGCTGGAAGGGGGGAGGAGAAAAAGAGGATTCATACCTTTCTCAAGGGTATTAGCAAGTAAGTGAATATAATGGATTCGACTGGAATTTGAACTCGGCTCTCCAATTTCTCCATCCGAGCCGCTATCCATTACTCTACCGTATTCTATCAGTTATGAGGAATGGTTGGAAATTTGCTTTTTTTGTCCCACTAACTCTCACACCATTATTAAGCACCTGCCGTTATAATTATCAGTTGGTTACGTTAACATCAAGATAAGCTGAAATATGATTATTTAATAATTTGCGTTATTATATTGACAAGCTAAACTGTGAATGGTATGATGCATATCAACTACAAAATGTGAATTGTACGTGAATTGTTTACATGATCGACGAGATGCCATCCAAGTAATTCTCTTTCATGATGTTTCTCAGGGAAATGGGGATTACTTTGTAGTGTCTATCTCTTCTCCAAATAACATATGAAAGCTCACATTGTGTTTCATGGTACCAGTAGCAAGAAATGATCCGTAACATGATCTATTATCGAATGTGCAAGATGGATTGCTTTACAAGGCTAAAGGGACTCTACTTTCTTATTATTTAGCGACAGTTGGGCAGATTCATGCTTTTGCCAAGGTCATTAGTGTGAAGAGAACGCTAACGGTCCTTGCGTGAATTTGAATTCAGTTCGTTGATTCGATTCTTATCGTAAAGTACTGAAGAATTCAGACAGGAAATTAAAAATAATTCTTTCTTTTGAAAAACATTTGGTGAAATTAAGATTGTAAACGTTAAATTTGTTAAGCATTCCTGGTGATCCTAAAAACGATAAAAATAGAACTTTTTGTAGCCAGTCACTGTTGTCATTTCTGCAGCTAATCAATAGTTAAATATTGCTGTTTATACGGGAAAGGAAAGAACGAAAGAAAGAGAAAAAAAGAAAACAAATAAAGAAGAAATGGGATTTCTTTTTCACTGTCGGGTGACTTATGATGACCTGTTGTGCTAAACAAAGCTTAGCAAATAACTTTCTTCACTTATTTTGGAAATTATGACAACAAGGATTTAACATGAACGAACAATATCTACATTGTTGGCCTCATCTTTCTTCCCATATTCACGACGTTTTGGTCGTTGTATGCTCCGGCCTTCTTCAGATGATTGGAATTTCGAACTGAACCATTGCTCTAGTTCCAAATGCCATGCTTCTTCAGGATATCTCAGTTATCTCCCTTTAACCCAACTGCCCAAGATTTTGTTCACCGTTGCAGTAGCCAGATATCAAACTCACAACTCTTTGGGTCACGTCACCGGATACAATCAACGTTTTTATCCACTGGATCATGTGCCCTTGATGACATCAGTGCATGAATTCTGGTTCCCATATTGTATTCATTTCTATGCTTGGCCGGCTTAGGAGATTTTTGTGGCCTAGGATATGTGCTGATTTTTTTAAGTTTTCGTATTTTCCAGTGATATTCACTGTTTATTCTTTCAATCACATCCCACAGGTGGTGGTGGTCTCCCTTTTTCCCTCTATATGTAGTCAGCTACACCTCGTGTTACAGTTTTACGATGTTCTTGCAGTCTTACCTTATGGGGGCGGCCTGTTTCTCTCATATATCCCAGTTTTTTGGGAGCTGCTGCCACGTACTCGGGGTAGGTGTTACGTTGAAGGGCACTGCTTATACTGGCCATTTCTTGTTTATATGTCTGTGGGACACCACTTATAACTTTTGCTCGATGTTGTAAGCAGCGGACGATTACTTTCTTTTCGCTGTATGTGTGGTGGAAGTTGAAGAGGTATTGTCCGGTAAATGTTGGCTTGCGGTATACGGACGTCTTGTACCCATGCTCTGTTCGAGATATTAGTACATCTAAAAATGCTTATTTGTTGTCGTTTTGTTTCTCCTTTTTTAACTGTATCTTATTGATTTCACATGGTCCAGTAGTAGCTGGCCCTCTTCCTATTGTGGCCAGAGCATGAAGGTGTCATCAACGTATCTCAGCCATAGTGTTGGCTTTAGTGATGTGGATTCTAATGCCATTTCTTCGAAGTATCCCATGTACATATTTGTCATTACTGGTGAGAATGACGAATCCATTTCTAAGCCTTCATCTTTTCGCTATATGTCTGATCCCATTCCGAAGTGTGTTATTGAATCCAGTGATTTGACATAAAGAGTTGTGAGTTCAGTAGCTGGCTACTGCAGTAATGAAGAAAAAATTGGAGAGTTTAGGGAGATAGCTGAGTCATCCGGGAGATCAATGGTATGTGGCACTAAAACAATCTACCATGTTGGAAGAAATAAAGTGTTCAATTCGAAATTCCAATCACCTGAAGAAGGCCGGAGCATACAATGACCGAAAAGTCATAAATATGGCAACAATGATGATGACCATAGTCCAAATAATGTAAATAGTTTAAATACTTACAATACCTCATCTCAGAAATATAGAGAGATATTGAACGAACAATAGGTGTCTTTGAAAAGAAACATCAATATGGCTGCGATTGGATTAGGAATTATCAGCTTAATTTTGGATTAAATGCTAACAGCCGATTACTTAAAACCTTTGTTGGCAAAATATCACGTGTAAGGGTTGCCCAGAAGTAAGTAAGTAATTAATTATGATGCAATTCTAGTTGTCTTAACTCACGGAAACAATTCTACACCGAATGCTTGAAGAGTGCAATTGTTATTGATTTAGCTCATGGGGACACTCCAAGCAAAGTTGAAAGCAATGTTAATGTTTTAAATCACAGAGACACGTCTCCATCGGGTGCCAAATAAATGCCATTGTTAATATATTAACTCAGGAACATTTCCAAATCAGATGACTGATGAAACAATGACTTGATTCATGCAGAGTCTTCTAACTCGGGTACCTAAAGAAATTTATTAATATCTAAGCACACGGAGACCCGTCTACCTAAGGGGATAGATGACTGGCTTCATACATAATGTCTGAATTCAATAAAATACTTCTATCTCGGGTGACCGATGGATTTGTTAATATTTTAAATCGCAGAGACACTTCAAATGGATGTTTTTTTTGTCTTAATTCATGAAACACTTCTATCTTGATTGCCGGATTAATGCACTTGTAAATAAATAATCACTATAGACAGGTATACATCGGGTGAACAATGAATGCATTTGTTAATGTCTTTCGAAAATCATCAAATTTGGGTGACCAATAGTACTTCTGTTCATGTTAACTCGAACAAACACTCCTAATTCAGGTGCCGTATGAATGTACTCACCATTGTTTATTATAAGACAGGATGACGCGTTATCCCTAAAAAAGGTGTGAATGTAAATTTTCAAGAGTACAGGAAGCAGACTTGTTTTTCTATTAGAAAAGTAGTGGAAAAGAAATTTAGTTCATCTAGAAAAACGATGAAGTGTAAAAAAAAAAAAAATTAAAAAATAATTTGATTCAATGAATGATGCAAGCGAAATATTATCCTTTAATGCCTCGATGTCACTCACGGAGACACTTTTACGTCAACTGAGCGATAAATGTATCTGCCAGTGTCTTAAAACAGATACATTTCTAACTCAGCTACCGGATGAATGCACTGACGATAGTCTGAACACACTGAGATATTTCTACACCTGGTGCCCAATTAATATATTTATTGTCTTAACTCACGGACATACATCTATCTTGAGGGCCTAATGAATTCAATTTCAATTTTCCTATTTCACTAAGACACTTCTGTCTCGCGTACTCAATGAATGCACTTGTTTATTGTCTTTAATAGGGAGACACTTCAAACGCGGCTGCAGGATGAAATGTCTTAAATACCGATGATAGGTGTAAACTAGTTTCCATGTGAGTGCTTTGTTAATGTCTTTACTAATGGAGACACTTGTCAGGTGAAGTTAATTGTTAATGTCTCAACTAGTATATTAACTAACGGAGATTTTTCTACACTAAGCGTTCTAGGGAGGAATTTGTCAGTGCCTTAACTCACGGGGAATCTTCTATCCCGTGTGTCTGATTAATGAAGTTGTTAATGCTTAAATTCGCGGAGATCATTTTATCGGTGACCGGAGAACGTATTTGTTATTGTTTTATTCTATCTCGAGTATCCGGTAACTGTACTATTTTAACTAATGGGAACAATGCCGGATGGATGCTATTGTAAATACCTTAACTAATGATAACATTTCTAATAAAATGCCTGAGCAAGCATCTCGAGACAAAGCTATCAAAACAAACGATTAATTTTTTCACTTTTATTCTTTTCTGCTGGAAAAAAACATCTTCAATTTAAGAATTAATTCTACAAAATTCACCCAAATTTGCAAAGAAAATCCGGCATCATTTTAATGTCGACGGTTAGATCAAATTAAAATCCAATCTGAGCGCAATGATCTTTGATTATTTCTGTCAGAATTATTGAGTCCTTATTCTAGTTAAGCTCATTGATCTAGAGATGAAGATGTACGGATTTTTTTTTATTTTAGCGTCCTTTTCACAACAGATTTCACCATTTCAAAAGCCAAAGCCAAGGCATACTGAAACTGTTTCTGAGATTTTTCTTTCAAAGTTGAATATAGTTTATGGAAACCAAAGAACTGCTTATTGAATTTTTAAAGATAAAAATAATTCTTTTGTAAAAGTATATTTTATTTTCATGCTCATGGAATATATATTTATATATATATATATATATATATATATATATATATATATATATATATATATATATATATATATATATACACATATATATATATATTTATGTATATATATATATATATTTATATATATATCACGCATACAAAAATAAAAACACGTTCAAAGTAAAATAAAATACTGAAATTAGCTTAGCTTAGTCTATCGTTTTGAACTGAAAACCAACAAGTAACTAACTTGTTAACCATTGCGCTTGGCTGTTGGTGCACCTAATCGTGCTTTGTAGAAAGACTAAATGCAAAAGAGTCACGTCTACGTATATGCGCACACATATTAATAAAGATGGCGTCTAAATATTTCCAAAATAAAATTTTATTGTCTATTACAAGACAGAAAAGTGAAGAAAAAAAATTTTAAACTATCAAACTTCGTTCCATGCAAGTTCAAACGTTTCTGTAAAAAAATCCTGTTATCACTTTCCATCGACTCCTCCCGCTCTTGAATGTTAGCCCAATTTGCATTCATCGTCCAGGTTTTCATGTAAATTCCAGCCCCAGTATTTTATAGTTTATTTCTGTGGTAGAAAAAAAAAACCCCAAAAAACCCAGCCATTTTTGTATCATGGAGAATATATTTTCAAAACGAGGTCAGAGAAATACAAGACGGATGACTTGATTGATTTAATGTCTGAGGATTTTTTACGAGATTTTAGAGGATGATGATTCGTACGAAAAGCGCAGGTTGCAGACAAATTTAGTATTAATGAAAGAACACCGTGTGAAAAAAAATCACGCAAAAACAACAACAAAAAACAAGCAATTATTCGTAGTGTCGCGACACGCGTTATCCTTTTGTCTTGTGGCCGACAGCACAGCATCGTTTATTAAGGATATTTCAAAGCAAAAAAAAAATAAAAAAAATAGTGCATGAAGATTATTAGATAGGAAGAAAGTACCCCAAGGCTAGAAACTTTTTTTATTTGCGTGTGTGCGAAGAGAAGTCACAGAAGAAAAACGATTCATTCATTCATTCTATCTATCTATCTATCTATCTATCTATCTATTGATTTTTCATATCTATCTCTGTTTTTTCTATATCTTGAGAGTAATTGTGAAAAATATTCTTTTTGCAATTTGATTATAGAGGCACGGAAGTGAAAATGAGTGAAGTGATTAAAATTTGAAAACTGAATCAACAAACAACGTTTTGATCAATTTATTATGGATTTGTGTTGTGTCCAGTCCTTAGAAGTTTCGTTAGGCAACTTGTAAAAACTGGAAGCATCTTAAAGCTAAGAACACCAAGATAATCTATCAAAAGCAATAACAAAAACTCTGTATGAAAAAGATAAGGGTAAAATTTTGCAAATTATAGAATAATGAAAACATTTCGTTTTAGAATTTAAAAAAATGCTTTGAATAGTCAAGACTTACATTATGACACATGAATGTTTGCTTCTATTCATTCTTCATTGTTTATTTGTATAATTTTTAAAAGAGTAACATTCATTATATAAGTATTATATAAAAATTATAAAAGTAAATAACACATTGATAAAGTTAAAATCATTATTCCAGGTGTCGTTCGGACGATTGTATTTCTATATTCATTTTGTTGTTATTGTAAGGTTCAGGTCGGCACAATATGTAGCCTTCTTCAGGAGTACATCCCTATGGTAAATGAGAGCGATATACTGACAGGTTCAGTTCATTTACAGCAATGCGAGCCATAGATAGAACACTATTCTCAACTAACATGTAACATAGACGGTTCTATTTTGACTGTCCATAAGTGTTTAATTTTCCAGCGATGTTCTCTATCATATCGAATATATCGCAGAGAGTGTAATTTGGACCGTTCTCCATCCTGATAAGATCTATCTATGTTACTACTTCTTCGGATTGGGTTTTCTTATGTTCCGCAAATTTGACTTTAAGGGGAATAGTTGACTTTCTTTTATATTTTATTCCAATTTGCATGAATTGGTTTAAATACAATTCTTTTTTTGCAAAAGATCTGTCGTAAAGGAGAAATCATAATAATGAATTTGAGAGGATGGCTGTATTATTAAAATCCTTTGGATTCGTTCTGTCGCTCTTTTTGGACACAGTATGTTGTCAGTAGCTATTGATTATGAGATGTATCTTCCTATTTCCTTTCTTTAAAATAATACATAAAGCGGATAGATTTTCTTTAAACAGAGCGATTAATAAACCTAAGTATTTCATTCAACCTTCCAGGATCACAGCTGATGATCTTTATTTAAGGCAACGAATTAAAGCTTTCTTAATATAGAAAGCAGGTTTTTAACAAACCTGTGCTATACTATCCTCTGTCGTTATGATTAATTATTATAATTTCTGAAATAAAAAAAATTCAAAACTAATTGCATACATTCCGAATTGACTTGGAGAGCGACTGAAAGTGCGCTGGATAACTTCTCTCACTATTGTAGAAATAGACAAGAGGATGACGTATGAGTGACGCAAAAACAAAAGAGGTAGTGTTTCCGTATGAGTTTCACTGTCATGTGAAACAACACGGTTTGACTGCAGAATGATTGTTGGACCTAGAAAGATGTATCTCTGAAGTGGCAATTGCTCAACGAGGATAACCACCCAAGAAATCAGAACATTAAACCCATTTCCAATTCCCCGCAGTCAGCAACAATACAATGTACAACATATAATGCATTCCATCGAGTCTGCTAGTCATAGACCAACAAAGGAATTATTATTGACACCATTTACTGTACCTCAGTGGAACCATTTATTATGTTTTACTTGCATTTCTTCACCCACTTGGAACTTCATTTTGAACTTGTTGTCTTCCTTTATTACTGAATCGAGTTTCTTATTTCTTTCATGTTCTTTGACACAGATCATCATCCAGTCTTCTGTAGTTTCTTTGAACGCCGATTGTTGTAGTTTTGTAAGACAGTTCTAGTTGAACTAATCATTTACCTCCTTCGGATACGGGCGCATACAAACGATCAACATCTGCTTTGAGATGATGGGTGCGAGGGCAAGTGAGAAGCTTTCTCATTTTGGAGTGATTTCGCTTAATGTCAGCTTTGCTCCAGTTTAAGATGTTGAAGCTGCATTACACCAGAGGACAACCAAGGTGATAATGGTTGATATTCTGGTTTTTTAGTTCAATTCGGTATTTAATACCAGACGCACACGCCTGTAGTATTCTTTTCTTACTTTCTCATTCATTTGGGTATGCTGTATTCCATCTTCTTCTCTAATTCCTAGGTATCTATAGGCTTCGAGTTTCCTAATCTTTGTGACAAAATCTAGACCTATTGAGTGTGTTTCTCTAATTCTCCCTTTCTGGAATATTACTTTTGCGCATTTATCTAATCCGAAATCCATACCTATCTCGCCACTGAAACATTTTACAATATTGAAGAGACCCTTCAACTCATTGCCGTCTTTAGCAAAGAGTTTGAGATCATCCATGTAGAGTAGGTAATCGAATAATTTCTTGTTTACCTTGTATCCATAGCTATTATTGTTTAGATCATGCGTAAGGGAAAATCAAGGATAGAAAAAAACAAAAAAACAAAAAAACAAAAAACAAACAGTAACTCTATGTGGGATTGAGGTATAATATGGTTTTTACATTCCCATACTGTGTTTAAGGAAATTTACTATCACCGAGGAGACCTTGTACATTTCCAAAGTCTTAAGGATTCAGGAGTATGGCACACTATCAAAGTCTTTGCGGTAATCTATCTTTGCTGTGCTGAGATTTCTACCTCTTTCCCTGCAATTTTCCAAGATCATTTTGTTTATTAATAGTTGATCTTTGCAACCATATGAAACCCTACTGCATTTATTCTGTTCCAGGGGAAGAGTGTTATTTTCTTCGATAAAAGAGTAGGTCCAGTCCGTCAGGACGGACGTAATCAATGTATACGCGGTGGGTAGATATGTTATTGGCCTATAATTTTTCGGATCATCTGTTTCACCCATTCTTGGACTGAGATATGTAATGCCTTCAGTGATCCATTCTAGGGCTTCATTGGGATTACTAATAAGCATTGATAAAGCTTGTGCAAGGTCTTATATATTTATGATAGATGATAGAGCCAAAAGTTGAGTACCTTGTCATTACCTGGGGATTATATTTTTTGGTTTTCGTTAGAGCTTGCCTAACGTAGTCGTGGTTATATTTTCCCATTCTTGTAAAGATTTATCCATCATTTTTTCTTCTTCCCGTTGGATCCACTCTGCATTGTGGTTATATTTCTTTAGGAAACTCCAAATATTCCCACAAAATTTCTGCACTTTTTCAATAGATGGTGGATTTCTATAACTGTTTTTCCAATTTCCAAGGTAAAATTTCTTAAATTCCATTTGGAATATCTTATTTTGCCGACAGAATCTACAACGATGTTCGTATCGTCTTGTTTTCTGTGCCTTTTAATGCAGTTTCTGTTTTAATATTTCCTTGACTGGTGGAATTTCATTTAGTAATTTAATTTTATATCTCTGCTTGATCTCCCTGCATTTGCATGTTGAAACATTTGGGTTTCTTGAGATCTCATCTAGTACCGATAACTCACTTCTTCTTCTTCTTCTTCTTCTTCTTCTTCTTCTTCTTCTTCTTCTTTTTCTTCTTCTTCTTCTTCTTCTTCTTCTTCTTCTTCTTCTTCTTCTTCTTCTTTAGTCAGTTTCATTCATTCACGAGCATGTATTTGTTTCAAATAATGGAACTTTTAACTTGGTCTTCTCGACAAAAGCTGGCGGAAGCTATACCCAAGTGTACGATAGTCTGGATCGATACGATTCAAAGACAATAGGGTGAAAGAGGGAGAAAGAAAACAATAAAAAGAGAGTGAGAGTAGATAAAAATTGTAAACGAAATAATATGAACATATTTTCATCCCGTGTTCTACAGCGCTTGACTGTCAATAACTGATTTTTAAACAAAATGAAGAAAACCCCAAATCACATTGAATGAGAAAGAAGAAACAATTCGAAATTTTTGCGTAACATGCAAAGTATTTGTGTTAATGCCAGAGAAACTTTCCAGTGACGGTTGATTCATTTACAAAATAAGTTACGTCCTTCTTTTACTCTTTCTGATTCAGTTGGCTTGTCTTACGATTGATTAGTTCGATGACTGAGATTGTAGTAAGTTTAATTTTGGTGCGATATCGGAATCGGAGAAAAATCAGTCTTTCGAATGCTGATTTGCATCACTGTCAATTTCCCAAGAAATTAGTTTTATGCAGACTACAAGTCAGGATGTTCATTTATTTTTGAAATATTTATATTCATTTATTTATGAAATATGGTCAACACGCGATAAATTATAATACAAATACGAACATTCTGAAATCGAAAAATATTTTCTTATATTTCCGATTTAAAAAATTTATAATTGTGTCAGGAAAATGTTTTACTTTTTAATGAGATCTAAATATTAAACAAATAAAACACAGAAGTAATGTTTTTAGTTTTTTATTTACTTATTAATATAATTCCTTTTATTTTTGGTTTATTTTCTAAAATGGATTATTTCCAAACTCAATATGCAAATTATACATTTAAAAAAGTCCAATTTTAAGTTCAATTATCCGATTCTTCTTCATTGTGAAAAGAAATGTCTTCGGCCTGAAATGTTAACAGGAAAGAACCAACACGCACAAAAAAGGATCGAAGTAAAAATGTATTGGAAAATTATTGTCTGACATGATTTAAGCGTTGAAAGAATTCATGACTTTTGGCTAGAATTTATAAAAAAATTATAGATATGTTTATTTCCTGTTAAAAAAGTGTTTTCTTTTATTCCATTCAGGAAAAAGTAAGACAATTTTTATTTTCTTTTTCGTTAAAAACATACCATTCTGAGGTCTGCTTTCAACAGGTTGAGTAGAATTTCCAACGTTCAAGAATAACTGGGTTTATTTAAATCGACATGAACTTTCTTTTCAATCTTTCGAAGATGGTGTTTCTTGGTACGCTCAATGAACAGCTCAGAAAAATTTCTCTTGGGAAATCGAAAAAGTGGCTGAAATTAGATTTTATTTTGCAGAATGTTATTTCTCAGCTAATTAACATTATTATTATGCGCGACAGCCATTATATTTATAGTATATATATATATATATATATATATATATATATATATATACACGCAGAGAGGAGTGACAATTACCTGAATGTTTCCAATAACAAACAACTGTCAGAGTTACAATCGTAGAGTCAACATGCGGCGTTCGTAAAAATCAGCAGTATCTGTCTATATTTCTGAGATGAGGTATTATGTACACTATTTATTATTGTTCTCATCTTGACGCCCAGGCCTTCTTCAAGTGGTTGGAATGTCGAACTGAACCCTTTATTTCGCTCACTGGGGTAGAATGTTCTAGTTCCACGTGCCATGTCTAATGGACGTCAGTTATCTCCTGTTAATTCCCCTCCGAAAGTTCTCCACTGGACACGTAGCACAGTGGATAAAGGCGTTAGTTAGATCCAGTGACAGGACCCAAAGAGTGTGAGTTCAGTACCTGGTTTATTGATAGTAGGGATAATAACAAGGAGGAGATTAATCTATATATATATATGATGTGGGTAGTTTTTTTTTTGCTATAGCTATACCGCTCCTCTTCTTCCTCCAAAAGCCCTAAGTACATCTCTTATCTCTTTATTTAATTGATAGTAGGGATAATAAGAAGGAGGAGATTAATCTATCTATATATATATATGATGAACGTAGGGGTTTTTTTTTGCTAAAGCTATACTGCCCCTCTTCTTCCTCCAAAAGCCCTAAGTACATCTCTTATCTCTTTACTTCCCCCTTTTTCTCTTTTACCCTTTTTCTCCTTTTCCTTTTCCCATATCATTTCCGTTGAGTTGACCGATTAAATAGGTCAATGTCTGATCCTTACCCCCTCCTTCCTCAATATTAAGTATTATAATAAAAAGAAATATAAAAATAAATTTTAAAACTCTAAACTCGACCATGACTCTCATACCATTCCACACCACCCTCTATATTAACTTATATAAGCTTATTACTGCCCGTCAAAAGTGTAAATTTTAAATTCATTTTTCGTTTCACCTTTTGAAAATGAAATCTGAAGATCCAGAGAAAAATAAAATTCTCTGGTGAAATAAATTATTACAAATGGAGCCTTAAAGTGGTCTGTTTTTCTCTAAATTAAATTATTCGCCCTGACTTAACATTGAACTCTCAGGATTTCATCCTCCTTGGGATTATCCTTATGGATTACCAAAAAATTTGGGGTAGGGAAGAGAAATATCTTTCTCTTCCCTAATCCAAATTTTTTGGAGAGTGATGGGGAGGGTAGAGGGAATGAGTGAGAGAGGGAGGGAAAGAAAGTAAAGAAGGATGAATTCTTCCTCTTTTAATATTAAAATTTTCCCTTTTTTTCTTTTTTCTTTTTTCCACTCCCTTTACTTTGGTCTGGAAAAATTGACTCCATTTAAGAAAACGCGAGTCTTAAGAGAAATTCATGAAATAAATTATAATCAAATGGATTTTTAAGGATTTTGTACTTATACACTTTAAAACTTTATAGCTTTTCCACACTTCCTGTCCATAACACTCCAAAATGCTTCTCCTATGTAAGCTGGAATGTTTTCTTTTAACTTGCCTTTTGCGAGCCCCGGCCATTGTAACTATCTACCATACTAATTCATATGGAGTTAAGAGATACAAATGCATCCCCAAGCAATCCTCGTTATCCCCCACATCTCCCATTAGGTCTCTTTGTCCTCAAATACATGAGCGAGCTTGTCTTGGTGCCTTTAGGTTTTGGACTGGTACAATGTTTGTGAGTTCTGTTGCCTTGACTTCGGAACATGACGCATTTATTTTCTTTCCTGGGTTGATTGCCCCTTCATTAAGGGTGCTGGTGGGTAGACATTTTCTGGGATTTGGCGTCATCCATCTGATAGTCAGTGATGCGAACCTTAAAGTAACTCCAAAGGAGGCTATCCTATCAGTAGGTGTATAATATCGGTGCTATTGTACTTTTGTGAATGGTTTCTGGATTGTGCAGTAGTCTCCAGTCTATCTCTCTGCCTACTAGTCCTTAACCATCAATGCACACACGAAACCAATCAAAATACAAATGAACAAAACTATCAAACCCAATCTTAAAAAAACAAAGTAGTTCCCTCGTATATCATCTCCTACACCAACTCCAGAAGTGGAACACCATCGGTATAAACAACGTCATGCGCACTAGGGAAGTTCAGTCCCGCGCTACTCACCTCTTATAGACAAACATGACCGCCCAAATCGTCACGGCCACGGACTCAGAGCCTACATCAAGGACGCGTTTACCTGTGGCAGGGATGAAAAAATCGTGTAACTATATATCCTCACTCAATTCCCCTGGCTCAGCTTTCATATCTTCGGTGACTTCATTATCCACCATAAATAGTAGCTAGTTCACTCCAATAAAACCGATGTTGAAGGCAGATATTGCAGAGACTTCTCCATCGTCTTTTAACTAACCCAGATCACCTGAGAACCTACCCGGGCACGACGGGATACCAGGAGAACCTCCTCGACCTCTTCCTAACCTCATGCTCTGATAAATGCTTATCAAAATTTTGCCTCCACTAGACACGTCAGACCATTCCCTAATCAGTGTCCAGATTGGTGCCAAGCCTAAGGCATCCTCTCATGTACCGTTCCATAGAATATCAACCCGGAATTATCTCCAATCCTAGCAAAATTATTCTACCACTGCTTGAAGGAAAAATCCTTCTCAAGCCCGTGGAAAATGTCAAGCGTATGCCCGCGTGCAATCTCCCCCTTCCCAGTACAGACCCATCAGTCTCCTTAATATCATCCTGTAAGCTTTTTGAGCCCATAATCAATAAGAAAGTTGTTGAGCACCTAGAAAAGAACAACCTGTTCAGCGACGAACATTATGTGTTTCGGTCGGCCCGATCCATTGCTGACGTCCTAACCGCCATCACTCACAGAATCAGTGAGACTGTTGACGACAAACACACCTCGCGAATCATAGCACTAGATATCTCAAAGGCTTCGACAAGGTGTGGTACTGACCCCGAAATATCACCAATTAGGATGAACGAAGCACCTCTCGGGGAAGTATCATACCTTGAAAGACTCGTATCCGACTTGAAGTGGAAATCGTACTTACGTCTATTGCTAAGGATGCAGGTAAAATGGTCGGCTCTCTGTACCGCTTCAGTAAATACCTGACTCTTCTTGCTAAGAGCCAGATCAGGCCAACAATGGAGTACTATTGTTATATTTGCCCAGATCTCACTCTCTAGCCGTGATAGAGTTCAAAAGGTTCTCCGAACTCTTGTGGGTGACGAATTATTCTCCACCCTTTAACATCTCTCTCACAGGAGGAATGCGGCAAGTCTCTCGCTGTTCTGCCGCTACTTCAACGGAAAGTGCTCGGACGAACTACATTCCCTGGTGCTGCCAAGGTAAACCTTCACAACAAGAACACGCTACGCCACTCATATACAAGCAAACCACCCACATACCCTCCGTATTCCACTTAAGTAGCTTCTTCCCGCGAACCACTGTACTGTGGAACCAACGGGATGTTTCTCCAGTCACTAAAATCTTAACCTGTTCAAGGCTAGGGTTAACCGTTACCTTCCACTCTTATATACACAAATAGCCTCCAAACGTAACCCTCTACCTCAAGTGGCTCCTGAGACTTGTAAAGGGTGAATCTCTCTATAAAAAAATGTAGTAATGCTCTGAAGGACTGATTAATCGCAGCTTCACCGTATATGTTCTGCACCATTTATTTTTTCTCGGTGAAAAAATGAAGACAAAATATTGGTTTGAGTTTTGAAAATGTAAAAATTCAATGATATTTTTCCGGATTATAAAGGAACGACTTTGGATTCAGACATATGAGAATAAAACTTTTCATTTATGAGAGGTTCAATTATCAATCACCTTGAAATGTTACTCATTAAGTATAATTTAAATAGAAATTGAACTAGGATCATTATTATTTTACGAGTAATATTATTGTAAATTTGACTTGTATACGTATGAATATGAACCTAATTAAAAGCTGAGTAAATTATTTCTTGTTGTCAGGATAACAAGAAATGTAGCAGTAACTGACTCGTAAAATAGAATCAGTGATCTGAGTTCAAATTCGACTCGTATTTTCCATTATCAATTTGGTGAAAGATATGAGCTCAAAATTCTTTTTATCATTTCTTAGTTCAGTTACCTTGACGCTCTCTCATGTCATATAGATTTGGTAGACAAAAGATGTTTGTTTTATTTTGTTTTACGGCATATCAACCTCAATATGTTACTTTATGCCGACAAGTTCAATATGTATTGCTGGTATTTTTTTTCAAAACTGTTATGCTGGTGATATTTTTTTCTTCAAACATGTATTGCTGGTATTAAAACCTGTTTTTACACTTTCATAGTGTTTTCACCCCAGTTTGGGGGGTTAACTATTTGCCCATAGCTGGAGCCCTAACAGATGCTACCACTCAGGGTTAGTGTGGACCTGGGAACACCAGCAATTAAGAGGTGGTTCCATGCTCCTCAAAACCTCCTTGCTGCCGGATGTAGATTATCGTCATACCCAGGACGCCTCGTTGGAGGTGGGGCGGTTTTACTCCTCTGCAGTATTCCTAAGCCCCAGCCGACAAAACATAAACATGTAGACAAAAGAGACCGAGATAGAGGAAGAGAGAGAGAGAAAGAAGGAGAGAGAGAGAGAGAGAGAGAGAGAGAGAGAGAGAGAGGGAAAGAGAGGGGTGTAAATGTAGCATAAATGATTATATAGCAAATACGATCCTCAAATGAAATTGACTAATCTCTGTGAAGAATAGTGTGTCTTTAATACACGCACACTCGCACACATGAGCGTTCTTGTATCCGTAAATATATTGAAATTATTAACGTAAAAAGAAGACCAATTCAGTAAGTACAATGCTTTACTCTACATATATTCAATTCTTTTTGCTGAAATGGGCGAATGTGTTTGCTTAGCAACAGAGCAGACAGGACGTCGATTAAATTGTTTTGTTGTCCAATATCGGTGAAATTTTGTTTATGCTTGTCCCAAGCGCATATATTTTGATTTCATTTTACCCACAGATATGGGTGCCTTCCAAGATTTGACGGACTGGTTCTTATCATAACCATTGCAAATATATTCGTGTCGAGTATAAATTTTAGTATAAGGCTTCCGATACCGATCATTAATAATGAATTATCCTACAAATTTTACAAGTATACAGTTGGGATCAATACTGTAAACACATAAACAATCAATAAATAAAAATAAAAAAATTCTTAAGATTTTGATTGTAGATCATCGGTCAGAATTAATAATAATATTCTAGCGAAGAACAAATACTCATTGGTCATTAATCGAATATGAATAACATGGAAGAAGTTTTTTTTTATACTAAAGTTCTCTCAGTACAAGGCTCAAAAGCCACTGAAGGTAGAAAATTAATGTTAAAATAGCTATGATAAACGAGGTGTAATATTAATGAAAGAGGAAGTGATGGTGATGATGATGATGATGTTGAAGAGGATATTTAACGATTAACCCTTGACTCGAAGATATTAAGATTAGAATTTTCAGAGATGCATCAACGTGAGTCTGTTACATAAAGTAGTATTTCTTTGGGACAAAAACTGGTTTCTACTTACATTTATAATAGGGAGGAAAGGTGGATAATCTAAACTCTGTTGAAGTAGCGTGGCGTATCCTAGAAGTAAAGGTCTTAGCTGGTGGAAGTGAAGAATAGAGCTCATCTGAACATTTGTCATGGAAATAGTGATAGAATTGCGATAGGATTGCGACATTGCGTCTATTGGAAAGAGTTTCCACATAATGGAGTATGTATTTCTCAACAAGACTGCGTAAATGGTTTTGAACTCTTTTAAAGCTGGAAAACAAACATATATACAGCGCACGACAGTAAAATTAGAAAAAAAAGAATGACATTCAATAAAAAAGTTAGTAAATTTCTCATCGAAGATGATATGCGTTCAAATACAGGAAAAAAAGTTATTTAATTAAAACGATCTCATCCTAGAGGACGTCCTTGGGATGAACTCTGATCTAGACCTAGATTAGGTGGTTCTTCTTCATGTTGGCTATTACGTCTATGATTGACTCTTTCATTAAATCCTACTATGGTGCTTCTTCTTTTTCTCCTCGACGACCACCTAGACATATTATCACTAAGTATTCAAATCAAGGTAAGAGGTCACATGATGTGGGTAGCATAATCGTGAAAATTATCGGCCAGCCACTTCTGCGTCATGTGGACTGTGTGTAAGTGACTTTGATAAGATTTCCGTGTTTATTCACACCATTCTGCGATTATCAAAGTCACGTTGTTATTAAGACTATGAAAGAGAAAGAACTGCTGAACTGCTACTTTTGTTATGTTTACAGAAATAGCGAAACGATGAAGATAAAGATATTCGTTCAAATAATTAAGAAAATAATGGGCCAGCAATAAGGTGACGGCACATCTTGTGTTTATGCATTCGGATTCTTTTGCTAAGCTACATGCTTAGGAACAATCAATATTTAGATTCAGAAAGCTTATGTATATCATTAGCAGTTAGCATTAAGCACTACGCGATTTATTTGGAGGACATAAAAGTAAATTTATAAACATGATTTATAATTTAACCTTTAAAATAGTTAACTCACTGAAAAATAACAGGGACTGATGTCCGAAAGATACATACACACGCATACACAACATATGAATAATTATATTTTTTAAAATGTGCTATATGTATAGATGACAAATGGTTAAATTTATTAAGGGAAATGTCCAGCTAAGCTACAAACAGTAGTATTTAGTGGGAATTCAATTCAGACATCTCTTCTTTCGTAGAATTGTTATTTTGTGTAGCAGACTTTTGAAAAGATGCTTCACCGGTTATTACGATTTAACCCCTTCAGGTTTAAAGCCAACTGTTATCTAACTTACATATGCTTATAAGATACACTTCTTGCTTCCTCTCTTTACGCCCTTACAACAACATCATTCATTAACCCTCTACCTTGAGTGGCACTTGGAACTTGTATAGGGTGAATAATAGTATAAAAATCCACTTTTAACTGCAGAACAAAGTCTGAATGCCTAGAAAACAAAAGATGATATAATTTCTTTCTCCTCCGCCCATATTGGCCCGCAATAGTCTATTGGTGGAACTAGCACAAGAAGTATTGTCATGTTCATTAGCCAATGCTAGTCCATTGAAATACAAAGGTCGTTCCCAAATCATTCATGACGACCGTTATTGTGCTATTCTGTTATGACTAAACACCAAACTCAATTAATGTCTCCAACTTTTATCTGATCTTTTTCTATTGCGCTTATTACCCATTAAGTACCAATCCAGCAACCTTTTACTCCATCTGATACATTTTATTATTGCTATGTGTCCTGCCTGCCGATCTCTTTCCCGATTACATTGCACGCGTTTCATCTTGATGAGTCCATTGCTATAATGAGGGTGAGCGAAACCATTCAGTATATTGCTCCTTTAATATTTTGCTACTTTATTGACAGAAATGTTTTACTGTGAGAAAACAAGTCATATTATTTCAAAATAAATATCTTATTACAAATACAAAAAATTTAATTTTCAAAGTAGACTTAAGATTTGATAATGAACCTAAATCTGCCCTCACTTTTGTTGAATCGACAAGAATGAATTTAGCATTTTTATTTCAGAAAAACAGTTACCAAAGATAATTTTGTGTTTCGTTATCAACTTGTCTATTAAACTGAGTTTAATTTTTACACTAAGTTAGAATATAGTAAATCCAGTGAGGATCAAACTCACGAGCAATGCTTGATAAAAAGGCCCACTAATCATTTGCCGCTGAGAAGAGTTTGAAATTGAATTTGTAAAATTCTTCCAAATGAAAACAACTACCAAAACAATTTAATTCATTTGCCAAGAAGAAATAATTCAATTCTGAGTTTGATGATGATGATAATAATAATAATAATAATAATAATAATAATAATAATAATAATAATAAAAATACTTTTGTTAGATTGCTATCTGTAACAAGTCTACAAGACAAATAGTCGCTTTTAAACTGAGAAGGCTAAAACCTTCACGAATTTCTCCTTAAAATATCATTTATACATTATTCAATTGTAGGTAAGAGATTTTGTGAATATACTTATCTTCATGTGAACAGATTCGTACATATGCATACATAGTATGCCTGAAACTCCTCAACCTTTTCTTGTTTATTTTATACACGGTTTTCAAGAAAGAATATTTGTTGTTTTGAGCTTTTGGATACTTTTGCCATCTCCCTTCAGATGTTTTTTTTTCATGATCTGTGAATTGTTATAAAGTATTGGGAAAGTGAGTAGAGTGATTTTCTATTGCATTCAGAATGGTTTGTTTGTCTCTCATACTGTCTTCCGCCCAAAGTTAGAGAGAAAGTTTTGTCGCATTATTTAATTCATAGAGATGACAAAGTAAAATCAGCAAAGCAGACTGGGTCGGAATTTGAACCCGGTTTCTTCAGCAATAAGCATTACACCACCCTTTTAGATACTACGAGTGTTAAAAAAATAATAGGGTGATCTTTTTTTTATTTGAAAAAATTAGATTTATAGCGGTCATGTACACGTATTTTATTGATAATTATTGATCTTAACTTTGTCTGGCACACAATGATGATCAAAGTTTTACAACAGCGGCAAATTTGTCTGCAGCACAAGCTGGCTAATGATCACTCCATGCTCTGTTTGTCCATCCCTACATTAATAAAACTTGGTAAAGTTGTTATTTATTACAACATGAAGTTAATTCTATGCCTCGTCAAGTTTATTGTCGTATTCAAATGAGAGAGCGGAAATATATTCATTTGCATTATTTTAAATAAGTCGATTCGATTGAGAATTTGAAAGTTTCAATTTTGAAAGTCATAGATGCTTTCATTCACCGCATTTTGGTGATATGAAATGAATTTTGTCCTACTTTTTCTTCATAATTTTAAACCCCATAAATTTGTAAACAGGAAAATAAATTGATAAACATGAATGTGTCTATATGAAACACGCGCGTGCACACATTACGCTGAAGAAAACTTCCAAAGTTGCATGTTATTCACAAATTTGTCTCTCCTAGGTGAAAATGTGCCTGGAACAACCAAATTCTCACCTAAATCTATCAGTAACGACAACGGCTTTAGTACAAGAGTAAATTTATAATTTATAATTTTTTTGTGTATACCTTTCCGGGCATGAGTTTCTGAGTTTTTTTTCCTTTTTTTATTAATGTTTAGTAGAAGTAAATAACTATCTGGAGTTGGAAAAACATCATCAAATCGAGTAGAATTTGTTTGAATATCGTTTTTCATAGTAAAATCTAATTTTACCAAATTTCATGCTAATCTGTGACGCACGGGCAGTTTGGATACTCGCCACTGAAGTGATCAAAATCTAAATTTGACGACCAGTTCAATGCTTTTTTCTCTGAACCATTTTTGAATAACTTGATGTTTGGGATCATTGTTAAGTTGGGAAGTGGAATTGTAACCAAATTATAATGTCTTGTCTAATTTAGAGATTATACACAAAACTTGATCTATTCAAGGCATTGTTTCTTTTACAGGCAAAACTCTTCTTGGCTTAGATAAAGGGAAACACGAAAACATCAATATACCCACTACAGTGGGTATCAAGATGGCCGGATAGTAAACCGTACTAAATTTTAGATAACGACAACCTTTTGAATTTTGGACAAATAATTGTATTTGCTTCTAGCTGATCACAGAGTAACTTATAAATGCTTTTGATAGAGTTCAGTCTCACCTAAATATGCCAATTTTCCAAACATATTGGTTCTCATGTCGTAGTGTATATTTTAATTCCAATCTCAGGCATTGAAGTAATTCAGAGTTACAGAGATTAACTGCAGTAACAACGATAAAGTTTTGATCCTGATATCATTCATTTGGACACTGAAACTTGGATAAAGACGATGTTGCATATTGTTTAATAAAATTTCTTTTAAAGAAATATTTTACTGCGTTTAAAGGCGAATTCAAGGCTTTTCTTCAAAATCTTTTTGAGGTTATCCAGAACTGTTTTCTGTACTCCAACAACTCTTGATATGACACAATTTTTTGTTTTCTTGCAAAGTCTTTCTATTACTGGAGTGATTGTAATTTCAAAATCCTAATTTAGCCAATTTCCAAAAGTCAGTATTTTAATGACCAAACATCACAATACTGTACGAGAATAATACCACTTTTTTTTTTTTACAAAACCGTTGAGTTTGAATTATGGATCTTTAGGAAAAATCACACAAGTGTATGAACATCTTGTTATTTCTTTTCTCTTTTATTTGTTAGCACGACATCTACCTGAACGATTTAATATCCAACTTTTTTTCTAATTATTGTGAAACTCACTTATTCGATTATCCTAATGCAGCCGTCTTTTACGTCATCAAAAATGTGTTATTAGCCGGTCTGTTTGCACGCCATTCCCGTTGTCATTTGTGCAGTTTTTCTCTTTTATTTTTACTTGAAATGACTACCGTCCAGGCAATACTTAATGTTGATTAAGAACAAACTCACTCGTCTCTATGCCTCTGTCAAATCGCAAGTAGCAATTTTCCCTTGGGCCATAAAGATTGTCAACTTCGCTCTGAAATTGTCTCCTTCAAATGTGACACAGATTTCTTCTTCCTTCCGCGTCTTACACTGCCTTTTCATGAATTCTATTCTTTTTTTATTTTCTAGTCGGAGTTATTTACCGAGTTTAGGTTTTCTGTCACTTTTCATTTCTCCCGTGTGACCAAAACAAATTGCTTCGTAAATTTTTCAAGAAAGCAGTACATATATGTTTTAGATCCTCCCCAAATCTGATTATTTTTATTTTTAATTCCAAAACAAAACGAAATATGTTGTAGGTTGATTGATGCTAGATAAAGCAATAATATCCGAATCATGTAGAAAAATTGTATTTGAGCCTTAATTATGTGACGCAAATAGGTTTCCTTGGAATTTTTAAGATAAGGAGTTATGATTTTTTTTATTAAGACCAATATGCCCCACTCGGTTGTTATATTGACACCGTTTTAAGAGCTGTAGCCTACATTCTTCTCCATCTGTTTCTTGACTAGGTTTTAATTCACTAGGCCATGTGTCTAAAATAAATATATTTTGCTCCTTGGCAGTTATGAGTTCAAGACGGGCTGAAAATTCACATGCTCTAATTCACTGAAAGAAACGGACAAGCAACACAAAGATGAGTAAAGCTAGTAAGTATTAACTTATATAAAATTTCCCCAAAACAGGGAAAGCGGAATGAGAACAGTCTAACTCTGTGGATTGAATAAAGGGCTTTCAAGAAGATTACCGAGTACGATAACAAACACTTAAAGAAGACCGGAAAGTACAACGGCCGCAACATTATGCGTATAAAAAACGTGTTGAGAATGCCGGCCCTAATAGCAAGGTATATAACAATGCAGGTAGTCTTCGTACTGGCCTAGAATTATTAATAAATCCAAGAGTAATAAATTCACTTGAAAATGTAGATCAAAATATGTAGTCATACTGAAAGTGTTTTCCATGAAGTTGATTAAATGTACAACACAAATATTCGCCACACGCATATAAATATTGTTCTCATTGGAAATTTGGCGAAAATTGTCAGAAAATAATTGTAAACAAGATTTTAAATTCTGAATAAAGATTACGGATGCAACATGTAAGTGGAAGAAGATGGGTGTTTGAATATTTTGTGAAATAGTGATAACACTTCAGACAACATTTATTAATTGTAGTTGTTTTTTTCACTCTATTTAGTATTGCCTCGCTCAGCTATTTAGTAGTTGGGAATTTAGGAAAAACGAAGTGGATAACGATTTGGGCGAATTCCTGTACTTTTCACTAAATACACTCACAAGTGGCTCAAAAGACATTTTCCCCAGTTCTGTTGAACTGCAAATTTTCGATTGTTTTAATCGATTCCATTCGTGTGTGGTCTTTGATTATTCACTGGAAAATTTCTTAATTGAACCATTTGTCAAAATTTTCATCGAAGTTAAAGATATACAGTGTTCTAATTATTAAATAAAGGAACAATATCTTGAGCGATAATCGTTTCTTTGGGACAATTTTAATGGATGTCTACAGGTTTATCAACGAAATTTGTTGATAAACGCGTCTTTTACTATTGTTTTCTATGTTTTCGTTATATTTAATTTCTAAAGGTTTTGAAACAGAAGCAAAAGAGAGAAACAGGATTCAGCATCAGAAATTTAATTTCTTTGAAAATAAAAAAGAACATAAAAGGGGAACGGCAATAGCAGATTGGCTGAGAACCGGACATGGTGGAGCGTCTTGATTGCTTTATGTGCCACGCAACACGGGAACAATTGAATTTGCGTGAATCTGAAGAATCTTCCGAAATTAAGAGAGAAGAAACTTACTTTAGCGCAATGAAAACACTACTTATAATTCAAAACAATTCGCTAAACTAGTGAGTTCGAGCATCATTGAATGCCTCACTACACTAAACTTAGTAGTAAATAATTTCATATTAAATAAAAGTATACTATTGTAAATAACTATATTCAGAAACATGGAATACATGAATTGCTTGGTAAAATTTCTCTAAAATCCTTGAAATTACGTTATTTATATAAAGACCTATACATCGGATGTGTGTGCTGTTTTCGGAAGAATAATTTCGTTGAAAGCTTACCAAAGGCTCATGTAGTTTGTTTACATAAAATAGATTTCAGGAATCAGGTTATCGGAACTCAGTCAAGTGTCATGTTCTTTCCGATCACTTAATGATCGATCGTACCAATAAATTAATGAGTTCCACATATACAGGCTGTTATGATCCAGGTTAGGACCAAGGAAGAACAACACGAACACAAGAGTAGAAATAACGAAGGTATATTACACGAAATAATAATACAAGATATGGAAGGTGTTAGTATGACTGTCAGTCTGTTTTGGAGTGAATTACTATCGGCTCGACTCGATTCGACCCTCTCTCTTGAGAGGCGTAGTATACATAGTGTTAGGAAGACTTCATTCTTTAGTTATAGGTAAGGACCCATGACACAGGCGCAGGATGTACTTTAGCTATGCAGAAGTCGACAGAAAAAAGACACATGGAGATGTGAAAGCGACATATAATATTAATTAAATGAAGCGCATATCATAATATTAATTATGAAAAAAGTCCACAAGATCCTTACTCCAACATTTGAAAATATGGAGAATGAGAAGATAGACACATACGATATCATCGTCGTCGTAAAAGAGAAATTCGGAGTCCAGATTACAGTGTATAGCTGTCCGGTAATGGCAAAAGGGAGACACTTATATAACCAAAAGCCAGTTTTAGATTTTAATTAAAAGTGTGCTGCTAGAAAATGACCTTCACAATAAAACTATTCTAATTTTATAGCAACCATTCATCTCTCAGTTTACTTTTTCTTTTATTTCTATAACTGCTTAAAAATATTTTTATTAAAATAAAATGCGAAAAAATTGTTTGACCAACGAATTCACAATCAGCGCCGTAATTTCCAAGTCGATGGCTCCTTGACATTTGAATGGAGCGACACCAGTGGTGTTATTTGTTGGGATTTTACTCAGCAGTGAATGTTTCGCGTGTAAATTTTCTTTTTCCTTTACTTTAATACTTCAGTGGATCTAAAGATATTATTTTGGCCAAAACAAGATATATATTTATACAATATTTGTCTGGAAACTAAATTCACCTTGTTGAATGCTGTAAAATCTCAACTGTTTAGACAACTGTATAATGACCTAAGCCGACGGAGTATAGCATTTATTATGCTGTTTGATATCCAAAGGACTTATTTTCTTGCTATTAAGTCGTGTTAATTAATGGCTTCCTGTAATAAAAAATGTTAAAACTGTCGATATTGATTATAGTGAGAAGGAATTGGGAATGAAATTAAAAAGATTACAATTTCATGCGAAACTACCGGCTTGGAGCGCTATTTATAGAAATAAAACCTGCCCATCACCGAATTTTCTAAGAGGATTTTGACATTGATGTGTAAATTTGTTATTTCGTAGCTAAGTACGTCATTTTGTCATTTCGGAACGGAGGATCTAATAATACCATTTATTCGGATATTTTAAAACAGATTTTAAATTTATGCGTTTTACTTAAAAGACTGACCATAGCAACACTTGAATTACTGCACAGAACTGTTTAGACAGCTTGAGTGCTCATTGCTAATCTCTAAAGTTGTTTGGCGTCAAACTTTTAAAATAAATTAATCTGTCTGGATTTAACTTATTTGGCAATATTGAGAGTGAACATACGCAACTTACTTCTCATCCGTCCATCTTGTCTTTTCTCTATTTCTTTATGAAAATGCTGATCTACAAACCTTTTATTGATAAATGTCCGTCTCGGTGTTTATTTGTCAAAGAATATTTATTTATTATACAGAAGATAAACTAAAGCCACTGTCGTTGTTATCATTTGAAAACCAGTCTTCTTCAACGATCTTTGGTTTTTCTAGGTTAAATATATTCTAATGGGGGATAATTACGCCGCTGTTAGGTAACACACATTAGTTTGGCAATTATAAGTTTGACTCCTTACCTGATTGGATTTGGATATGCAACAGTGTTTTCTCTACTTGTGTGTGTATACATCCTTGAGGTTAACAAATGACAGTAATAGAAATCTATAATTACTTCTATTTAGGTTATGACAAAACATATATATATATAAAGCCACTAGGACATAACGGGTTATCGGGTGTGGAAGAATTAAAAAACGAAAACGTAAGTAGCGAGAACAAAAAAGTGTAGTCAGGAGGACAGTAGAGAGCGCTTGACATTGCATTTAAATTTTTGAAATTAGCTGGAAAACATGTAGCTGGAAAGGAGCTCCACAAGAAAGAAGTGCAAGAATTTGTTACCATGTTAGCATACGGTTATATATAGCCAGGTCATCTGTAAATTGATTAGACATCAAAGCCAGTCTCGTACTGCGCTGAAATAAAAAAAACAAACTAGGTACCATAGCGAATAGTTCATTCTAGCAATTACCATATAAGTAGTTATAGAAAAGGAACGGGGTTAGGTAACCTTATGTCGGTGGGAAAGTAACTGAAACCGAGACTCCAGGTCAGGACCAATAATATTGCCAATTCTTCTTTGGATTTTATGCACGAGCTCTAGATAAATAGCAGTAGCACTGGACCATATATAGCAACATTCTAAGCATGGACGAATGCTAGACATAGATATATAAGACAGGTTGAGGAGAGAAAACTTGTCTCGCACGGCACAGTGAACTAACCTTCTGAGATTAAATTCAGTCTTAAACTCTGCTAAGTTTGTAAGTTGTGATTCTGGATTCTATAAAATCTGCATTTATGGAAATGGAACATATTTTACTCCATGAAATTTCAGCAAAAATTTCATATTCCGAATGAATCTGTTTCATCCACTTTCGCATTAATGTCATTGAGAAAAGAATGAATCTATTTCTTATTTCCCTGCCAGGTATTTATAGTAAGGTTCAGTCTCTCGTCTTGGTGGTAGCCAGTCTTAGAGAAAGACAACTCTGAATTCAGAACCGTGGTGAAGGCTACGGAAAACGACTTTATCTTTTTCAAGAGGTTAAGGCAATTCACACATAATAAAGGAAAGGTATCAGTGGAGAACCATAATCATCTATGGCCATTAAAAATAGTTTAAGATGTTATTGCAGGAATTTTTGCTAGAAATATTTGAGGATTCAGTGAATATATCTGAAAATCAGTTGGAAAAATAGAGGCCCTTTTTGAGTCATATTTTTTTTATAATAAAAATATTTTATTCGCATTAAAAATTGTAAATAACGACTAATTTTTGAATATTAGATCAGTTTTTATCTATCGAAGATTTTGCCTTCATGTTAGATGTAGTCAGCCATAAGCCTCACCCTAGCCTTTTTCTTCCATATTGTGGTTTATGCCTTTTAAATCATTTCATCCGAATGCCACTAATACACACACACACACACACAGAGAGAGAGAGAGAGAGAGAGAGAGAGAGAGAGAGAGAGAGAGAGAGAGAGAGAGAGAGACTGGATATGGTGGGGGACTCAGGAAAGGATAAAATATGAACGGGATTCAAGAAATTATAAGATGGCGATTGACGTTGCATTTAATTTTTTTGAGATTGTACTTTTTAGAGAAGCAAGTAAACAGAAGGGATTTCCACAGGCGAAAAGTGCGAGAAAAGAAACTGTTGGAGTAGAAGTGGCGGTTACATTTAGCTCTTTCAATAGTAAAATTGTGGTATCTAGATACAAATCTAGTAGCACTCTTAAATTCATGTAGTTGGGGCACCAGGGGAAAAAAAAGCTCGTCTGAGCGGTTGACATGAAAATATTTGTAGAAAAGACAGGGAAGCCACGTCACGTCGATGAGAAGGGGACTGAAGTCGAGAAGCCAAATAAGTATCGATTACATTGCAGATCTTTCTTTAGAATTGTAGATTTGTAAATATGCATGATAGATTCTGGCGAGAAAAAAGTTTTGGCACGACATAGTGATCCAATTTTGCTTGCAGTAGACGCAGCTATTGATTCGATGTAGTCGTTCCACTTCAAGTCTGTTGAAAACGTGAGGCCAAGAAGGCGCAGTGTGTTGCTCTCCAGGAGTCTAGCATCAGCCATGCTGATGGCGGGCAGGAGAGTTTTTCTATGGGGGTTAAATGAGAGCAGTTTTGTTTTGAATGAATTAAAATTTTCAAGACATTTCTTGCCCAAGTTAAACACTGATTGGAGCTCGTTTTCAAGAGTAGCGGCTTGGTTAAATTTGTCAGCACCTGACGAATTTGCTATTGAGACAGGTGTAATTGGTAGTGTAATCTTCATAAATGCCTTCATGGGAACTGATGACATCAGAAAGATCATTAGTGAAGATCAGAAACAACGTAGAACCCAGGATAGAGCTTTGTGGACCCCTGCGTTCGTGTTAAAGGATCTGGAAGCGAGCACGTTCAAAACGACCACCATTTCACGATTTGATAGAAACGATTGAATTAAATCAAACAATTGTCCTGTAATACTGTAGCCCTGGAGCTTACGTAAATGATCAGCGTGCCAAACCCTGTCAAAAACCTTCGATATATCTAGGGCGATAGTTAGAGGGGTCAGAAGGTTCTCCAGTTTTTTTAAAAACAGGAAATACAGAGGAGGACTTCTAACAAGCTGGAAAACAGGAACCAGCAAGGCAATAGTTGTAGATAGTTCCAGCTCGGAACCATATTTCTTATACGCTTGGTATCCCGTCACCTTTGCTTGTCTTATGGGAGTTTAATTTAGAAATGATGTCTAAGACCAGTGACCGGGTTATGCGCATATCACTCAGTATAGCATCTGTTCTAGTGGGGAAATCATGTTTGGGCATTCCAAATGAGTCGAGTGTTGAGTTGAAAAAGAATTTCCGAGCAAAACATTCAACCTTATCTTAGATGCCAGGACTCCGAATTGATTGAATAGAGGAGAGATTGAGGATTTGCTCTTGTTCACTACACTCTTAAATAGTCACCAATAATCTCTATAATCGAATTAGCGAGATGCTATACGTTGTTTTTGTCTATCAGCATTCTTTGAGGGCACGCTTGCACTCATTACGATCAGAGTCAAGGAGACGTCTGTTGCGATCAGACGTGTCGCTCTGATACGGCTGGAAGAAATAATTCCTGTGGGCTATCGCAGGTGAGAACCAATGAGATGAACGTGACCTAAATTGGCATTTCCTTGCTGGAATGAAGCCGGCTTTCACCCAGAAGGAGACCTTAGACACGCATTTTTGAACAGGATGATTAAAACCATTCTAAGGGACGTAACGAGGGAAATCACAGAACGAGTTCCAATCCGCTCGTTGATAACAGCAAAAAAAATTCTGTTGGTTTGGAATTCTTGGCTGGTTGGGGAGTGGAAAAATATATTTACAGACACTACCGTGTGGTCAGAGTTTCCAAGAGGGAAAAGTTGCATCGTACGACATGAGTCAGGGACAGAGGTAAAAAAAGGAGATCTAGAAGAGAAGCGTGTCCATCAGGGTTGTTGAGGAAACGCGTCAGGAAGTCTACCACTTGCGTGAGAGATTGAGAAGTTCAGGGTTTGAATGCCAGTGAGGTCAATGACAGAGTGTTTAAGCCACCTGATATAGTGGGTATTAAAGTCACCGAACACAAATATATTTGCAAACGGGTGTAGGGAAATGGCCTTATCTATATTATTAGAAATACTGTCTAGCACGCAACAGTCACAAGAGGAAGGGGAACGTTAGAGAGAGAAGAAATAGTTGACT
Organism: Acanthosepion pharaonis; assembly: GCA_903632075.3. Lineage (NCBI taxonomy): Eukaryota > Metazoa > Mollusca > Cephalopoda > Sepiida > Sepiidae > Acanthosepion > Acanthosepion pharaonis. The sequence goes on from CAHIKZ030001881.1 coordinate 252,722, forward strand.
GAGTTTAATAGAGAGAGAAAGAGACACATGCAGGAATGGTTAAAAATTCAAGAGAGAGAGTTCCCTAGCCATCGGGAGATGTTCGCGGACATAAATTATCAGGCAATGGATGTAGACATTAAAGTCCTCCTAAAGAGAGAAATATAGCCATTAGACGAGAAGACGGGATTGAAGAGTTAAGATTAGTTTCGTAAATAGCTAGGATGTCCGGAGACTTTTCGAAGAAGAACGATTCCACATTGCAGAAGTTGATACGAATACCACGAATGTTGAAGAAAGAAAGGTTGAGGGTTTTAGGTGTATTTTTGTTGAGCTGATTTAGTTTTATATCTTTTGCTTATAGTCATGGTGTGTAATTTTGGTAAGGAAAAAGCCTAAAGTAGTAATAGCAGTCGGTCGTCTAATGTAACATGCGCGGGAAGAGAACAGGTGCAGACTGCAACATTGTGGTTGCCTACTGGAGGCATTTGCAGGGCAACCTTCCATGCGCGATAAGACACTGCATGAACCCCGATATGTGACTGTTGATCAGAGCAGCCTCTCTAGACTCTACGCGATCGTTCAGGCTCCTAAGTACCAGTTGGGAAGCAGCAACCAGAAAACTGCCAACCCGGTACCTTCAGTATGAAAAGACTTTGCCACCATCCGCATATATCATAAAAATCATGACAGCACCACTATTAAGGCCTGAGAAAAGGAAAGGCACCGGGAACGCCTTCCTAAACAGGAAATAAGAGATGAGCCTTTACTCCTGTTCATGGGAAGGGAGAGGAGTATGGATCGGGCGATAGGAAAGCCTATCAACTCCTATTTTTTTAAAAAGTAACAAAGTATTAATTTAAAGTCGAGATGTCCACTAGAAATTCAACAAACAATTAAAACTGGCAGAGACCTACCACTGGAAGAATTTTCATAAAACAGTTCTGGGTTTGACTTACAGTTAAGTTATTTCAAGTAATGTACATTCAGATAGCTTATTTGAAGAGTCGATCTGCGGCCCACAGAACTTTTTGACCATATGATGTTTAACTGATATTCTCGTATATTAAGGCGTGGAGGAGGTAGTAAGTAGTAGGAGTCTGTCTTTAGAATTTTAATTTGGCCAACTCGATAGCAAAATCTGATAAAAAGATGTAGCAGCCATTGTCCACGTACTCAGTCATCCAATCTCTTCACTTCGTTATTGTAATTGCGTCTCATTGGCGATATGGTTCAAGACACGGAGATTTTAATTCATGTCTCTCCAAATATAGTACTGCAATAATCTTTACTTAAGGAATTAGTATAAGGCGGAGGATGGGAATTAAAACTGATCTTGTTGATTCCATTTGCCATGTGTCTTCAAACAACGATGATTCCCCGGAGAGAAAAATGTTTAATAAATTCTCACTTTACTTTCTGGAAGGAGGGTTTGTATTAATTTCATCTGAACAGCATCTTAAATATCGAAAAAGGAGAAATATTTTGAATCAATTCCATTTTTTCCCAAGTATTCGATTAGTTTTTTAATTGTCTAAAAGAAAAGAAAATGAAAGACAATAAAAAAATATCAAAAACAAATACCGAAATATGAGAGACACTAAATCTGATTTCATTTTTAAGGAACAAATCTTTTAGTTGAATATTCAGCTTTCTTCTCATATTTCGCGCAATTTTTCACCCATTCGCATCAACTGCCTTGTTTTCATTTCAATGTGTTAACTGTAGATAAATTGGGAAATAAATTATTGATTAAATCCAAGTATTATCTTAATTTTCCTAAGGGATTTTTTAGAGAATCATTTTCAGCTTTGCTATTAGATTTCCAATCATTTGAAATGTCACGTACACACACTAACATAGTTACCTACACGAACACACAGATATAAAGACATATTTGCATATAATATATTTTCATTTAACTTACCGCAATAAGTGACACACATATTATAATGACTAATAGTTGATGTCTATTTCATCTTATGAAATACTAAGCAGTTTAATACTTGCTTTTTGCCGAGAAATAGTTTGTCCAGCTAAACCACTTTTAGCAACGCAAAGGACGGATGATTTATCCTCAAATACTTAGGTATCCATCGCCGACAACAACGAATTGAACGTGGAAAATAAAATAAAATAATAAAAAACAACAATAAAATGACTCCTAATGAAAAGGTAAGAACTTCGTGTATAAATTATGACAAGGGTTTGTGGAATTAGTTGAGAGGTAAAACAAAATTTGTCAAGCATACTGTAATTATTCTTATATAATGCGCACATGCGATTTCAGAATTTTAAGCCTAAAAGTTACAGGTGCGTAATATACGCAAGAACTAAATATTTAACTTCTTTCCGATCAGGTATGTTGTCATATTCGAGACGGTATGACCAGAAGTAAGTTATATGTATGGTCCAAACTAATTATTGTGTAATAAAGACTGCAATTAAAACATTTCACATAGATATTAAGCACAGCTTAACATGCTTCACTGCTGTCCTTGTGAAATGCTGAAGTCATGGCAGTTTCATGTTTGATGTCTTCGTTTTCCACAGAGTGATCTTGTCCCTCTTCATCAAAAAGGATAGCATATTTGCTGCCGTCTACTTCTCCACTGTGACAGAGAAATAGCAACTAGCCACTAGCAATTATTTGTAATTTTATTTCTACTAGTATGAGTTTATTTTTGCCGTAAGCTTGTTGCATGTTTGAGGACTTTAAATATTATGCAAATTTTGTGATACAACACATAATTTCAACTATATAGATTCTTGTTTTTAATCTATACGAACCAGAAAAAATGTTGAACAAATGTTGAATTTAGATTAAATTTAGCTGTTGCAAACTCTAAAATATCAATAATTTCCAGATTTTCATAGCCCAGTTAGAAGTGCTTATTATACCATACATTCTGTCGGCAAATATGTCAAAACCACATTACCGTGCATAGCAACCTACACCTATCAATGAAAATGTATACATGATTTAAAAATGCAGTGCAGATATATTTAAAATGAACTCATCGAGAAATAATCATAAAACACCAATAAAAAGTTTGTTTTCAATGCTATTTTATAATATTGTAGCCTTCATTTATTTCTGATGCGATTCGAAAGAGTACTTTCTGAAATAAATAGACGGTGTTTTGAATTTGGACAGTGGCATTTGCATATAAAGAAACAAAAGAAAGGGCGAATCATAAATAAATAAATAATTAAAATCAAATAAATGGCCGCCGAAATGAAAGCAGCGAGAGAAGATATTGATAAATATTTTTATTATGCGTCATGATCTGAATGTTGGCCAATGAGAAACAAACAGGAAGGAGATTTGCCAAAAATGATTAATGTCAAAAACTGGAATATAAAATTGCAAAACATGGAAAGGGCCAAGAAACGAAACGAATAACTTGATAGCGGGAAAGCAAATTACATTTCAATGATTTTTTTTCTGTTCTATCATGAAATAAATATTTTTCTGATCTTATGATTATTATCATTAAACGATCTTGTTGCTCTTTCTTTCTTTTTTCTTTCTTTCTTTCAAGATATGGTTGGTGGCTGCAGTAGTTGTGTATTTTCCACTGTCGCTAGAGATCGGTGTTTGATCTCATTTAAAAGCTGTGATTTCAAATTCTGATTTTCCACTTGAAAGATTGGTGTAACAAAATCTTTTAAAATCCATTTTCATTTATTTCTTCCCCAACTTACACGTTTATATTGGTCATGTTCACTAAAATGTTTATTGCTTTCATATTTTAGTCAATCCTCTTAGTATTGTGTATATTTGTTTTCTGTTTACATTCGCAACACAAGCTCCTTCAAATATTTTATTAATTAATAATTTTTTATAAAAATTCTTTTTGGTGACGTTCTTAAAGAATGTGTTTTTCTTATTCTTATCTTGGTAGAGTTTAAATTTCTTTTATCGATCGATATCTGATATGTATGGATTTTTATTTCTTTTTCAAGTTTCAATTATTTCAAGTTTACATTATCTTCTCTTTTGGGGTTATATCTTTCTTATGACCCATGTTAATCTTTATATGCCGGATATATATTTGCTTTTATATTAATTTTATAATATATTTGGTTTTGTAATAAAACCTCGCACCATCAAATTAATTGCAAATATTTCTAATAAAAACTGACATCATAGGGTGAAAATCATATATTTATCATATAAATATAACCAGAAGATTTTACCAAACATCGGTTGGTCAATACAGATTTTAATGGGAGAACATGATCAATATAGTAAAATCTTTCTTTCTTTCTTTCTTTCTTTCTTTCTTTCTTTCTTTCTTTCAGTGTGTCTTGTTTCCTTCTTGTAATCATTTTATAGTCTTCTATCTCTTTTTTTACAAAGTACTAGAGGCTGTAATCAACTCCGAATTGGTTAAGCGTCTCACTTAGCAGTGACTTCTTTCAGATAAACAATAAACGCTTCTCTAGGTCAACCGCCGATCTGTTAACGGTTATTGCTTAAAGAGTGTAAAGCTTTAGATGATAATGGTGAAACTCGGACTGTTGCTTTAGATATCTCGAAGGCGTTTGACGGAAAGCGGTCTTCTCTACAATTTGAAAGGTTATAGTGTTTATTGCTGCAACATCTAGTCAAGTGTTTCTGCCATGTATCTAGAGATTTTTGACAAAATTCAAAGAATAATCTGCAATATTATCGGCCCTGACCTGGCATCTTGATTGCACTCACTTTTTCACCATCGTAATCTAGCTTTCTTGTAATATTTCAAGATATATATTTTATAGTGATTGTTCTGATAATCTTCTTTGGTATCTCGACTTCATGAATTTAAGCGCAGTGCTGGATGGCAACTCGGTCTCATCATTATACTATTGAAATTTCTAGATGTAACCATAAGTTCTATGCTAACAGTTGTATTTCTCACTTGTGGAACTCTCTTCCGGCTTCTTGCTTTCTTGTTGTTGTTACCAAGTAAATGGTTAAAGAAATAAAACAAGTGTTACAGATATATCATATGTTAAACAGTAAGTACAATATTACGGTATTACACGACTAGTGAGTGTGTGTCGGATGCCCCAGCGTTCAATCTAAGGCTTTCTCTCTTCCTAATCTTATTGTAGGCGGAAGAGTCCAACATAGACTCTTTAGAGGGAGCACACTACAACACCCCCTTTTCAGCCTGACTCCGTATGTAGTCTTTTTTTTATAATTACCACACAATAGTTTTTATTAAACCAAATAAACGCTTTTTTCACAGAGAAAAAAAAATCAGAAACAGCCACTTTGAAAAAATTATATAAAGGAATTACGTTAACATTTTTTTTAGTTTTACAACAAACATTTTACGTGTTAACAACAGTTCCTTTTTATTAAGGTCTCTATTCATTATTCCTAAATAATGAAAAATTGGATAAGTTTAATGGTAAATTACAATGTTAATAATTTCCAAAAATTCAATACGTATTGTGCTTTTCTGGTAATTCAAAGTTCATAAGTGAGAAGATGATTTTTTTTACTCATTCTTTTCCTTTTTCTGTAAACATGGTATGAAATGAAAGATTTTCAATATCTTTTTCTTTTCGGGTTAATTTCCGTAAATTTACTTTTTCTTTTGAGCCTTCTGAGCTCTGGCACTGATTGGAACATCAAACGTGTCTAAGACGCCCTCCATAGTGTCATCTTCTATGGGATCCCTGTCGACTACGCTTTCATACCGTTTTCTAATTTGGTTTACACGACGTTGTGTGTAAAATTCTGTCCCTAAAACATGTAAATCATGTTACCTATTTGTCTGTCTATTGTTCCTATCTCCCAGTGAACTTTATTATGCACAAATACATGAAAAAAAACAAAAAAACAAAAACAAAAACTTTTCACCGATCTTAAAGCGCTTTTTAAGCACTTTATTCCTATTTCCCCGCTTTCATTTCACTCGGATGGAATTTGTCAAATGTCGATTTTATTTTTCTGGCAAACATGACCTCCGCTGGCGTCTTTGCAGATGGAACACTGCTATTAGGGGTTACGCTATAGACCTGCAAAAACTGCTGTATAGCTGTATCGGTGGGAGTACCTCTCGCCTTCCTCAATGATCTCTTGAAAATGTCCACAAAATGCTCTGCCAGTCCTTTACTTCTTGGGTGATATGGCGCCGTGGTAATATGTTCGATCAGGAATGACTTAATTTCCCAGGATGTGTACTGTGTGGCATTGTCTGTTACGATGCAGTCAACAACTCCGAAACGGAAAAATAGCTCGTGCAAAAACATTACTGTCACCTCCGCGGTCGGCTTCTTACATTTCAATATTTCTGGCCACTTGGAATAACTTTCAACTACTACAAGGTAGTAAAAACCATCAAGTGGTCCAGCAAAAACAATGTGTTTCCGCGACCACGGACGGTCGGTTTTAGGCCATGGATTGAATTTTATCGGGTGTGCTTTAGCAGCTAAACCACACCCTTTGCCCGATCTTACAGTGTTTTCAATATCCTTGTCCATGTTGGTCCAGTAGACGTAACTCCACATCAGACTCTTCATTCTTGAAGTTCCCGGATGGCCAACATGGAATTCCTTTAATGTTCTTTTCTGTATTGTAGATGGGATTACTACTCTGTCTCCGTACATTAGTATGTCGTTACAGAGTCAGTAAACTTCTGAGGTATTCTGGTCTTTACTATTTAGTTTGTCCTTTACTTCCTTTATCGGACGCTTTGTCTATTATCTCGTTAATTGTTACAGGAAACTCCCTGAGAGTATTGCTCAAGTTACTTTTTATTTCGACCTCTGTTCTTATGGCAATGATGACTGTGTCTTCCTGGGGTTCAGAATACTTAGGTATCAATCTAGGCAACCCGTCTGCATGACAGATTTAAGTGGATAGGAGAAACTCCATTTTGTAGTTATAATTGAAGAGAATGGTTCCTCATCTTTGCAGTCTAGTAGTAGTATGATGTAGTAGTATGGTTCCTCATCTTTGCAGTCTAGTAGTAGTATGTGTTGGCAGATCCTTTTTTGATCCAAAGATAGTAAGGTGTGGACGATGGTCTGTCTGCAACAAAAAGTACCTTCTATGAATAAATCTATGAAATTTAGTTACCGCAAAAGATTCCTAAGGCTTCCTTTTCTATTTGCGAGTAACCCCTTTCAGCTGGTAATAGCGCCTTAGATGCATGGGCGATTGGCTTTACCGATCCATTCTTGTGTAAAATACACGCCCCGATGACGTAGGAGTTAGCAGCGCTGGCTATAATGATGTCATGGTTTGGATCGTAATGAGTCAGGAACAGATCTGATGTAAGGACCTCCTTTAATTTCACAAATGCTACCTGGCATTTGGTTGCCCATTCCCACTCTATCTTTTCTCAATAATTCATTAAGTGGAGCTCTCAAACGGTGCATTCTTGGGACAAAAACGTTGTAATAATTGGCAAGACCTAAAAAAAACTTTAAAGTGCCGACACATTTTCTGGTGCTGGCATATTCTTTATTGTCATTGCCCTATCTGGGTCGGGACGTCTTCCGTCTTTGTCAAATATTTGCCCCAAGTACTTAAGCCTCTCTAAGAAAAACTCACACTTTCCGTCTTTTAATTTGAATCTGTAATCCTGGATTCTCATGAACACCTGCCAGACGTGCGATTTGTGTTCCTCTATGCTTTTCGCTTTTCATTGGGACGTCATTGAGATAGGCCACAGGAAAATCCGGACCATTTGGACTTCAATATATTTTCTGATGCAACGACTTTCTGGTTCATCAGACTTGGTAATTTTTACAAAACTTTTTTTGTCTTTTTCTTAATCTTGCAGTGGGAACTTTTGTGTCCCAATTTATCGCAATTAAAATATTTTTTATCTTTAAAAGGACGATCTCTATACCAATGTAATCGACCACACCCGAAACATGGTCTTGACGGTAAAGTAACTTTATTATTTTTTGGTTGACTCTTTTTAATTTTTCTTTGGCGTATTTTTTTAATGTGAGCCACGCCACTCTGTTCGATGTTTTTCTCTCTGACGCTCATGAAACGTTGGTAATCTTCGGCAACTTACTGTAAAGTAATGTCGGGTTCATTTTCAAGCTTGTTGAGTACCCTACGACGTATTTCGGCGTCTTTCGCAGAAATGAATCAAAATCAGGCATTTAAAATTATTGGCACTTAACTCTGCCAATTTGAAGTCATCGCAGTGTTTATTGACTACACTCGCGAAAGTAGTATAATCTTCGTCTTCTTTGCGGGTGAGATTCATGCATTTCCAACGTTTGTGGAACAGTGATGTTTTTGGGCTGAAGAGTTCTGTTAATGATTGAACCGCTTCTTTAAATTCCAGGTCGCTGTGTAAAATATAGTTAACAAACTTTGTATATTTTGCTGTGCCTAATTTCCTGAGGAGTAGGCGAAACTTTTTATGGTCATCCCAACTTGCACAATCCGTATTGTATAAGTCCTCATAACGTTTAAAGTACGAAGCGAATGTAATTTCTTCAGGTGCAAACGTGAAGTTTTCAATAACACTCCATATGGCATTTTGAGAGAACGCATTTTTGCTGTCCTCATTTTTGCTTTTGATAGATATATTATACAAGTGCCTTTGTTCATTCTGTGTTTGAAGGAGCATTTCTTCCAGTTTCTGTTGTCTAACCTGAATTTCTAGATGCAATTCCTCAAATTTCTTCTGCTATTCTGCTTGTTCTCGTTGGAATTTCTCTTGTCTTTCTTGATATTTCTGTTCCAACAGTAGTTGTTTTTCCTGTTGGTGTTTCATCAACTCTAGCACTGCACTTTTAAATTCCTCCATTTTACTGTGGTAGTACGTAAAATTAAGAAATGTGAGGGGGGAATTATTTTCTCTTTACCCTTTGAACCAACAATAAGTCTGACTTGCATGATTCTTTTACTGAAAAATTTAAAAGTGGGAAAGTGGGTAATTTTTTTAACTTTACCCTATTAGCGAAAACAATAAATCTGCTTGACTTGTACAGTTCTATTACTGACTTGTTGGAATGGAAAAAATAACAATGTTCATCAACCTTCTTCCAAACCACTGAGTTGAACTTGTAGAAATCCTATTGTTTTGAAGAGTTTCTTTTTTCATTATTGTAATTAACACTAGATAACCTTTTGTCGTAGAGTTTGATTAGAATTCCTTTCTTCACCACTGTTGTAGACACTGGCAAAATTTTTTTATGATTTAACGTGAAGTCTGTTTCTTCGAATCCTTCGTCGCCAAGATGCTGTGACCAAGTAAATGGTTAAAGAAATAACAAGTGTTACAGATATGTCAATTATTAAACAGTAAGCACAATAGAAGAGTATTACACAACTAGAGCGTGTGTCGGATGACCCAGCGTTCAATCTATTAGACTGTTCCCCCAAGGCCTTCTCTCCTACTAATCTTATAGTAGGCGGAAGTGTCCAACATAAACTCTTTTAAGGGGAGGACACCACAACACTTGTCAACTACGATCTTGAAAAATTTAAATACATCATCAATCTTCATATTCTGCCTCCTTGAATCCCGTTTATTTTATTGTCCTCTCTATTCAATAATGTTTTTCGCATATTCTTTTACTTTCAGTAACTCTTTGCGCCTTAATGGCTTTATCGCCTGCCTTACTTGTTGTGAAATTATTATAAAGCAATCACCATTTCATCTGTTTCATCTTTTTATTTACATTCAGGATTTTCTACCTTCAATTTACCGCGAGCAATTTTATAAGAAAATTCACTTGTTTTGTTTTTACATATTTACTGCTTTTCTAAATTCCCACAACGAATAATGCAAAGAAATATCTTCCAATCTGAGATTTTAAATCTGTTTACTTTTATTTTTGATTTGGAGCAATAACAAAACTCAGCGACAAGACAAAATATGGCGGAAACAAATATCTTTCACAAATTATTTGACCGTTTAATAAAGTCGTGAGTGTGACAGTAAAGATGAAAGCAACAGTCAGAAACAATGTAAATAAAATGTTTAAAAAATAAAAAATAAATTTTAATATTTAAATGTTAATATTTAACAATTAAGTTCTTGTTATAATGAATAAAATAAAATAAATTTAAATAAAAAATTTATTAAAATTCAATAAAAATAACGTAAGAAAGTACATTTGATAACTTTTTCAATTGTTAAAGATAACATTATATTCAATATTTTGATGAACAATTTCCGAAATTTATTTCAATTTTAAGACTTAATCTTTTCATGAAACTCCCGTCTACAACGACAAATAGGTTTTATTTTCATAAATGAAAATCTACTTGGGAAAACATTCGGATCCCTACTAGAATGAACATTATCTTCATCTGACCCATTTCTATATAAACATTCAGCTTCCTTCGTGTGTATTTTAACACAAATGTGTATAAAAACGTATTTTTATACGCACGTTTACATTACTATTTATTTCAAGACATTTTTTTATGTTTATACGTTCTTTTTATAGATACAAATATTTAAGTAAATACTCTCTTTGTAATAAACAGTATTAACAAAATTTACAGGCCTGAATGTCCGAGAAATTTTCATAGAAAATATGCGTCCACCGACAGAAATCGAACCTGTATCCTATACGGAACCGTCATATAGTCTGACGTGCTTACCGATGTCGCCACAGAGGAGCGTTTAGGTTGGCAAGGTCGATTTTACTGTTTTTAAACTACAATTCTCCATGATTTTCTCTCGTATATTCATATCTGCTCGATGCGTATCCAAATGTAAATAAATGACGTAACGCATTATGAAATGCACAAAGTGTATACGTTCTTTTTTTATAGATTTCTTAAAATAATTGTCGGACTATATATATATATATATAGTAAATTGATTATCTCGTCGTATGTAATGCCGGGTGTTTGTGAGACAGCTGCACTATCTAGGTGTCCGCATGAAAGTCGTGTAAAGGCAGTAATATATGGCTATTGTTTTTCTTATTATATATATATATATATATATATATATATATATATATATATATATATATATATACACAAATGAGAGAAAGAACAAATGAAGTAGAATTTCACTGTTCATAGCATTTACTTTTTTAAAAAAGTGCTCAATACAAAGTATAGTAGTATATTTTGTTCTAATATCTATATATATGTATGTATAGTGTGTGTAGGTGTGCGTATGTATAAATTTCCATGTTACATATTTATAGATTATATGTATGTGTCCGTGTGTTACTACATGTATGTGTTTATTAAAACTGCGTCTCTATGAACTTACGAGTGTGTGTAGGATACTGCTGCTAACGTGTGTTTGCATGTGTGTGTTTTTAAATTATAGCAGGCGGAAGTTGATAGAAGGAGTAGGAAGCCGAAGATTATTGTGGCAAACGATGTTGTCGGTCACTGTTGGGGGGCCGCAAGACAGTTATCCAATCGAAGGGATAGCAGAGTATATACTCCGACTTTAATGTTTAAGTCATATCAAATGGGAAAGAAATGACCCTGGACAGCGTCCAAACGCATTAACAATACAGGGCCTCAGGCTGATTCCAACCCGGATATCATCCTGGGGGTGATCAGATCACGTACGCGAGAAAGGAAAGAGATAATTCATTTATGACATTGGACCGGATTCTTGTCGGGTTGGCGGCTGTTTAACCCGGCAGAAAACCTGTTGATTGAGGAGAAGGACAGTGTCTCTCAAGAGGAGCAATAGAAGACGAAAATCGTGAGAAAGATTCCATCCACTTGTAAACTAGTCAAATGTAATTTTCTTTTGTGGTGATTTTATTAAAAAAAAATCATTTGAACAATTTTTTTCTTAACATCAAAAGCAATAACTAGGGAGACGATGTTTTTTAATTAATTCAAATATTTTCAAACAAATTTACAGCCTATGTGTACTTTTGTCAAGAAGAACTATAAGCAAGTTGCTGATATATAGAGCTGTGCCCATTGACAAACCAAAGCGAAAGAAATTATTTACTAGATAACTACCAGAACAGGACATTATCGTTTAGAAAAGTACTAATCTATAATGAGAGAATTTTAACAATTCTGTATAAATGTTATAGCAAAGTATTACTTAAAGTGACATCATGTGAAATATTTTCATAATATCGTATTAAAAAGAAGAAATTAGAATGTCTTTGTTATTTCGATGTACTTTTACCTTCGGAATCCGAATAAAAAGTGTGCATTTTTATAAATGAAAGGATTACAATGCTCTCGTTCTGAAATTCAGTTTCGATCAAGTGTAGATATTTTTATCAGTTCGCATTTATCTCTGGAAAAGAAGTAAACATCATAATTAAAATAATTGTTAAAAGAAAATAATAAATATGAAAATAAAAAGATTTTGAATCAGCTGAAACCTAGGTGAACCTACACGAAATAGGCTTACAGAATTAAAAAAATGATTTTGTAAAAAACGGATCACTCAGTCCGGACCAAGAGACCAGATTAGTTCATTGTAAACTAAGAAGAATTCTGACAGTGAATGTTACTGATGCAACAAGCAAACGAGTAAAATTGAAACACAATAAAAGCTAGATAAATATGAAAACCATATCAGAGAATTACAAAAATTCCGAGATATAAAAGTGATGATTGTACCCATCTTGATCTTATTTTTATAATAATCCTCACCCCGTACAAGGCCCAAGTATCACTTGAAGTAGAAAGTTACAGAGTTAGAGGTACAGTTTATGGGGATATGTGGGGAAGATAATGGTTAACTCCAAAATCGAACCTCTTATGATTCTATTGATAATGGAAGCATCCTCTTGGGAGTCTTGGTTCATGGAAAGAAACTGCTTGAGCGGAACTTATATCTTACCAATGGAATACGAAGGGAATGAGGGTGATTCGTTACAATGTGCGTAGAGAAATTTAGAAGCACCTTACAAAGAGATGGGGAGAATTGAGAATCTGATGCAAGATTAAAATAGCCTGAAATTACTAAAAACGGCAAGGATACTGAGGAGAGTCCTGGTGTCTTGTGCTGGGTGGTTGCTTTCACAGTCTCCAGCAAGACCGACTAGATATCATTCTATGTGTACATACCAACACTGACGTTTACAATAAAGGGATGATTAGCGATTTTATTTCGTATGGTGTGTTGAGTTCATTTCTCACTTTGTGCCAAATTAAATTTAGTAAATAATTAGATTTGCTTTGTGGTTCAGCTAGTTGCATATTTTTCACCAGTGTAACTTGTTGGTATTCAAATCTAGGAAAAAACAGTGTTTCGAACGCTGATTTTCAAGGTAGGCATGTAGGCCCCCTTCATTAGGATGATTGGCGCAACACATTCTTTCTACTCTCTTACTCTCCAATTTTCCCCGTGTGGACATACATCACACTAAGCAGTATTAATGATAAAAATGAAACGTTATTTCCATTTTCTGCAATTATTTTGCCCTTCGCAAGTTTTAGTATTCGCTTTATTTTATTTAGAAATAAGAAAAAATATTCAGTTTCGATGAAGGCATAAATTCGTGACACGAGCAAATATATAATGTTGCCGCTACTTAATGCGGCACCTTTGGGTAAAATTTTCCATAAGTTTTTGAATTCATTTTCTTAATCTTGCAGATTGTTCGATGGGGAAAATGATGGTCATTGCCAGTAGCATCTTATTTCTCAGTACATCATTCTCAGTTCAATTTTCATAATTGTAGAATGGAGAAAAGATAAAATCAAAAAAGAATAATACTCTTAGTTCTTTGAAGTATCTTGGATTAGAAACTTAAATTAATTTGTTTCTATAAAATGGAGGTGTGCATACACACGCACGCAGACGTGTGTAGTCATAACTCATTCATCTTTGTGTGAATGTGACTTTGTATGCATTTGCGATTACAGAAACCGCTACTCAGCGAACTGAAATTGAGCTGTTGAAATTGAAATTTAAGATAAAATTATTAAAAAGGTAATAAGAGCTAAGTACATTTCCTGTATATATAAGATAAAAGTGAGACCGTAAGATAATAGTTAAACAGTAATTATAAATTGTAAAATTGGTTTGTTTTATTTAGACGGTATATTCTAAAGAATATTAATATAAATATCAGAAACAAACCGAAAATAATCGCAACATAATTTTCTAAAGCCAATTATTATAGAGATAAATGTTCGAAATTATGTTGGACAGTAGTATTACAAACCTATCGCTATTATTACTACTGCTATCATATTAGTTACCTTGAAAGTTTATGAAAAATAAAACTAATAGAGTTTTGAGGATATGATATGGATAATTAGGTGTAATATGATATTCAATATTGAGAGTTTCAGTTCTGATAGAATATCATATCCGTGATAATGCGAGATTATTAGAAATAAAGTACAACTGAGTTCTGCCATTGACAACAGTAACATTGTGACAAAGTAAATATTGAAAACGAGTAACACAATAAGTACGTAAACATAACGAGAGAGAGAGAGAGAGAGAGAGAGAGAGAGAGAGAGAGAGAGAGAGAGAGAGAGAGTAGAAGTAGAGATCTCGTGTTGTAGTGTGGAAGTAATTGATACAAGCTGAACTGAATTAACGTAAAATTTAGCATCCAATAAATAGATCATATTTGGAGCACACTTTAATTCAGCTTCAAGGATTTAACTTTGACAACGTAAGAAGTATATAACCTTTGAAACATTAGAATCTGCCATAGACATAAAAGTTGTAAATTTGACTATTGTTACGAACATGTGGCAACAATGCAACAAATGATCTCCAACATTTATTTCTTAAAATTGTATAGTAAAAAGATAAATAATATCAAAACTGATGTTTTCGCTTTCAGAGTTGTTATAAATTTGCTTTCTTTACATATTTACTCAAAAGTTTATATTTCTTAACTAGCAAAAAATGAAAGAAAGTGCTGGAAAAAAGAAGAAAGAAAAAAGAGTCCGAAAGGGAGAAGAGAGGGGTGAAATTCTTTAATAAAAATAGCAAAACCAATAAAAAAAATAAAGAAAGAAAAAGGTGACGTGGAACATCGTGCAGAACATTGTAGGATGAAGGAAAAAGTATATAGCAGCTGAGAAGTAATAAATAATTTGAGGATGAGTGAAACGCGGACCGAGTCTTTTGAAAATATCGACCCATAACCAACTGAGAATTGACTAATTACTGTAGCCAAGACTCGTCAGTATGTAATACGTGTAGCCCGGTTTTCGGCAAATGGCTTCCCCAGTGAAATGACTGCGTCTCATTATTGATGGTACAGCGCACCCTAGTGGCCAGATTGGATGATTATGAATGAACAAAATGTCTATAGAAAAGCAAGCAATTCTATTGCCTTTACGCTTCTTATGTCTGAAAAACCGCCGAAGGTGGGGAGAGAATAAAGTCAGAGATTTACGTTTCAAATATTTTCGAATATATTTTTTATATTTAACTGAATTTATGTTTGGAACTGAAACGGTTTTATGGAAAATGTCAGGAGGGATCCATTAGTAAAATGATGTTGCAAATCAGAGGCAAAAATTATATTTTTATTTTGAAATTTAACTTCACAGAAACGCAAACTGTTATTTTATTGAAGATCTTAATCTTAGTTGAGTGTGTAATGATATAAAGCGTAACTGACTGCTCCAGCTATTTTTAGTCCACATACAAAAATGTGAGCTTCAGCTTATCTAATACTAGAAATTCTGATGTTCCATGACGAACAAGAAGAACTATGCTTTTACTCACAAACATTTTCAGAGTCTGACTCTTGAGGTAAAGAAAGGTTTCTCTTAGTTTTCTGAGTATGTGACATTTTAAGTATGTATGTGATATTTTAAGAGAAAATGATTTAATTTTGATACTAATTTCATTATTCTATCTGATATAAATTTTCTTTTATAGCATTAGAGACCTTATCAATCAATACTAGCAATTTTTAAGAGAATTAAATTGACTTTATTTTGATATCCAGAGCTTCTTAATATGTTTATCAGTTCTCTTTTTACTAATCGTTCCTTGTGACTCTGTTATTATTATTATTAGAATAGTGCAGGTGTTTAAATGCCACATTCTTGCAATTTCTATTTCCAGGCTTTTATATTTTGAATATTTGTTAAATTCTTTTACTAAAATGTTTTATCAGACGTCATGAGACAGCACTGGTTAAAAATATGTTATCTGTTCTTTTGTATAGGAATATAAAAAGCACCTTAGTGATTTGGGTTAAAAAAGCCTTTATGTGACAGGGTTAACGTAAAATTTTTGTGTCTTATTACCTTTTGATTTTTTCTTTTCACCGCAAGTAAGGTGATAATGCCACCAAGATGCAAGGGGTTACTGAGAGTAGAAGGGAATGAGATGACTTTAGTGAGGAGAAAGGACAATAAAAGAATAGCATTCAATAAGACAAAAGATTGCGATTGGTGTTTCATTTAGATTTTTGAAGATTGTAGGTGGCGGGGAAGAAATAAATTGGAAGAGAGTTTCAGAAGTTAGAATTTAAAAAAAAAAACAAAACAAACTTAGGATTAAATGTAACTATTTCAATATTAAAACGATGATATTTTTGCCGAGTTTTTAAATTGTCAATTTAGTGGTACACTTAAATTCATGCTGCCAAAGTACAAAGAAGAAAGCTCATTAGAACACTGTCATGAAAATATTTATAGAAAAAAGAGCAAGTGACTGAAGTCGAGGTGCCAGGCCAGGTTGGTTAACATTATAGACCTTTCTTTGGATTTTGTCGATAATTTTCGAGGTATATATGTTATACTACTTAATAAAGATCCCTTCCTGATTCACAAATATATTACACCAGACATGTCCGCTGGATGTGAGCGCTAAGAAGGCAAAACACAAAATAAAAAAGTCGTTTTTCGAGCAGGGACTCTGAACATTACATCCGGTCTACAAAATAAATGGGGTGCAGAATTAATTTCAACTTGACTCACTGCGACGCGAATGAGTTCGAACTTTTATTGTCGATAACTCTAAAATTTTATCAAAATTTCTTTGTTATTTTCGAATTAAGCATGTACATTTACACCTAAATAGAATTATTCGGGAATTTTTTATTAGAAACTGAGCGTGGGGCTTGAACTGCAAATTACCTTTTTGAAATTTCGAGTTGAAATTAGTTCTGTCACCCAAATAAATCCACACAAAAATCCAAAATTTCCATAGCCAATCACGAACATTCCTGACAAAGAAAAGGATGTCTCTGGGAGCCTATACCTGCTAAAAGAAAAATATAAAGACGGTACTCATCGCCGATAACAGGCAGTTCGGCTTCAACACATTGGGGTGTCATGCAAAATTCAGATTGTCAGACACTTCACCACCGGCGTCTCTTGACGCCAACTGTTACCTCGGCCAACCAACCGAGGAAATCGGTCAACTCCCACCCCTACCGACAACACCCTTACGCCTAATTGCTTTCCTTACCAACGAATATGAACTATTTTTGCCACTTTTTATACAACTATGTACATATTCTTAATTTTGAGAAATGCACATTGTTGCAATTTTAATCCTTTTTGTACCTTTTCTTTGCAACCAAACGACCGTTATAACATATAGCAGGAGCACCAGACCAAATATGACAGCAATATTTAATGCGCAAAATGGATTCTGATGAGAAAAATTGCCTCACACGACACAGTGAACCAAAGTTTTTAACAGTAAACCTAACATTCAATATAATCGCCCCACTGTAGAAAAATTGAGACCAAGAAGGCGCAACGGGTTACTCTCTTGAAGGTCAGCATCAGCCATACTAATGGAGGGCAAACATGATTCTCTATGATGATTAAAGAATAGCAGTTTCATTTTGGAGGCGTTAAAATTTACAAGCCATTTCTTGTCCTTGTTAACAACTGATTGGAAGAGCAGCTACCAGTTTTACTTTGTCGGACCGATCGGATTTATTATTAAGACAGGATTAAATAGTTTTGTCTTCAGCATGAATACCTAGTTGGGAACTGATGAGATCGGGTAGTTCAAAGATGAAGATAAGAAACAACGTAGGTCCAAGGAATAGACCTAGGGAGGCGAATTAATGTGAAAAGATCTAGAAGCGTTATCATTCAACACGGTCTTCATTACCCGATTTGTTAAGAACAATTTGATTAAGTTTATTATCCGGCCAAAGACACCATAGCCCTTGTGAAGGATAGCATACAAAACCCTGTCAACCAACTTTGAGATATATAGAGCCACACTCCGAGCCTCGCCGTTCTTATCTAAAACCTGTTAATTCTGTGATAACCGTTAACACATCAGTAGTTAACCTAGAGGAATGAAAGTCATATTGTTTATCTAAAAAAAGGCCTTGTCAAGTGAGAGGCTTAAACAATTCAGAGTCGAGGATGGAGTCGGAAGAGAATTTCCGAACAAAGCATTCTGCTTTATCGGCAATAGATGACTGAAACTGATTGAAGTGAGTGGGGGGGGGTACTCACCAACACACTCTTACAAAACCATCAGTAACTTCTAGAACCAAACTTGTGAGAAGTTATGGGGTGCCTCATTCTATCAGTGAATAACGATTTTGCCTAGTTGAGGACAAGCTTACTCTCATTACGAGCGGATATAGAGAGAGGTCTTTTCGGAACTATCACGTTGATATAGCCAGAAATGATTCATGTTAGCTATAGCTACTGAACAGGCAGAAATGAACTATGGAGAAGATTGTTTCCATTACCCATTTCCATACATTAAATGTTTCTTTTAGTATGTATATTGTTAGGATGAATTGACTGAAATAAAATTATCCATGGATATCAGTAGAGAAATAAACAGAAAACACTTATTGAAATTCATGGGTGTTAACAGATAACCCTAACCCTGCCGTGAAAAGTTGGAAATGAAAAGAAATCAATATCAATAGCATCATTATGAAAGGAAGAAAGAAAATTACCATGTTGATGCATAATCATTTTATTCAGAGTACTTTCAACATTACCACAATGTCATCATCAGGATGTTGTTATTTTTTTGTACAGTACATAATCTTAGCGTTTTTCACTTCACAAGTAAAAATCTAATTTTCAGATGAATACAACAATTTTGTCTTCGAAAAATGATGAATATAACAATTTTTTGTCTTCCTTTAATAAGGATACGAAGAAACTTGTCAGTAATTATGAGAGGATCCCATTAAAAATTAGTAGATTAAACTTGTCTAAATTATTTAATGAAACATGTCTTTATATATATATATATATATATATATATATATATATATATATATATATGTATGTATGTATATGTGTGTGTGTGTGTGTGTGTGTGTGTGTGTGTGTGTGAGAAGCAATGGCCCGGACCATTTTTCTGCTTTACGGAGAGAATTTGAACATAAATTGTCGAATCTCTTCTGATTGCATTCAGTTTTCATAAGCCATTATTAAGATCGATTTTTGTGGCTTAGGCAGGTAAAGTTATGAGAGTTATGAATTTGTCCAATTATTTAGTCGTTTCTCTGTCGAGTCTAGTGGATTTCCAGTGATGATCGTATCTGATAATAGGATATATAAATGTAAACACAGATCTATCTGATGACAAAGGTAATTTCGTATTTTTCATCCAATATTTAGCTAAGTAATGAAATCAAAAGTTTATCTTTTGTTCTTATTGAATAACATAACATTTGACCCGAGGCAATTTACGTAATTTACGAGTGTTTAGATACTGGAATTTGGGTGAATGTGAAAAGCGTTCTAAATAATGCAGCTACGTTGGTAGGTAAATAAATATAGGTAAATATTTTCATATAAAGATGATGGTTTGCCAACTTTCGATTTTAATGCTGCAGTTATGGACGGAATAAAATTGCTGCTTCTCTGTTGAAAATTAATCGACTGACAAATATCTTGGCGGGTGGAGAAAGATAAGTTTTGACCAAAGCTTGCCACTTCGTCTTTTGCGAAAGCTCGATGAAAAAATAAATACAAAGAATAAGCATAGCATTTTTTAAAGTCAGATAAGTCTAATGGTAAATGAGCTGTTTTAAGAATGATTTAGCAAGTAATTCTATATGAACTTCTAGCACTTGTATGAGATGCGTTGTTCTTTGATAAAATATTTCTTTAATGATACTTATGAAATTTGACACAAATGAAAGGGAGTAGGAAAATTGTATTGTGTCAGTCTTTCAAGTGAGTCTGAGCTACCTATTTCGAAATTGTACTTTGAAAAATCCTCCACTGGTGCGAATTGCAATGGTGCAACTACCTTGACTCCTGACGTGGACTACGAATGGTTTCACTTTAGAAGTCTGTCGCTGGAGTGAATGAATAAAGATATCTAATTTTGTCTCTTAGTGCATTTTTGTATTTGTAAAATCAACTATAATTAACGATCATTCATATCTGATTATAGATTAATTTCTGAAATTAATGATTAAAAATAAACAGCGTGACATTTAGTAAAGTTGTACATTTTGGTACAAATTTGACAAGTATTTCCTGTCCCCTATTATTTACCGCAAATCTATCTATTTGTAAGGAAATTCTATCATACGAGTTATGTCCGGAAACAATCTAGCCAATTTGAAGATAGAACTTGGCAACAAATCAAACGGGACCATATTGCGAATGCGTAAATAGAAACTCTGTATCTGTTGGCAATGAGACATCGTTGATTTTTTGTATTGTGTGGCCAATGTGTTCACCGCACATATGCACAAAATTTGGCTTGAAAATTGTACATCTGTTCGCATAAACTATTCATAGGATTAAGAAGGTTCTTTGAAAGAATAAGCGAAGCCCAGATAAAAATTTGGTACCGAATCTTCAAACTTAGCTAAGAATTTGTTGAAAGTGAGTCGCATTACAGAAAGCTTGTTGAACGTGTGCGGATTACAATCAATGGAAAATCAATGCAAGGTTTAGAAGATCTGGAGATTGTATAGAGATATTAAAATATTTTGTATGTCTCGTTCCGTGTTCTTTAAAAGATCAGTCGGGTGTATCAGCTCTCCTACTGTTCAGATTGGGTTCTCTGCAGCTTCTGTACCTTTTTAAAGCTAAAATCGCTGCTAAATTGAGGGAATTTCAGACTGTGGTGAAGATTAAGAAGAACACCAAGATGTTCCTGATAACAATCCATAAAAAGAGTTTTCAGAGGTTTAGAAAAGTGAGAGTGATACTGGGCTAAAAGTGTGTGGTCTCAAGGAATGTACGTTGCATATATATGCCAAACTATATTTTTAGGAGATATATATATATATATATATATATATATATATATATGTGTGTGTGTGTGTGTGTGTGTGTGTGTATAATTGATATGTATTCTTGTCTTCAATAGACAATGAAGATAGAATGGTGGAATAGTATTAAAATAACTATTTTACTGAATTTGTGCCAAGATCCAATCTAGTTTAGCAGCTTGTTTATCTTAGTTATCATTTTGCTCGGGGCACGTTGGGGTTGGATATGAATCCTCCTTGCTTCAATTGATTCTAATAGTTTAAACCTTGTTAAGTTCAAAACCAGACAATTCCAGGTACTAATTCATTTTACCGTAATTGGATGCTTTTCACTTCATCAAAAGACCGCTAAAGAACAAACACTAAGGTATATCTGGTATACAGATAAAATACAAATCTAGTTTTGCTATCTCGGCTTATCATAACTTCTTAAATGAATTCCTGTTCAAACCTACACCAGATATAGATTCATAAACTTGTAAAATCCACACCAGTAACACCATTACATCTTTTCCCCACTAACTTATAATTTAACCTACTTTTAATTCTCATTCCAGCCTGCCATCAGTTTAACATTCAATACTGGTAAAATCGACACCAGTAACTCTATTATAGAAATACATCTTTAATATTAAGTGGTTGAATAATTTCTGCATAAACCTCGTATTTATTGCTAAAACACGAAAAATATTGTTGGAAAGAATAATTTGAAGAAAGCATTTCAGCATGCGTTCGTTGGAATTCGTGTATTAGTCGAACCCTTCTTCATAGGTCAGTATAGTACCATAACCGGGTGGATGTAGCCTGTCGATATTTATATATGCGCCAAACCTCATGCTAAATCACGTGTGAACACGATATTATATTATGCAAATTATGTCTGTGGGCGCGCAAGATTTCGCTTTGAGGCGTGAAGGGATATGTTGCTGCAGTGTGTGCATAAAATGGCCAAAATATTGATTGCAGGGTAGCGGGGGAGGAGAATGACGAGGATTTAGTAGTAGAATTGTTTTCTTTATGCACAATTCTCTATTCTCCTCGCGTTTTTCTAAAAACAAAACTGCTAAAACTCAGTTTACATGTCATAGAGATTTAGGCGGTGTGGTAGGGTCGTTACAGCAGAGTCAACAAATTGTTAAAATCCACATGCATGCACCCCTTATTTATGAATAATAGACGCACTCGAATATATTCCTGCAAACGAATATATACTCATCTTATAGTACATATATATGCCAAATGGATGTATATTTATATAATTCGTAACCTAATGATTAAGAAATGCATTTTAAATAACAAATATTTTCCTTCCTTGAAAATGCATTTTATCTACTAGCAAATATTAGTCATATTTCAACCAGTATGCAGAGAAAATTTGAGAACAAAATTCAGTTACTAATTATGACTGTAGACTTCGTACACACTTTTGATTGATTGATTGATTTGTTTTTTTATGGTTTTATCAACCATTTTCTTACACACAAACACACTGTATATATATATATATATATATATATATATATATATATATATATATATATATATAGTTTTAAAGTAGGGTATATTTATAGATAAAGGTGCTTTATACCAAAGATAGAACATATGTAAATATAAAAGTAGAGACTGAATTCTATACCAAGCAGTGACGGTCTGTTTCATGCTTCGACGCAATCTTCAGGCCACGTGTGCTGTGTTTTGGCTCGACTGTTTATATATGCTAGTCAACAGTTCATCATTTACTGTGTGTTTATGTGTTTATTCGTAATTTGTTAATTTGTTTATTATTTACTTAATTTGTTTACATAGATTTTTTTTATTCGGGAGTTGGTTATCTTATTTGCTTAGTTTAAAATATTGACTTTGTATAAAGTATTTTACATTATCTGCGTTGTATATATTGCATTTTCATGGTGTTATTTTATAGAGAATTCGTTTTTGGTTTTCGATTATTAAGTTATGTAGTAAAAATTCGTTTTCGTGTCTGAGATTTTGAGATGAGTTCTGATTACTAATTTGTGTTGGGTTGGAAAGGTGAGTTTTAGCTATTTTCTCGTCCAGACAAAGTTCACAGTTTTTTTTTTATTGTTGTAAGCTGATGCTGCTTTCTTTACTTCCCACGGTGTTTTTGATGTAATTTAGTTTTTATTTTTAATTTCCCATTTATGTTCGGGAAGCATTGTGCTAGTCGCGTATTTACTATTTGTAAAGGGTATTTTGTGTGGGAAATTTCTTTGTTTCCAGTGTCCTTCAGTTACTCCTATGTATATTTTTCTAGTTTATCTGGTGTTTTTACAGTGGTTTATATTGTTTTGTAAGCAGTTATCATTTAAGGGACAATCGTTCTTTACTATGCAGTTACAGGTGGGCTTTGTTTTTGCGGGTGAATTTGTCGGTTATTTTTCTGTTGTGTTTTTTTATTATTTGTGTCATACTCTCAGTGCAACTGTAGCTGATTTTTATTGTATTTCTATTGAATACCTTGGAGAGTGCTTGATGGGAGGGTGTCTGTGTATGAATTTAATGAATATTTTTCTATGTTTGCTTTTACGCTTTTGTTGTACGGTGGGTTGAACAAAATGATGTTTCTTTACCAGTTTTATTTTTTTGTACTGTGTGGTATGTGAGTGTTGTCGAAAATCCTTTATAATTCAAGACTGTTCCATAATATTTAGGGGCTTTTTTAAAGATGGTTTCGTTGGGAGATTTGTCGGATATCCTGCAGTTTATTGATTGTAGGATCTACTTGATTATTGTGTTTGGAAGATGTGTATATGTAAAATGGTTTGTCGTTGGGTTATATATATATATATATATATATATATATATATATATATATATATATATATATATATATATAGGGTATTTGCCATTAAACGAAACTTAGTAATATAGTCTCACTATCCTGACTGGACGCGTTGTTGTTGGTGGTCTTGTGTCAGATATAATCTAAATTTAGTGAATAATGAAATTAGATAACGGGATAAGAGCTGAGCGAAAACAAATCGATGTTCACAGCTAAGCATATAACCTAATGGATGGATTTCCAACTGCCTATTCAGCACTTTTATTGATTGAAATCTTTGCTTCCTTTACCAAGATCCACGGAGCGTTACGGCTTGAGAGATTGGACAAAATCTTAGCTTCCAAATATTTTGTGGTTTCTTATCTTTTTATGTTTTTCATATTTTCTCTTTTCCTCTTATTTTTCTCCTTGGAACTGAATATTAGTTTTGTTCCTCCATTGTACATAATTTTTCATATTTCTTTAAAACAAATCGCTGTATATTTAAAAATATGCAAAAGACGCATAGTAATAACAATCTATCAACAAGACCACTCATAGGGTAACGTAGTTAATCCTATTGTCTGGTGATCAACGTTCGCGCACTGGTAAAAGCCAAGGGGGAATGTTGATTTTCTAAGAAAGTAGACAAGCCATCTTTACGTTGGAAATTGGCGCAACACACTCTTTAACATTTTGTTGAACTGTACTAAACTTAATACCAACATTCCTCGTCAATGAATGTAGAAAAGAACGTGATTTCAAATATGATTGACCGATTTCAATCGTAGGATCGAAAGTTAATTGTATTGGTAATTTTTTTATAATTTGCATCAAGGAAAACAAATTGCACTTTGTACAAACACCTTCCAACAAATATGGTGGCCTTGTGCCAGATTAAACCAAATCTTTTCGACAAATGACAAACAGATATTTTGTATGTTTGATTAAGTCTTCTTCACAAAATATTTTTTATTTACAATCCATGATTAAATCAGTTTTCATTGTATGAAAGATGAAACAATAAATTCTATAGAATATAAAAAAAACAAAACAAAACAAAAAAAACAAAAAATAAGAACAAAACCCCAAAACTTGTAATCCTCAAAAGATGGTGACAGCCACAACTGTCATAATCAGAACTTAATTTATGGTGTTAAATGCCACTGAATAGCTTTATTCTTTCCAAACAATTACTGGGTCAGGAAAATAATGAGCTATCAGGCAGAGTGTAACTGTCTTGATAGGCTTATGGCCACATTCACAGAAAGAACTCTCTAAATGGGACTTCACTTCTACTAAAAAAGGAAAAACTTCATCAAAGTTGTGACAATTTTTGAATATTACAAACTATTTTTCATTTTGTCGAGAAAGATTTATGAGACTTGAGACATTATTATTTTCTTGAATTTGTATCTTTGAATAAGTAAAACAGCAATAGTAAAATATTTAAAAATGCAAAGCTTATGTTCAAACA
The DNA here is from genome assembly GCA_903632075.3 of Acanthosepion pharaonis. Taxonomy (NCBI): domain Eukaryota; kingdom Metazoa; phylum Mollusca; class Cephalopoda; order Sepiida; family Sepiidae; genus Acanthosepion; species Acanthosepion pharaonis. Next base: position 278,062 of record CAHIKZ030001881.1, read on the forward strand.
TAAAATTTCTTTACTTTTCATTTCTTTTAAATATGTCATAAAAATTAGATTCAATTCTTGTTGATTTAATGTGTCTCAGAAAAAAATGTTATAAAATAGTGCAGTCCAGATTTCATTTGTGATTTTCACAAAATAATTTTACATAAGTCATAATAGTTATGCATGCTTTAAGCAATATAACCTTTGTCTTGAGGCAGATCAGTTGTCCGATCTATCTCATGTTACCACTGTAGATAAAGGTAGTGTCAAGAAATATCACAATTGAACTTTATAGCATTTATTAATGACTGATTTTTAAGAACCACCTGACAATATTTACATTTGAAATAACGTCTTTGTCTTTGCTGTTATTATAACACTCTTTTGGTCAGTGTGCCCTCAAGACTTTGAGCCAGATAACCTTCAGGTAAGTTTGAACTGAACTCTTTATTTAACCTCCAGGTCAGGTACATTGTGCTTTTTAGGGATATCATGTTTTGTTATTTAGTATTACTTATTTATTACTAGCTCTGTTTCCACTGACTCTTCATTTGTACTACATGGGGATTGAATTCACAGTCACTGTGTCACCAAAGTCATGAAGCAATGCTTTAAGCTATGAGGCTACTATGTTGTTCTTTCTTGCCTGTTGATGTTTGTCATGTTTGAATGCATTCATCACTGACTCTCTTTTCTTACTGCTTTAGTCCTCATCTCAGAAATTCAAACAGAAATCATTTAATAATATTTATATTATTTTCCTGGATGATATGAAGATTATTTTGTTTTTCTTCTCCCCCCCCCCAAAAAAAAGAGTAACAAACAAAATATTTCTGCAAATTTTTGGCAACATTTATTTGAATTCAACAAAAGGAATGAGAATAAAGACCAGAAACCATGAAATAAAAATAAAATAAAAAGATTTAATCTAAGAGAAAAATGACAAAATAAACTGAGAAAGTTTTAAGTACAAGAGAAAAAATCCATCATACTAAATTTTCAGTCAGAGCTCTTCATCAGAAAGAAAAGGAACAAACGTAATGAGTCAGATCATAAAAAAGTGAAGCAAAAAAATGTAGAAAATTTAGGAATTGTAATGGAAAGAAGGAATTAGAAGTAGCTTCCATTTAATGAAGGATGTGTCGGTAGTGTAAGATTTCAATACAGAATTGGCAACCGCAATTCAAATTTCATGCTTGTCTGTTGGGTTTAGTTTGTACAAATGATCAAAGGAAAGGCATTCCACAATTGCAGCTATAGGTTAAACAGCATAGAAAACTGGGCTCTCTAGCCTTTGGTGGCAGCCAGTATAGAAAAAGATCAACTCAAAACTGTGAAGAAGGCAATAAGAAACCACTTCACTACCTTTTCCTCAAGTAAAAGAAAGAAATCTGTAGAGAGCCATAGACTACCTCTATCCTGAACAGACGTAGCATAATATATATGGAAACCCTAAAATAAACAGAGAGAGGCGATATTTGAAATACTTGAAAACCTGTGCCTATATCTGACAATTCTGTGGTAGAATCTTATAGCTTAAAAATAGTTTTATGTAGTGACCTCCACAGGTTCACAAACAAAATGATCACATCAATGTGAAAAAATTCCTCAAACTTAATAAAAACAAAGTTTTATCAAAATCTTTGTTATTATTAATAAGAAAGATCAAAAGATTTTTTGATTATTAAATTATCCTTTCATCCTTTTCTAGGTTTGAAATTTTTTTTTAAAAAATCTCGTTTTTGCAAGTGTGTGTGTGTGGGGGGGAAGGGATGGACCAAAGATTAATATAGGAAGGGGGGAATAAGATTAGTATAGGAAATTTTAGTGCCTTTTTTGCAGCAAAAAAATTCATTGATTTGGAAATTCCTGCAAAAATCTAATAATTTCCAGATTTTAATGAACCTATCAAGACTTATTCACAAACCAATGAAATTATTTTAGAGGTAATTTTTTTTTTTACCTATTATCCCACCACTTACTTAATTTTATAAAATTAATTTTTGTAATGCTTCATTTTTATATTATTTGCAGAACTTCTTGGAGAATTTAAATGATCAAATATTTTTAAAACATGACTCCCAGTTACTGAAAATCTTCTCTGAATCTTAAAATAAAAAAAGAAGTAAAGCTAAGACATTCGATTAGAAAAGCTTTTAATTGTTTTTCTGAATAAGATACATTGATGAATGATGAATTTTTACAAAAATTGTTTTCATTTTTAAAAATTTTTAATTAGAATAATTTATAAAGTTTTAAATCTTAAATTTCTGTATTAACTTGTATTGGTTAGATATTTTTATTAAGTAAAAGCTATATTTAATAAGTATAAATGGAAAAACTTACTACAATTCAGCAGTCCCTAATATTTTAAAAAGATTTGTAAATACAGACATTCATACATGACATCATAAATTAAGAGTGATAAATATAGTAAATTTAAAGCCAAAGTACCTAAAATTCAATAAAACATTAGATTTCTGAACAGTTAAAAATTATATAAAAAAGGTGCTCACTTTATATTCAATTGTTACAGAATAGAAAAAATTAGATAAACTTCCGTCTGTCAGTCAAGTTGTCAACATGTTAAATAAACACCTACCAGAGTTAAATGTATTTCTGCAATATTTTAAACTCAAAGTAAGTAATAGTTTTTTTCAGAAGATTAATTAAACTTTAAATCAGCTAATATTCTCAAATATAGTTTCAAAAATTATGTTTTATTTTTGGAAGATTTTTTAATAGAGAATTACAGTGTGATGACAGATGGCACTAAAATCAGTGATTTCAAAACAAAAACTTCTTTCCAGTCAATTTAAATTAGTTTTGAAATACAGTAAATTATTTAGGTTAATGGAATTATTATATTTAAAAATTCATTTTAACCATTAGGTATTGCCTTTGTGGAGGTACTAGTTATATATATATATATATATATATATATATATATATATATATATATATATATATATGAGAGAGAGAGAGAGAGATAGATATGTTTCCCTTCATTTAACTGCATGTTTAACTTATCTTGAATTAATCCTTGAAGGACATATTTAATAAAATAAGGTATATAAACATCTGTTTAGCAACTTAATTTATGTTTTTTTTTCCATGGGCTCAATTACACACAGCCAAACTGACATTTATATAAACTTAGCTTGAATTTTTAAACACAGAAATATAAAAAATGAATATTTAAAACTGGAAATTTTCTGTAAAACACTTTAAATGTATTATAGTTATTAAATCTTGGTCACTTCTTCAACTTTGAGATGGATTGGGACACATTAATCCCATTACTACTTGTATATTCTCAGAATTGGAAAGAGTTGGAAAACAAGTGTATCTTCTTTTCAACATAATAAATATTTTCTTTTACTGATTATTTTTTGTGATTTTGTTTCACATTTAAAATATTTTTGTTGTTGAGATGAAATTAATACCACCATTTGGTTACTTAGTCAAACTGATTTTGTCATTATGGAAAGCAGTGAATAGTCTCTAACCCCAATGCTATTGAGCAAATGCCAAAGGATAGTGATATTCATTTGGCTTCAAATCACCCAAGCTACCACATTGACACAAAAACGAACATCTTCTGGATGAACATTGATTATTTGTTAACTTTATATAAATGACTGACATCACTATCAAATGACTCCCAATACTTACCACCTTCAATTTGAATAATTGCTTAGTTTTTTTTTGTTTTTTTTTTTAATAAAAGACAAAAAAATTTACTTGAAATTTTTAGCTTAAGTTTTAATTTCAAAAACCAAACTTTTTTTTCTTACAAAGGTTTGGAATTATTTTCCACATTTAAAAAGTAGTTTTTCTTTTGAATCTTTTAAAAAAAAAAAAAAAAAAAAAAAAAAAATCAAGTGAAATCTGGTCAACAAGACCACAATGACAAATGTTACTGCCATTGCATGTGTTTTGTAAATAGACATTAGTTATAATTGGAAAGGCAAAAGAGTGAACAATCAACAAGGAGGGTGGGGAATGTTTCCAGAACAAGGAATGATTCAAAGAGAAAGATATATTTCTGGAAAGCATTTCCAAAATTCTAAGCAAAGCTTCTTAGCATTTACAAATTTAGTTGAACCAACACATTTTGGAATGAGACATTACATTCTTTTGAAAAAGACAACTATTTTTTAATAGTTCAGTTAATATTTTCTTCAAGTATTAGCCATACCAAGCCACCTGATGATGGTTGGAAAATTTTCCAAGATTTCATTACTCCTTATAGTGCAAATATATGACATTACAAAGATATTTAAAAAATATTTTCCTTGAGTCAATTAACTCTTGGCTTGTTGTTGCCTTTACAGAAATTATTTGGCATTTAATCCTGAATCAATAACAATAAAGAATATGATAATTATGGCTGAAATCTAAAGACAAAGCTCATATTAAATTGAATCAGTATTTTGCCTTGTGACGATAAACCAGTAAAGATGACCAGAATGTCTTTGGTGCCAAGGCTGTAAAATCATTTGAGGAAGGAGAAGAATCTTCTAGCATTCCTGTAATTGGAAAAGAGTGTGTGATGCCACCAGTGTGAAAGACAGTCAGGATCAGATGAGGTAAGCAATGACTATATACATTATAAGGACAGTGACAAACATGCCGACGAAAAGAATGATCTTGTCCTGTGATGTCCGTTTTTCAATCAGTCTCATGACAGTGTTGGATAGACCAAGCATGTTGGCAATATCTAGAATCTTCTTTTGTGTTCCTTTCAATGTTACTGACTGTTCCCTCAAACTGCCCAACACACTACTGCCAGCCACAAGCAAATCATCTAAACCTCGGTGAGAATTCTGCAATTGGGTGTTGTGCCTTAAAGCATGATCCATTTCAATTGAAGTGTCTTGTTCATTGGGAGTGAATTTTCTTGACAACAGAGCTGTGCGTTCTCGTTCTTCCTCTTCACGTTGATATCTATAAATAAAAACGAGAACTAACAGGAATTTGGAATGATAAAGACTTACTATAAACAACAGGTAATGAAAAACCTTTATTTCAAATTGCCAATGACTTTTTGCAGTCTGGTGCAAGACACTGAGGGCGGCATAAAATAGCCTCTTAAAAATAATTAAAAAAAAAAAAAAAATTCTTACTACTCTTGAGTGAAGCACAAGGTGATCAGTAAAAATCTTTTTCAAAGGAAGAATATATTAAATTTGTGCTTTCTAGAAACATTAAGACAATGTACTAATAAGCAAAGACACATTTTTGCAGGATGATTTAAGTTTTTCAGGATTTATTAAGAAAATATTTGAATGAAAAATAATGAGTAGACCAAGTTAAAAAAAATATCATAAAAGAGGCTTAAAACTGATTTTGTTTAAATAACAGGTACGTTTTATTAGTCTGTGCTATGTTATTTTTATGAGAGCTCTCCAACTATTTTATATTTGATATTGTTTGTTATTAGTATTTCTAATGAGAAGGCATCATCAGAAAATCATAATACAGAGTATGGTAAAAATATCTTCCCCATAATGTAAGATATTAAGACAATGATATCTTCATCTAGCTAATGTGGGAGATATTTCTGCTGCACTCTGAGCTTAACACAAATCATATTTCGTGCTTTTGAAATTAAAAAATAATGTTTGTAATCTTGGTGGTGGTTTCTGATTTTGAACTGTTTTAGTAAAGTAAGTCACAAGCAAGTGATAGACTGTAAAAACAAGAGCTTATTGAATTAGTTAATTTGAGTGGCCTTTCAACTTTGCCCAAAGAAATTAAAGGAAAGATTGCAATAGTTCTATTATTTATTACCTTGTTTTCTACTGAAACTCCCACAAGTTGAAATCATTTGTACGAATGCAAGAAAAAATTACTTAAAAAAAAGCTTAGTTGGAGTGCCTTTTTAGTCGTCTTCAATGAAATTTGTGCTGCAACCGTTCTTTAAAACATGTTCCGTTGAATATGACAGACAAGGAAAAATTCAAGAATTTGTTATTTAGTTTTTCTCTAATATTCTTGCATTTTTACATTTGGTGGGAGTAAAGGAGTGTAAAAGTTGTTCCTTGTGCACTTCTTTATCTCTTTTCAAGGAAGTTTTGTTGTTAATGTTTTTTTGTGTTTGTTTAAAATGGCTAACAAAATAGTCGAAAGCGCTTGGGACAATAGACTCTATGAACAATCTTTACATTACTTGTGTAAGAATATTAGAAAAAATAAATTATATTATATATATATATATATATATATATATATATAAGATTTTAAAGTATGATATATTTATGAGTTAATGTCCTCGGTATCAGGAATAGAGCGTATGTAAATGTAAAGGTTGACATTGAGGTCAACACCCAGCGGCAACAATCTGTTTTATGCAATCGTCAGGCCATGTCCTGAAGATTACGTTTAAGCATGAAACGGGCTCGGTGTTTACCTCAGTCCAGTGACTTTATTTATGGCGTGCATTTTGTGGGATATATATATAAGAATGGGCGCTAGTTGGGTTGTCATTTAGATAAGGTGAATGGGAAAAGTCTGTTATATTTTTAATCAAATACTTTTTTGTTCAAGGGTACATAAGCTTCCTGATTGAGCAACGCTGAATGATTTGCTGAAAGACCTCTAAATATTCATTCTTAACCATAATATCCCATAAAAGTGCTCCTACCACTAAAAGCAACAAGGTGATCTAGACGAAGAATTTCATAAGATTTCAAGAATCACATCAGAAAAAGGGAACTGTTCCACTAGAAGAACATTCACTGGATGAAAAAGAAACCTGACCTAATCAATATTTTGCTGATTTCAACCATTGACTTCACAAGCAAATAGTCCCATTGCAGTATGATTAACAAATATAGAAAAGTTTGGAAAAAGGTGCAATTTTTAATGCTTTCAAGTAATTAGAAAAAGAAAAATTTTTTTCTTTGATTTATGACAACATGTAATGTAAAAAACTTCCAATCTCTTGTGAAGTAACAAAGTAGATGCTGTGATTGAAACTTTACAACAGAAAGAAATTCCCAAGCCAAACATGTTTTCATTTCAAAAAGAAAAAAAAAAGGGAGAGTATAATTGCATAAACATTGTTAGAAACCAGCTCTCCTCATCATGAAACATACCCCAAAGGTTTGACAACAGAATAACAGAATTGGTTTTAGATATTTACAATGGCTGGAAGAGATTTACCGTTTGTGTTGTAAGTGTCTCATGGCTGCTTGAAGGTGCTGACAGTCATACTTCAGTTGATCAACTCGCATTTTGGCATTGGCTCTCCGACTTACTGGTTCTTTGTTGACCAACATATCTAATCGTTCACAATGGCTGGTGATCATGTCAATGTGTGCTTGGATTTCATTTTCCACAATGTGCACATTCTGGCCAGTTGCCCGTTCCAGCAGAGACAAATCATTTTGAACTTCCTGAATTACTTTGTTGGTTTGGTGATAAAGACTCTCCATTTTTACAAAGAGAAGTTGGAACTGAGAAAAAGATTAGGACAAAAATTAAACACCTTCAAAGAAAGAAATGTTTATCAATAGAAAAAAAATAGACATGATATTGAGTATTATCATAAATTATATTTTTTGCTGCATGCATTCCTATATAAATGAGATTTGGTTGAGGGAGAACAGGTTTTAAAGTTGTTAATTATTCTCAAATTCTACAGATTTTTAGTTGAAATAATCTTCTTGAATCCCAAGAGGCTGCATTATGTATTTCATGAAGGTAAGAGAACAAGGTTGAATAACATCAAATTTGTGTGCTGAACAGGTAAGACAGAATTGCTGTATATTTGAGAATTAAAATAGAATGAATGCACAAGAGAAATTCTTCAAGTCTGATAAAAATAAAGGCATTTTATAGTAAGTTTTGGTTTTAAAATCAATCATGTCCTTTGTTCCTTCCCTATGTTCTTCAGTTGGAATGAGCACTCATGTTTTGCTGTTTATATTTCAGAAATAATCAGATCTATTCTTATCTGTACTTTTACTTCATGCACTGAATAAAATTAGAGATATATTAAACAAATATATCTCTGTTCACCTTGTCAAATGTGACCAATAAGTAACTCTGAAAAAATTACAGGTAGCAAAAACAAATTAAATTTATAGCATTAAAACTACAGAAATCCTGAAACACATGCTCAATAAATGATTTGAGACTTAATATCTAAAAGAAACCAGATAAAATAAAGTCACATTAAGGAAGATGAATCAACAGAAACTGAAAAGTCTGCTCCACATGGAGAAATATGCTATGGTATGCTATCAGCCAATGCTAAAATCAATGCTAATTGTAGATTTGCATTTCGTACTTATGCAGAAAAAAAAAAAAAATCAAAAAAAATCTTTATTTTCAGTAATTCTCTATAACTGGAGCATTTCACTGCTATAATCTTAAAAATCTTGAAAACATAATCTTCAAATATTAAATATTTTTCTCTAAAATAAACAATTTTCAGGTATAATCAGACTAGCTTCACTTTGGAGAGTGAATAGAAGAATCTTGGTTTTATGACCAGGAACTATTAGATTCTTCAGGTAAGAAATTTTCATCTTTTATAATAATTACTACAATTAAAAAAACAGATATTTGTAATAGAGAAAGTATAGAATTGAAATAAAGTATCAATATTTTCTATTTAAAGAGATTTAAAAAGGAAAGTCTGTTTTAGATTAAGACTAAGAAATATAGTAGATTTTTTTTTGGCCAGAAACACAAAATGATTCATTCATTAATCACAAAGAAAGCTTTCATAAAAGCTAAGTAGTAATAATAATGCTATTTTCTTTGATAAAGAAAATCTCATTGCCTTTTATGCTGGAGAGGTATGAGTAAACTTTATTACAAAAGTTTATGTAAATAATTGTTAAAAGAGTGAAGTCATTACTTTCCATAAATTTGTTGAAAGAAAATTTTTACTTGAGTTTTTGAAGCATTAACTCAAAATAAAGGTAATATGAAGTATTTTCATAATAAATTTAGATTAGATTCCTATGCATTATATATCATTCATTACACATTGAATTATATAAACTTTCTAAATATTTCCCTTAAAATTTGGAAAACGGTTATATCAATTCTGTCAAGTTATGAAAAAGCAATTCCAATTAATAAATATTTTTGAGACAAATTTTTTTTCTTAGGAAGAGGAAAATGTTAAGAAATTTGCCTTGAAGTTTCTCCTAATTTTTAATAAATTATATGAAAACCTTGACACAACAAAATTTTCTAGCAGAAATGGAATGAGTGTTGGAATGCTGTATACAGCTTGTGGGGAATCTGAAACGAACAAATATGGGAAATGGAATTAAAACTTACTTGCATTAAAAAAAAAAAAAAAATCATAAAAAGGAAACTGAAAAGGTTGTGGTAATTCTAGAATTAAAATCTCACACAAAATATGACACGGGACAACTACAGAAAATAACATTTAAGCAACCAACTGTTCAAAGTAGCCTTGATTTCAGTGAGAAAATCTCACCCAAGAAAAATAAAATTAAATAAATATTCAAAAGGCTAAATTCAGTGCTGCTTTTGTTGTTGTGTGAGTGTGGGGGAGGGTGGTTCACTGTTTAAAAACAAGAAACAACAAAAGAGCAAATTTGTTTTAAAGAACAAATTTAACAACATTGCTTTTTCATGTTGGATTCAAATTGAATCAAGGGCTGAGGGAATTTCACTCACTTTGTAGAGTGTGTGGATTTCTGTGAAATGTTTTATTGTCCATATTTTCTTCTACAATATAGCTGCCTCCACTTTTTTGCTGAAATTATTTTTTTTATTATTTTATTAAATTTTTTAATCCTTTATAGAATGTTTAAAATTTTGGTTAAAAATCTTGTTTATTTGTGAAAACCTTGGTAAAATATTGACATTTAATTAGAAAAGCTTTTAATTGCTTTTATAAATATGATTTATTAAGGACACTATGGTGTTAAGTAATTTTTTTTGATGAACAATGAGTTTTTACAAGAATTTTTTTCATTTTTTTTTTTAAATTTTAATTATAATAATTTATAATATATAAATCTTTTAAAATTCTGCATTACTTTCATCCAGTTAGGTGCACCAAGATTTTTAAATTAATTTTTTTTATGTATGTAAAATATTACGTAACATGTCCAGGTTTGAAATTATGGTAAACCATATACAACATTATCAGAAAATAAGAGGGATGAAGTAAATTTAAAGTAAACTAAAATTAGATTTCCAATATTTTTAATATTACTGAGTAGTTAAAAATTATATAAAGAAAAAAAGAAAAAAGGTGTTTCCCCATCATTTTGTTTTAAAAATAGTCTCTGTAGAATGACAATAAAGTGTTAACAGATTTATCAGCACTTGTTATGTGATTGACGAGTGGTGACAAGCACATAATCACCACTACTGTTTGTTTTATTTTTGTTATTTTAAACTTAAAGTAAATAATATTTTTTTTCAAATAAGATTAATTATACTTTAAATCAGCTAATAATCCTCAAGTTTCAGAAAAGTATATTTTATATTTGGAAGCTTTTTAAAATTGAGAATTAACTTTTGTTTACAAATGTGTCAAAATGGCCGATTTTAATGAAAGCAAAAAAAAAAAAAAAAAAAAATTCGATTCCAATCAATATAATTTGTACTTGAAATACAGTAGAGTATTTTGCTTACTGGAAAAAGAAACCTTCAAGAATGCTTTTTCACTTTCAAAAATTCATTTTAAACCCTAGGTATCGAAAATTTTCTGTTTTAGTGTCCGAAACCTTTTTCCATTTTTTGAGTATACTTTTCCATAAATAAAAAAGGCATTAGAATTCAACTTCTGGGACAAGTATGTTTTTTGCTTTTAAAAAATAGCGTCCCAAGCACTATAATAATCCCGTAAAAAATTTGCGGCTATTTACATTGATTTTCCAATGTACAGTCATGTTTCACAAAACTTTTTTTTTTGGTAAATTTTTATTTTAACACCCGAGCACTAATATCCCTTCAAATTTTTCCAAAATAGTCTTATTTCCATGTAAATGTATATGCTGAACTGAAATCAACAATTAGATATTGAAGAAACCTACCTTTTTGGAAGTTAATGACCCGAAAAAAAAAAAAAAAAATCGGACTTTTTCCTGGTCTTTTGTCAGCTGTTACCGGCTTATTGATAAATAATTCAGTGCTGAATTTTGTTGGTGGACGTATACAATTTGGGCCTATTTACTTCCTTCACAGTAATTCCTTGTAGAAATTAGTACGTGCTTCCGTAAAGGGATTTTTTTTTTTTTGTACTTAATTTAAGAAGTTAACTTTCAAACATCGACAAATAAAAGAATAACAAAGTAATTTTTTTTTTAAGAAGAAAGTTAACTTTTAAATTAGGGTGAGGTGTTTTTTTCTTTTGTTATTCTTTTATTTGTCGATGTTTACATATATTTGAAAGTTAACTTTCTTCTTAAATTAAGTACAAAAAAAAATCGCTTTACGTAAGCGCGTACTAATTTCTGAAAGAAAATAGTTCAGCAGTGAATGACTCTCGGGTGTTAAAATGAAAATTTACCTTTTTTTTTTTATCTAAAGGTCTAAGTCCGCTATTATTTTAATTATTTTTGCATTACCAAAAAAACATATGCTCAGAATATGAGGCTAGGTAAAGCTGTGAAAGGAAATTAATTTAGTATCCGGTATGCGAAAACTTTTCGGATATTATTTTGGATTATATCAGACAACATAACCGTAACGCAATGGCAATCAGCTTTTAGCAAATTATGAAATCAAAGTAAATTAGATGTTGCTTTGGAGAAAATCCTAAGATTTACCGAATTTTTAGATTGACTCCCACCTTTCTTTACGTTACTCTTTACTTTAACTTGAAAATTATTGATCAGAATTAATTACAAAGTGCTAAATTTCCAGAAAATTGTTTTCCAGCATTTCATCCTCGAAACATTTCTAAGATAGTTAAAAAAAATTGTTTTGGGAAGTGAAATTAGTTCGTGCCAAACAGTAAATTAGATTGTGATTTTATTGTAAAAGTTAAGAAAAGTATCTTGTTTTTATTCGTTAATGCAGAAAGATATACAAAATAAAAAAAAAGAAATAGGTAAGAAATCCCCCAAAACAGCAGAAAAAAAAAATCAATCGTTATTTTTCTTGATTCGTGTCATTAAAACTAAAAGACAAAAAAATAAAAAGTAAATAAAATTAATCATTCAATGACCGACGTGTCAGAAAAGAAATTTAAAAACAGATTGAAAGAAAATAGGTTCTTTTTTTTAATGAAAGTTTCGGCTTTTCTTTGTAAAAGCCGACATGAAATGATAAACAGAAAAACAAAAATATATTGAATAATCAATCATCCATTATTAAACAATAACAACTTTTGTACTTTGAAAGTTGGAATTTAATCGCAACTTTTTAATGGTCATGGCTCATCTTGTAAAAACTTTTGTTCTATAAAGAAACAAAACAAAAAATATAGATCAAGTTTCAGTTCAGTAACAGGCAAATTGTAGAAGGATTTTATTTTTAATCCAGTTTCTACTCATGTCCAGTTTATTAAATGTTTAAATTTTCTTTTTTTACTTCTATAAAATTTGTTAGAAATATTTTTTTCTTTTTTTACACCATTACGAAAATAAAGCAAGACGTGTCTTTCTTATCAAAAAATAAAACTTAGAAGACACGTTTCCGTTTTTCGTTTTGGATTTCAACTTTTTTCTTTTAATTAAAGGATTAAATTAAAATTACGATTTGGTATTTGTCTTGTTACTGAAAGTTTTATTTTGAAGTGAGAAGAACGTGTCAATCTTTCATTCTATAATAAAATCTTCTTTTGAGTGAATCAACGAAAAAAACAAAACAAAACAAACAAACAAAAAAAAAAAAAACAGACGATAAAGGCAGAAAGAGATCAACAAAACAAATCAGGACTTACATTTTTCTTTACAATAAAAACAAAGTTACTAAACGATTGCCATTCACTGAAAAAAAAAACCCAACTTTCCCAATTGTGACCCACCCGAAAAAAATGAAAAAGCAGCAACTGTCTAAATTGGTTCCAATCTACTTTTTGACTTTTCAAAACCAATGCCGTCTTTGCAGATTAATAACAAAAATAGACATTCCAAAGAGAAAATTTGTCAAATGAAATCCATTCCGGTCAACGTTTACTATTCACGACGTGTCTCTAAACAAACTTCCGGTTTTTATCATATGAATTAGCAGCCGCAGATACGTATTTTTAAAATTGAGAAACAAAATTAAATTATGAATAACAAAATCTTATGTTTAGCTTATATTTCATTCTTTTTGTAGTAAATCTAAATCAAGTTATTTAAGGAACTTTAATTTTACACAATTATCTTCTGCGAACACATTCAAAGGTAAGTCTTAGTGTACTAACTGAAGCCATTGTTTAGTATTTAAATGACATAACAAGAGGACAAAGTATTTTAAAAATATATTGTCATCTGATCTCTTTTTTCATTTATTTAGACTACTAAAAGTTATTTCTACTGCAGAGCAAATTTAATGTAAACTGTAAAATAAAAAAGGTCAGGATTGATTTCATTTATTCTCATATATTGCGTGTGTAGGAAATAATGTAATATAATAATGTTATTTTCAATAATTTATTTATTGATCTGAGCAGTTATTGCTCACTATTTCTGTTAATATCCACAAGAAAAAAATGAAGTCAAAAACAGCTAGCTAGATGGAGCCGTAATTTCTATGCTAATAGTTTCTTTTCTAGCACTTCTCGCTTGTGGAACTCCCTTCCTGCTCTGCGCTTTCCAGCCAACTTTAATCTGCAAAAATTTAAATGCAATATCAATCTCTAACTACTGTCCTCCTAATTACTATTTTCTCTTTCTACTCATTACTAATGTTTCTGTTCCTAATTCTTCCACACCCTGTAAGCTCTTGCGTCTTAGTGGCTGTGTACTGCCTTGCTTGGGGTGATACCGATTTAAAAAAAAATGTCTGACCAAGGAAGGACCAAACCAAAAGTAAGAGAAGCTGGAGAAATTCAAATGTCCACATCTCATTCTTGTTACACTGTTAAGAGACCATACATTGTAGCGTGTCAGTTGATACATAAAGCAAAGCCAATCCTCGTCTGCTTCGCAACTAAGATAATTGCGTATTTATCACCGTCACCAGAGGTTGGTATTTGAGTTAGGTAAAGTCCGGGATTTGGAATACCAATTTTCATGATTGGCAAGAATTGTCCAGATGGAAGTTCCGCTTGTTGCAGAATTGTTATTTTCTTACTGTTTTTCTTTGCTAGCAATATTACTCGACTGTAGTTTAAGTCCTGTGAGTTAATACAGAAAGAAATCGAAAGTGATATCTGTACACCCTATCCCTACTGTAGTAATCAACCTGAAAATGACTGGAGTAAGAAAAGAGAGATGGTGAAAAGAAATAAACATATGCTTCTCGCTATTACTGTAACAAGCGTGTTGACATAAAATTAATATAAAAAAAAAAAAGAAAAAAAAAGAAAAAAAGGAAGTGTGTGTGTAATAGCAAACACATTTTACAGACAAGGTTTGCACCTGTTTTTCCATGAGTGTATTTGTATGGTGGTATCTGCCACACAGTTTACCGACTCTTTTGTGTTAGGAAGAATAACGTGTTTTAGCCTTCCAGTAGTACCGATACTAATATTAGCATTAGTGTAGCCATTGATACACTAACAGTGAATACGAACATAGAAAGACGAAATACGCGAGCGTAACAAACAAAACATTTAATAAATCAAGCAACTTACGTACATATATTAAAAAGATTCACATATGTCCCAAAACAAATGATTGTCCATATTGTCCCAAAGGAACGAGGAGGTTTACAGAATGAGAACAAAGAAATAACATACCAACTTTATGGCCTTTGATCGTCCGTAGATAAGTGAATAGCAAATACTTTTTTCTTTCGCTAGGCTGTGCACATGTTGACCAGTTTCCACGCGTGTGGACACCCTGGTGGTCAGGAAGGTAAAGAGGCTGCTCCTCCAAGAACGGAAGCAAAGACAAAAAGGACAGAAGAGTTCTACTCTTTAAAAGGGGTCAAACTCCCATCAGCTCAACCCAAGGGAAAACAACTGTGATCTCCCTACAAGTACCCCCTCCCTAGACAGGTCCATTAACCTACACCAGAGATACAACTAAAATGTAACAAAAACAAAACTTCACAACATGTATTACAAATTTAAAGAAAGATGGTTTTGCAATCGAATCAAAAAGGAAGAGTTCGATGTGGAGGGAAGAATACCCTCCAGTTATGGTTCTGCTGAACCCAAAACCTGAAAATGACTTATGTCAATAAATGTTTGGGCCATCTAACACGACGGCCAGATCTGGTCACAGTCTCTTTTACTACCTTCGGTGCCACTGGTGATGGAGGAGTCACTGAAGTGTCCATGCTGAGCCAGGTAGTGTCCAAAAAGGTAGGCTTTAACCTGCCCATAGTAATGCTTTGCGTTGCATTGTTAACGCTCACCATAAAATATTTCGAATGTCTCTCAAGGACTTTGAAGGGTCACATGTAGGCTGGCTGCAATGTGTGGGACTTAGCCAAGTCCCGCACTAAAAAACATGTGTGCATGTCTGCAGCAGTTTAGGCACATATATCTACCTTTGAACCTGTGCAGAAGACTTATATGCCAAGTTCGCCATGCTCGCTGTAAGTCGTGCACATGTTGACCAGTTTCCACGCGTGTGGACACCCTGGTGAAGGTAAAGAGGCCGTTCCTCCAAGAACGGAAGCAAATACAAAAAGGACAGAAGAGTTCTACTCTCTAAAAGGGGCCAAACTCCCATCAGCTCAACCCAAGGGAAAACAACTGTGATCTCCCTACAAGTGGTTAATAAAGATACGTGTACTGTATGTTCACTTAATACAGTATTTTTTGTGTGACACAATTTAATTATGTGTATGAATAAGTTGTTCAATTTTAATGAATGAAATTCTAATGCTTGCGTGAAGAACTATCTAAGTTGTAGAAATTGCTTCGTTAATTGATGTGAGACAGCTTGAATGGACTTAAAACAGAGTGATCTAACACGGGGAATGTCTCTTTCTGTCGGGATTTACCAGACTTCTTTCGGTGACAGAACAAACAGCAAGCACACCCTTTCTGCTATAATGTGTTAGATTACTGGCTCTGACAATTACAAGCGGCGCTATTTTTGAAAGGCTCAGTTTTTTTACCTTTTTCCTTTGACTGCAACAACACATGCTTCCTCTCTTTCCGATAAAATACGTTGCATGTAATTCAGAGACATCAACTGAAGATGATGTAGAACTATCACTAATTTCAACGAAGAAATTCATTTTTTCTTTACTCTTCTGCAACATGTTTTGTTAATGCATTTATTAATTGTTGCTTGTTTAAATTCCATGTCTTGTTTGTTCTTTTTAACCGAATCTGCCAAATATTGTTCGTAGAACAAATGATCCCAGGAGTCATAAAATGGTAATTTTTTACATTCCGCAGCAAATGCTTATTTATACTGGTAAAGGGATACTTAATGATATTTTACGTTCTGGTCGCTTGCCCACTGCATTTGTTTGAAACTTGAATAGCGATTTGAACTGAATGTCATTTTTGTGTGGTTAGCGGTTTGTTCTGTCGTAGTTGATTTGGACATTGAGCACTGTATATAATTGCATTGTTTACAAAAATTATTGTTAAATGTGAAATAACGTTGATTGGTGATGAGACGGTAGATTTGTATTATTCTAGCCATTGATAGAGAGAGGTTTATTTTTGATTGTGTTCGTTTTTTTTAAGAAAAGGTTTAAATCTGCGTTAAAATTTCTATTCTCATCATAACAATAAAATAAAATTAGGAATAAATAGCAGATTCTACTTAAGAGAACACAGAATTTGTAGCCCGTAGTATTTACATGAAGAGGAGAAACACATTGAAAGTATTTTCAAGCTCCTTCAATACCCTAATTTCATATTCAATGCGAAAAAAGTTTTAAAAAATATTTAAAAATAGTAAAGCGATCTTTTCTGACAAACTCAACAAATCAGAATATTATTGTTCTACCCACCAACTCTATCACAATTACAATTGAAAAGAATTTATCTAAACTCAACATAAAATTTGTCACAGCTACATAAAACAATAAAACTAAAAGACTTAATAAAAACAAAAAAGCTTAAAGAAGGAATTTACTCTATTACCTGTAATTTTTGTCACATCGGATAAACCTCAAGAAATTTAAATAAAATATTATATTATTAACACCGTAACGAGACTGGCCACAATTTTGAATTAATAAAAAGCTAAACTAATTAAAAGAGAAACTAACTTTACTAAGACGAAAATGTTTTTTTAGAAAGCACTTTCGCTAGCTCATCCACAGTAAATTTGCGTCTAAGTTTCTTAGACCATTCTTGGCAGATCTTCTTCTATTATCACAATGTGGGATATTTATTAACAAAAGTGATAGAAATATAGAAAAAGTATCTAAATAAAATCGGTTAGATTATACCCAAGAACACATATTAAAAAAATATTTTAAATGTAAAATTCTCAGCGTCTCTCTTTCGTTCGTACGCATGTGTAGTCGTATCAACGTATAGACTGATGAAGTCCTAAAAGACAAAACGCGTCACACGAAAACTTTTCCACATTGTCACGACTCTTTCCCATAAAAATTAAATTGTTAATGAACAATAGATATTGTTATGATTCCGTACGTTATTTTGCTAGTCCATAAACAAAAACAGTTAACAAAAAATGTGTATATTCTTTTAATCAAACCTGTATTAATGAAAGATTTCTGCCTAAATAACCATTGATGTTTAACCCCTCATTGAGGGGGGTGGTCAACATTATTGCTTATGTCGTGAGATTGAATTTCACCCTGTTCCATACTAAACGCACACACAGACACACACATACGCATACAGACACATATACACATACACAATCCATCATCTTTTACAGGGGAAGCAACCATAATAATTTGTTGGTTAAAGTTATATCCCTTGAAATTGAATTCTCATTTTATGTTATAGATGTTGCTTTGGCAAATTCACTCCCAATTTTAGCGCTGGTGGAAAATGACAAGAGATAAATCATTTTTACATTGACTTGTTTCTTCAATGAATTCCATGAATTGGAATAAAAGATACATATAAGTGCTCACGTTAAAACTGTATTTTCAGGGAAATAGGGAAAATTTGACTTTGAAATAAATTTCTAGTATGTGATTCATACTAGGAAATAACATGATCCAAATCGAATTTAATTTCAACAAAGAATATTTGTTCTAAGATAAGTTGATCTGTGGTGACCTCAATATATATTGGGCTTACCCTTAGATACCAAATAAGAACTCGTACCAGAGCCTCAGTGGAGTCAGGTGCACCAGAGAGTTGATCTGGAAGGAAAACTTATAACCAACAGGTACATATTCGCGCCGCCCAGAATATCGGTGGCTGCTCCTGACATGTAATTACGTTCTCTTATAATGTGCACACGTGGGGAAACCGGATGACAAGAAGATATATAAGCGTTCACCAGAGAGGGAAAAACAGATTCTATCATATACATGCGTGAAGATCCATATTCGAAGAAAGCTCTCAGAACCACACAACCTTACACTGATATTAATTAATGCAGTCCAGAAGTGAATAAACAATAATTTTACTTATGAAAGATTTAGTCTCGTATTCTTTATAATCTTAAAGATGATAACATTACAAATCGTCAGAATCTTTCTACCTATCTAATAATTTTACTTTTAGAATTATTGACATTTTAGGTTCCCTTCCTCACTAAATATATATATAATTCTATCAATAAAAACATTACTTTAGTCATGAAGTCATTTTAAAGTGTTACAGAGAAATTTCCACTTTATCATTTAAATAACTAACATTGTTCTGATATATAGAAATTTATGTATCATATTCTTCCAATTTTTAACAACAAACGTAACATGTGTGTAACTTATTGATGAAAAAATCATTTATTTTTCATAAAAAAAGTATTTATCTTTTAATATAATCTTCCTTGCCAATGCAATTAATTTAGTGCTTCATGTTATGAATAAAGACAGAACACTATACTATCGAACGTAGGTAGAAATCAGTAAGGCATCCGTGGTACTAGGTTAGGAATTGTTGCGCGCACCATAGGTACGTACGAAGAAGTATGTTTAGAAATAGAGAATGTGTAACGTATTCAGTATTGTAAATAGTGTGGCGAAGTGAAGTATTTTTAAAGGACAATATTAATTGAAAATTTAGTGGGTACGTCTTGTAACGTAATGTATCGGCTCTGGTGCCGTATCAGATCAACATTCATGCAATTAAATGACAGAAAAGTGTAACTAAAAAATTCTCTTGTCTTTTGACGTGCTGTTGCTAAGAGACAAGTAGACGGTTCCAAAGATGACGTCATTAAAGATCCACCGAGTCGAGGGTAATGTTTCTTCATCGTTTTCTGATTGAAACACGTGCCGGTAGAGAGCCGCCAGCATTTTGTGTACAAACTGATGTAGATGAGCGGAGGGTGTTAAGAGGGTTGAACTTAGATGTCTTAGTAAGTTATTATTTTCACAAGTGACCTATAAGAAAGCATTACACTTGATCCCGGGTCAGCTTCCTGATCTCCTTAGCTACAATCATGTTATCTAATAATTGACAGAGAAAGCTTTATTTGGGATGGTTGGCTCTAAATCAAGGCGAATCTCAAAAGGTATAGGTATTGCCTTGCACTAAATCCGAATATAAATATTTGATGGGCATGACATCTGCAGACTCTTAATAGCTGTACAGCTGTCAATTAATTTGTTTTTATCAAAGGAAGTGGCTGATTTACATTTTTTGTCTGGCAAAAGTTATAAAAGCCGGTTACATGTTAGCAATAATTTAAAGAGCTGAAATGAAGTGGGGTATGTTTTCATATCTGTATAGTGTTTTTTTTTTGAGACAGAATTTTCAATGTAAATTTGCTAATATCACCCCATCATCTTTCCTTTTATACTTGCGGGTCACTCATCGAAAAGGTAAGAATTCAAAGTAATGAATTTCATCCAGCAGATTATTTAAATCCTAAAAGACGAAAGTGATGTCGAAATATTCATGGAGTCACTTAACATATTGAATCTGGGTATTTGGCGAAAGAGTAAAGATCAAGTTACAACAATTGCTACTCTTTTTGGATAAGAATCGATCGGCCATAAAACGCATCCATTCCATTTATTCTTCTGATTCAATATCATACTTGAAACTTAACAGCGGGTAATAAACATATAAAAATGTATGAGTGATTTCGTAAGTATTTAGAATCTTATTTAGATCATCTTCGAAAAAATAAGACGGAAGATATATCCTGCCGTTTGTTCGCAAAAGTTACTGATAGAAATGGAATCAAACATACAAACGAGATGAGGGATAGAAATCAAAAAATATAAATATGTGTGTAGAAAAGACACAAAGAAGACGAGTGTATAATAGAATCGGTTGCCAAAGTCTTTCTTCTGACACCAGATTCCAAGATGATAACAATATTTTAGCTTTTGGAGTTTGATAATTTACTGTTTCTGTTTTTTTTGCATTTCAATCAGAATCTTTGGAGGATGATGTGAATAATATTAAAAATAGTCAAATGTATTTTCTTGAACTGTTATCTACTTAAATCTTTTTGTATGCATTTTTTACCGAATTGTTCATTTCAGTTATCGACATAATTTTGTTTTTATTCAACTCCTTTCATTTTTTAACAGGTATTATTTGTTTCAAAGCATATGAAAATTAAGTTGTTAAAATGAAAGGAAGCTAGCTATAATGAGAATAACAATGAGTAAATAGGGTCGAAGTGGGGCATGTATGGCATTTGAGAAGGAAGACGGAATTTGGGAAGTACGTGACAAAGAGAAACAGGGAAAATCAGCGAAGGTTTCTTGTCTATGCTCATTAGTGAAGACGTATCCGCAGATGTGATATTTGGTGTGATGGGGGACGGGTAGCATCTCGAGTGCATTTATATATATAAATATGTGGAGAGAGAGAGAGAGAGAGAGAGAGAGAGAGAGAGAGAGAGAGAGAGAGAGAGAG
Source organism: Acanthosepion pharaonis (assembly GCA_903632075.3). Lineage (NCBI taxonomy): Eukaryota > Metazoa > Mollusca > Cephalopoda > Sepiida > Sepiidae > Acanthosepion > Acanthosepion pharaonis. Next base: position 299,090 of record CAHIKZ030001881.1, read on the forward strand.
AGCGCCCGCTAGAGATAAAGAAAGAAAACGAGAGAAAATCCATCAAAAGGAGTTACTTTTATTTTGTTTGTTGTGATATAATATAAATGTGGGAACATAATTTGCGAAACTACACATGTTATATGTGACGGAGTAAAGGGTACATGTACTACAGTTGGGAGGATCCAGCATGGTCGCCTCTGTAGCGTGCCAAAATCAAATCCCAGCTTGAAGATGAGGAAGAAGGCAGAAAAAGCGCAGAACCCAACACCATAAAAAATATGAAAATAGTTTTTGTCCTGAAGTATTTGCACAACGGCGTAACTTTAATGACCGATGTTCATGAAACTACAAAAATATGTACAGCCGAAATTCATCATTACGACGCCGAAGAACAGTATATAAAAAGGAGAGTCCGATACACTTAACCTATTTAATAATAGAAAGTGTACATGTGGCGAAAAGTACCCACGTGATTCCTAAAACATGGGAAACGTAACAAAATGATATGCTATTAAAAGTAGCGAATAATAATCAACAATTAAAATATGTTAATCAGCTAGAAGATCATATATTTAACTCCTCTATAATCTGAGTAAAATAGAAGAAACCACAAGAAACCAGCAGAGGAAAACGAATTTGCCCTTCTATACGACCTTGAATAAACACGTGGACTAGGGAAAGATCCACAAAGTAAAAATTACTTGGTTGACTGAAACGCGTTTAATACCTACGTCGTGAAGACCCCGTTAAAAGCGTCAAGAAATAGCAATAATTTAGAAAGAATAACACGAGGTCTGAGTTGCTAAACTTTTCTGTGGCAAGAATATTGTTTTTCTTTCAGTTCCAGCAAGTTATGTTAGGAAATATACGTATTAAAACTGTACTCCGTTAACTGAAATGTCAGGAAATTATCTGATAAGATTTCACTA